>OU015502.1:53852111-54097111 GCA_907164885.2 Dolomedes plantarius | reverse complement strand
ATCTTCAGATTACGATAACTCGCCAAAAAATGATCGTAGAATTTTAATCTTTTTACATTCTAAGACTACAGACATTTCTCTTTCAAACTAGACTTCATTTGTTTAAAAATATTTTAAAACAGACTAATATTTTCATCAAAAAATGAAGCACAGTTTTTCAAGAAATATCGTCCCCTATGTGGATGTAATATCGATGCTCCTCGAGTTTTTATCTTACGAAGAAAATATTTACATCATCTGGAAGCTGAAAGCTTTCTTATTCATATAAACCTCATTTCAAGTCTATATCTTAAATTTTTGATTTTTAATTGAATTTTAAAGCTGATAATTCAACAGTGATGAAACGCCCTTCGCATTAAGGGTGACAACAGTAAATGGATGGAAGCTGTTACATTGAACGAGAATCACCCCTATGTATCTCGCTATTAGCCATAACAGAGGAGCGAGCGTAGCGAGCCTAGGGGTGAAGCCCCTAGTATATATATATATGTGTGTGTGTGTGTGTGTGTATATGGCTTGCCAAATATCCTTATGTCATTGTCAGTAGTACAGGATTAAATAATGAAATAAATCATACCGAATATAACGCCACCAGGATTGACACAGGGTTGCTTAACTGTAAAGGATATTTTGTTGTGGCCGTGATTATATAAGATCAGCACATTGCAAAAAATAAAAGAATAAAACTGGAATTCACTTACCACACTTTATTTAAGACAAGTTAGGAGAGCATAAAAAATTATTTTGCACGTGGTGCATCACCATTTACACCACGCATGTTGAGGTCAGCACAATTGTTAGCACGAATACTATGTACTCTTGGAAAATCCAATTCTCAGCAAAGGAACCAGGAACCATCGGACAACTCCGTATTTCTGTAAATCTTTCGTAGACCTGTTGAGTCACACTTTATTACTCGCGCAACCACGTGCTTCAGACCACCGTCTCCGCAAGAACAAAGACGTCAGCTTCCCCCCGAGAACATTCGAGGAGTCACCTTTTATAATGTCCTTCCGCCGGAGAAATTTTCACACCTTTTTTGTTGCCAACGTTCTTTTAAAACTTTGTAGGAAGACCTGGAGAATCTCCGATTAGGCGATCAGGAGTGAAATAAAACCGGTTCCGTCTAGTTTCAAGTACGCTGCTTCCGAACCAGTTCTACGCTGATGTTTTCACAACATCTCTTCCCCCCATCAAATAAAAAAAGAAAAAACGAAAGATGGTGATGCACAAAACCAATATAAAAATTACATAGTATCCAAAACCACATTACAAATAACAGACTAATATACACAAAAACACAATATGCACTAATTGCTCTCTGGAGTGTGAATAATTACATAGTATCCAAAACCACATTTCAAATAATAGACTAATATACACAAAAACACAATATACACTAATTGCTCTCTATAGTGTGGTAAGTAGTTCTTAAAAGAAAGAGGAAATAATACCTATAAGTCTATATACACCATTCAAACCCCCCTTGTAGTAACGTTATGTCATATTAAGCTTTCAATTATCATCTTGTATCTTTTAATGGCTGAAATTCACAGCATACATATTTGTTGAATTTAGTTTTCAACTTACTTAATTCTAGCAGTTGCAAAATTGATTAAATGTAAAAAATCCTGTCTTATTAATTCTATATATTTCTGCATGAACATTTCAATGACTGTACATTGACATCAATTAAAGATTTTACACAACATGAGTTTGAACAGTTGACCTTTTACTTTAGATACAGCAGCTATTATATTTTAAATATCAAGTTGCTGTCTTGGATTAATCCAACTTTGAATTTAACTGTTTGTCTTGAACATAAAATAACTCATACAATTTAGTAGGAAATTTGGATCAGCCTGCAATTTCCCAAATATGTGCCAGGTGCTTTGACACATAAACAAACACTGAATAAGTAAAACAATTACTACAATGCTAGAAATATGAGCTCTGAATGGGTTTATGGTATCATACTGAACAATAATCTATAGCAATTAACACATATGTACATACATGCATAAATAATAGAACAGAAAAACAAAATATGATCGAAGCACAATTTATATCTTATATTCCTCATTCCTTTTAAATATTGTACCCAAATCACACAAATATTTATTATTGTTAACAACATTTAACCCTAATTTACACCACGCATGTTGAGGTCAGCACAATTGTTAGCACGAATACTATGTACTCTTGGAAAATCCAATTCTCAGCAAAGGAACCAGGAACCATCGGACAACTCCGTATTTCTGTAAATCTTTCGTAGACCTGTTGAGTCACACTTTATTACTCGCGCAACCACGTGCTTCAGACCACCGTCTCCGCAAGAACAAAGACGTCAGCTTCCCCCCGAGAACATTCGAGGAGTCACCTTTTATAATGTCCTTCCGCCGGAGAAATTTTCACACCTTTTTTGTTGCCAACGTTCTTTTAAAACTTTGTAGGAAGACCTGGAGAATCTCCGATTAGGCGATCAGGAGTGAAATAAAACCGGTTCCGTCTAGTTTCAAGTACGCTGCTTCCGAACCAGTTCTACGCTGATGTTTTCACAACATTAACTCTACTCATCTTACTTATCATATTTATGCGAAACATTATTTTTTTGTCTCAAATGATTTTATTTATTTATTTTCTTATGCAGAAATTGGGGAAAGAGAGCCCTGGGTTTCCTACGAATGAAGCGAAGAAGAACGACAACTTGACGAAAAATCGATGGGTCAAGATCTTGCCATGTAGGTACCACAAGGAATCCTAAATCGGAGAGTGAGAATTTTATCATATTCCAGATAAATATTAATTATCGCCCACGTCGCAGTTAAATCTCAATGCAATCGTAAAACTGTCGAATCCGAAGAGGATGAGTGATATCCTTTGTATGTTAGTAACAGTCTTCTCCAATGCGACAGATGGTTACTTGGACATTATCCTTACAGTCATATGACACCGCGGTTTTGATGGCCACTTTTCTGGGAGCACCGTATAGGTGAACCAGCATTACCGCCCTATGGGCCGGACCCGTAATTTTGAACAGAGTCAAGTGACGAGACAGGAACATTTGACCTCGCACTTCCAGAGGTAAATTTGGTATATTGACAAACTGGGATCACTTTATCACAGTCAGATGTGCCTCTCGCTGCTTATTCTACTGCAAAAAGTTATCGTTAAAAAAAATCTTCAAAATCACCTTCAAATCGAACTCTCTGGCCGGGCCCAAGGTAAAAGCTGGGCATGTTTAACCCAACAGCATGGTAGAGTCCCAGTTGACTTACCAAGAATTGAATTCACGGCTCAATGTTTGGCACAATATTTGGTATAAATGTTGGTAACAGTTGAGGTGTTTATTTATTTCCCTGCGAAAGCAACGTTCACTATATTGGCCTAACTATACTTAAATATTCGACTAAAATAGTAGAAAGGCTACGATCCTTTAAAAAATAAAAACTTTCATTGGCTCTCATTGAAGGAACTCTAGACACAGACTTAGTTTTTTCTTCAAAGGCGCGAATTCTCTGCATTCCCATTTCAATTTTTTAACCGAATTTTAGTCTGAATATTTCTGTATCATTTGTTACACCGATACTCTGAAGGATGTCAGTTGTTCTTTTTTTTTTCTTTTTGTATCCTGCAACTACATGAAGCGTATCCTGCCAAACAGCGTCTGGCAGTCCAATACTGTCGAGCTTGTAGAGAAACTCCAGAGAAACCGGCAGCCTTAAACAACTCTCTGCCTCTCTCCAGCTAAGTACAAACGAATAGATGTTCTCCGTTCATCAAATCTCTATTGCAAAGTGGAGAGTTCGGAGAATCCACTATGACACTTTCAAAAGGATGGCTTTGTAAATAGTCATGCCCTGTCAATAATCTAAAAGCGAGCCGTGAATTCAATTCCTGGTAAGTCAACTGGGACTCTACCATGCTATTGGGTTAAACATGCCCAGCTTTTACCTTGGGCCCGGCAAGAGAGTTCGATTTGGAGCCGATTTTGAAGATTTTTCTTTAATGATACCTTTTTGCAGTAGAATAAGCAGCGAGGAACACATTTGATTGGGGTAAAGCTGATCCTAGTTTGGCAAGTCTATCAGCCTCCTCGTTGTCGAAAAACGGTGGGTATGTACCCACTATAGCAGTGTTTCCCAACCTGTGAGTCGCGAAGGGTTTTCTGGGGGGGGGGGGGGGTCGCCCACGGCTTTATTGAATTAAAGTAACTGTTTAGCGAATGTCCCCGAAAACAGTTTTCAATATTTATTTACCATTGTTGGTGAGATAATGAAGAATACCTAATACGTATTAATTATCTACTGTACACAAATTATAATATCAGTTGGGCACAAATTATAATATCAGTACTGAATCATGATAATTGTTTTTCAACATACGTATTGTCTACATCTTGAGTGTATTTTTTTATCTCTGTCTTTTTAGATGACTATTGCAGAGTAAAACTGAGACCCGTTGGAGATGAAGTCGAGCCGGATTTCATTAACGCCAGCTATATTCCTGTAAGTACCTTACTCGAGATAAAGCTCAATTGTGTTGTCTGCGTACTGCAATGTAGATATATAATATAATAGGTTAATAATCGCACATAGTACCTTACTTAACCTGCTAACTTGTAATGTGATATTGCACAGGATTCTTGGGGTAAAAGTAATGCTTAAGGCTGCCTATGGAGAAGATTCCTATGGAGAAGATTTGCCTGCTATTTACAGCTACATAAATGCTGATAATCCAATAAAAATGGTATCATCAGATAGCCCGAACTTTTCTGCACCTTGCAACAGGATTCATTTTATAAACTGCATCCACCAAAGGAATTGAGGAGCGTTTGAAGCACACTACACCAGATTTTTCCCCCGAATAATTTAAATTTTAAAATATTATTTGAATTTAAAAAAAATGAAAAATGTCCCAAGGTGTAAATTTTTTTTCTCTAACACGGAGTACAATTTTTAAAAAAATCTTTCAATCCAAGTCAGCAATCCTTGGACGCATTTTCTCTATAGGTTAACATTGAGGTGGGCGAATGCAATACGGTTAGTACACAGCAGCCATAAAAGAACACTTTTTACTCCAATTGTGACGTCTTTCTTTGTTTTTGTTGCTTATGCCACTTGACCGACAGCAACGTCAGATCAAGTCCCGAAGGCTATGGGCGATGAGGGTGCGTCCCCTGTTTTGAATGGTACCACAAGGGTCGAGTCCAACTTGGCCAAAGGACCAGTCCCGTAATTCTGAACCGAGTCAAGTGACGAGACCAGGTCACTTGACTCTGCACTTCCAGAGGTAATATTGAGAACTTGGAAAACATTGCAGCCACGACAAATTTTACGTGCACCAACCGCCATTAGTGTACACGGCAATGGATTTGTCAGCGACGAGCACCGAACCAGTGACTTTCAGATCACTAGCCCGCTGCCCTTGCCAACTGGGATTAATATTTGGACTAGTTATTGCAGAACGAGTACTCAGAGAAATGTTGGAACCGAAAACCCGGTTCCATTGGTTGTAGAACTGGGTACGTCAACCTCATGCTTAAAAAAAACAACATTTTGAAGGGGATAAACAGTTTTGCCATGCTTCACAATTTATCTAGATCTTTGGAATCTTTTGTGTTAGGCGTAGCCACAGTATTAGCTACTAGATCCTCCCAATTGCCTTCTGTCATAAGATATGCCAGTGGTGCGCAAACTGCTGTGGAAAAAATTGGATGGATCGCAGATAGTTTGAAGTAAACTCGTCATATTAAATCATACGATTTAAAAAAATGCTTTAAATTTTTTTATAATTATTAATAATTTTCTGTAATTATTTTCTATAATTATCATATTTTTAATACATAAGGTCGTTCGCACTTTATGGAAACGATTTTGATAGTTAAGTTTTATGTATAAATGCCGTATATTTTGCGGCGCGGCGATTTGCTTCTATCTAATAGCCGTGGCTCTTAACAATAGCTCTAGATCGAATTTTCCATGAAAGTAAACTTTTTTTTAGTACTGTCGTGTCAATTTTACACCATTCCTCTTGGATCGTTTTCCAAAGTCCGTTCAGTGTTCTTGGATGCCGTTTTCCTAAGGCTCGTTTCAATAAACCGAAAGCGCAAAAGTCCATTGGAGAAGCGTCAGGGGATTTTACAGGTATTTCATTTAAATGGAATAGATTTTATTCCTGTTTCTAATTCTTTCTTTGCTAAATAGGCGGCAGTTGATTTAGACGTGTCACTAGAGGTTTTGTCCATATGAAACTCAACTTTATCAATGTCTTTTCCATATAAGGCTAGAATTTCTTCTTCAAAAATTGGCTCTAAAATATTCTGTTGATATTAGAGTGAATTAATTTTGGCTTTACTTGAGACTTTTTTTACTTTTAATTTGCCGTTGTAACAAAACCCTGCAACTATCATGATTCCCTTTGGGAACTTTTCTGTACACTGACGAAGCCAATTCGTACGGTCATTCCAGTCAGTTGAGCAGTAGAAAAATGATCTTTTTTTTTATTACAGTCACTTAAATACACCCATGCCTTATCGAGTGTTACCACAAATTTTTCTTTTCAGCAGCTAGGTTTTTCCTTATAATTTTCTACAATGTGTTTTTCAAACATCACAATGCTTTGGCAAAGGTAGATGAACTTTACGTTTAACCCCTCAGCGGGTGAGCCATTTTTTGGAACACCAGCGGGCGCGCGTGGCACAAAGTGCAGCGTCTCTTTCAACCTTGATTATTCCTTTTGTAATAAAGTTTTTTTTTATTTGAAGATAATAATTCTGCGTCTTATGACAAGATATAAAATGTTGATAATATTTAGATATAGTTATAATTAAAGGCCAAAGTATGCAGCTACAATCTCCTTATTTCAAAATTGTCCGGTTTATTGGATCTAAGGACAACTTGCGAATGGATTCCCATTATGTTCAAAAATCTAAAAAACAATGAGAGTGTCCATCTTCGTGATATGCGGTATAACGTGTAATAGCTGCACATTTGATCGACTGCATCAACTCCTGCTTTTGTCGTATTGTAATCCAGTATAATCGCTGGTTTACGGCGGTTAAATCACGACTAACAATGAATGGAAAGGAATAGAACGGTCAGAAAATCATACCTGTATTAGAAAGGGTGTAGCTATAAAAAGAAACTGCTTAGAACATTCAAACCTTGCATATAAAAACAAACCATTCAAAATTACGAAAATGTTGCACTTTGTACAGGGACACGCCCGCTGAAGGGTTAAACATCTTTTTTAACTTCAAATCTTTATGAATGATTTCACTTACAGTGCCAGAAGACATTCCTAGTTTCGATGCAATGGATCTTTGAGTCGGCAGATTTTCTTTTAGGATCAGAGACTTCACTTTCTTGATATTTACCTGCGTTCGAACAGTCTAGGATGAAGTTTCGCGGTCATTGTTCCATAAATTATAATCTCTGACTCCGTATCCTTTACGAAACACTGACATTTATTAACATTTAAACTCACAGCACAGTTACAGTATTCTTACAGAATTTAATTACGGCCTTTCATTTAAGCCGCCCAGATATTTTTCTACTCGACTGCGTCGAGCCATCACATGGTTCTAAGAGCCGCGCAAAATCGGATCTCAACGCGACAACAAGTTACTTTCGTTTTGACACGTGACATACACATACAGTATTTCCCTCCCGTAAGGAGAGTAAAACCAAAATTCCCCGTTTATAGGGGAAAACAGTTACAGACGGAGTTTTGAGTCGTAACATCCTCCGCCCCCAATGAAGACATTCATTTTTTCTTACAACATAATAAGTACAACATAATAAATCAAACAATTTTACACTCAATTATTACAAAATTAATAAAGAACAACATTAATACTAACAAAAATAAAACACTTATTAAATGAAACAAACAATATAACTTGATAGCTGGCTGGTAAAATCACCTCAGTATTAAAGTTGGATCACGGCTTACCTATCTCCATATGATGCAGAAGCTGAATCGGTCGTTTGATTTGACCTGTAGCTGTTTTCAGCGTGACAGCTCTTACCTGTTTGTCTCTGCCAAAATGCAATTCAGTTACTCTTCCCATTCTCCACATTTGCCGTGGCATCTTATCGTCTGCTATCAAGACTACGTCACCTACATTAAATTGACAAGTTACATTAACTGGTTTTATAAAATTTACATTTCTTAACTGTAAAAGGTACTCCCTCTTCCATCGTTTCCAAAACTGATTTAAGAGCTTTTCACGGTATAAATATCTCTTAATTAATACTTTATGAGTACTGGATACACTTCCAGAAATTGATTTGCCAATATGGGGAGGTAAGGCAGTTATTCTTCTTCCAATGAGGAAATGAACTGGAGTGAGAGGGGATGGTTCCGTGGGTTCGTTATAAACATAAGTAAGAGGTCTAGAGTTCAAAATGGATTCAATCTCTGCAAGTATTGTTTGCAGTTCTTCAAAAGTTACCAAAGCCCTCCCAAGAATTTTCCTCAAAATAACCTTTGTCATACGAACCATCCGCTCCCAATATCCGCCCCACCAAGCGGCCTTTTCTACTATGTACTGCCACGTAATCCCCTTTTTTCGAAAATAATTTTGTATGTCTGAGTCCTTTATGTTCGTATACAATTTCTTGAGTTCGGTGTCTGCACCTTTGAAAGTCAAGGCATTGTCCGAGTTAATAATTCGACAAACACCTCTCCTTGAAACAAATCGTCTAAACGCTAGTAGGAAATGTTCACTACTTAAGCTGGACACAACTTCCAAATGAACTGCTCGAGTGACGGCGAAGGTAAATAATGCGATGTAAGCCTTGCAATTGTCCTTTGTATATAAGGGTCCTGCAAAGTCTATTGCAGTGACTTCAAAAGGTTGGGATTCCTGAGTTCTGGTTGCAGGAAGTGGAGCTGCTACCTGCCTTCCTTGTTTAGCCTTGAATCGTCTGCATCGTAAACACTTGTTTAAACAGGACTTTACAGCTTGCCTGCCACGAATTATCCAAAATCGTTCTCTGAGCTGTGTGAGAGTGTCAGAAACACCAGAATGAATCACGTTCTTATGCTCTCTCATTATCAAAAGCTCAGTAAATTTAGTCTTGCTCGGAAGAATTATTCGATTGAACATCTAAATCAGAACTCTGCAGTCTTCCCTTTAATACTATTAACCCATCAGTGGTCAAAATTGGATCTAAACCATATAGCTTAGAGTCAGAATCAATTGCGGTTTTCGTTTTTAATTGGTTATACTCTTTACCAAAGTTCTTTCGTTCCACGATTCGAAGCCAATAGTTCTCTGCGATAGAGAGTTCATGCGCTGTTAAAGCACCCGTAGATTTTATACATTTTGGTTTAGAATTGTTCACAAACCTCATGATATATGCACTTATTCTTATGACCTTTCCTAGGTCACTATACTTGTGAAGGTCCAATAGTGGTTCAACAGTTTCGAAGTTTACATGAAACGCAACGACCTTTCGCTTCTCTTCCTCAACACCTTCAGTATCTGAACTGACCCTCGTCGTTGTTACCTCACTTGGAATATTTAACTCAGCAAGCCAAGGTGGTCTGAAATCTAAGCCTTATCATTGATTAGAGCTTGTGCTCTTATTCCTCTAGTGAGCTTATCGGCTGGATTGAATTTTCCATTTCAGAATTGCCATCTCGATGGATCAGTCCTTTCCTTTATCTCTACCACGCGATTTCTCACAAATATCTTCCAGTCATCTGCAACGCCTTTTATCCAATGAATACAAATCTGGGAGTCAGGCCAGTAAAATATATTCCTTGGTTCTACCATAGGAAAGGTAGACTGTAAATATGACCCCAGTCTTGCTGATAGTAGGGTCCCCATTAACTCGAGTCTTGGTAGTGTCATCTTCTTCAATGGGGCTAAACGAGACTTCGATATTATGAAACACGTTACGTATCTATTTAACCTTCTCATTCTAAAGTATGCTACCGATCCATAGCATTTGGGACTGGCATCTGAGAATATGTGTATTTCAACAGAATCCCAGCAAATTTCACTGAAATATAATCTGGGTATCTCAAAGAACTTCAACTTCTCAACGTCGTTCAGCCACTCCAGAAATTCTGCTTCAATTTCACTAGGAACACCTTCATCCCATTGAAGGCCTCTTTCCCACAACATTTGGACTATTATGTTGAGTCGTACTGAAAAGGGGTTCATTATACCCATAGGGTCAAATAACATTCCACAAGCTGCTAAAATATTACGTTTCGTTATCGGCTTATCTCCTTTCAATTTCTTAAACTGACTAGTGTCAATTCTCAATTTGTCATTTACATTGTCCCAAATAATACCCAAAATCTTCAATGGTACGCCAGACTCTTCCGAAATTTCACGACAGTCGATGCCATTCTCCCTCCATAGTTCATTGAGCTCTGGGGAATTTAATATCCATCTACGAAGATTCATACTGGCTTGATCAAGAATAACTATCATTTCTTTACTCAGTTTTAGAACATGGTCGATATCCGTAGATCCTGAAATTAAGTGGTCGACATATAACTCTTTCAACATGTCGCAAGATTCGCTATGGGATTCTTCATATTTCTTTAAGTGAAGCCGCGCTGTCGCAGTTAGTAAAAACGGTGAACACTTTACCCCAAAAGGAACTCTTGCAATCTGCAACACTTGGAAATTTGGAGGATCGAAATGGAGATTTGGCCCCTGCCCATTAATCCACAGGAACTTTAAAAAATCTCTATCCCCCTCGGCAATTCCTACTTCAAGAAACGCGCGCTGAATGTCGGCGCAAAAAGCGATTGGATTTAATCTGAACTTCAAAATGATTTTCAGTAAGTCGGGATTCAAATTGGGCCCGCTATACAAACAATCGTTTAGGGATAATTTATCCTTACCCTTAGAAGATGCATCGAAAACTATCCTGACTTTTGTAGTGCTCGCGCACTACTGCGTGATGTGGCATGAAGTATCCTGTATTGACGGTTTTCCTTAAATCTACCGTTACTGGTTCCACAATACCTTCTTTTAAGTGTTCATTAATTATTTCACTATATCTCAAACCTAATTCTTGATTCCTTTCAAATACTCTGCTCAAACTGTGCAAACGACGCCTCACGTTTTCATAGTTACTCTCTAAATTTTTATCTTTTTCTTTCCATAATAACCGAGTTTCATATCGTTTGTTTTTGTACGTGGTATTTTGCTCAAATGAATCTAAAATTTTCTTATCAGATCGAGAAATTTTCTTATCTGGACTTATCCCAATTGTTTCCAGTTCATAGTCCAATTCTTCATTCGCAACGGTCAAATAGTTAGCATGCACCTCCTGACAATTATATCCTTCATCCCTTCCCTGTATCACGAAGCCAAAAATGGTGTCTGTTGCTACTAGTCTTTTAGAAATTTTTATATTTGTTTCACCCAAAATTTCCCCAATACAATCTGACCCGATTAAAATTTTTATACTTCTGGATGTACCCTGATCTGCCAACTCGATACCCTTTTTCAAAGCCATATTCCGAATCCATTTAGAAGGTATTTCAATTTGTCCTAATGTAATCGAATCAATAACTACTGCGTTAATTTTTATTTTCCGCTTTGGATCACTCACATTACACAATTCCAGTTCAACGATATCATAAATTTTCTTCTCAGCTCGACTACCCCCAAAAGTGTAAATAACAAGTGCTTCTTTACTTATGGTCTTTAACCCCAATAGTTCACAAACATCCCTAATCACGAATGTTTTGGTGCTTCCACCGTCTATCATGCAATGAACCATCTGCGTTTTATTTAAAGGACTTGTTTTGACAGCGGCGGTGAACGTTTGTAATAAGACTGATTCATGCGGTGCCGCCCGCTTCGATGGATTTTTATCACAAACTAAGCTGAGTGAACTTTCCGCCTGTGGTGCGATTTCTTTGGCATTTGCTTTAAATTCATTTCTCTCAAAACTGCAAGTCAGCGAGTTATGGTCTAAAGAATTGCAGTTTCTGCATTTCTGATCCCTTTTACAAAATTTCCTCAAGTGGTTCTGGAAACAAATAAAGCACAATCCCTTGGCCATTAACGCTTTTCTCCTATTATTAACATCCAATAAACAATCATGCGTCATGTGAGAATTAGCAGAACAAAATATACATTGATTTCCAGTATTCTGTCTAAACGGAAAGTTGTTTCGGTATTGGTTAAAAGTTCTTGTATTACTACTAGAATATTTATTAAACGATGGTAAATTTTCTTCAACCTTAGTAGCTAAAACTGCAGCTGTTGATCTAGATTTAGAATACTCATTTCTCTTAACAGTTAACTGATGTTTATTTTGATAATTTTGATTCACCTTATTTCGATAAGGATCATTTACATTTGTATTGTGTGGGTTTGGGTTTGCCAATATTATAGATGTTTCTCTTATTTCCAATTCCTTCCGTATGTATTCTATTAATTTTGAAATATCAAACAATTCGTTTGATTTACAGGTCCTATTATAGTTCAAATTCAACTCCTCGGGTAATTTCTGCAATATTACCGGGCACAGTAAATTACCGTAAGTACCTGTTGCTACATTTAAAGACTGCAACGAACGAATTTGTACTTCTATTGCGTCGTACATTTTTCGTAGCCCTGCTATATTCGAACAAGATTTTACAGGTTCAATTAATAGAAGTTTATGGATGTGTGACGAAATAATGACCTCTGGCCTTCCAAACCTCAGGGTCAACAACTGAACCGATGCGTCATAATTTTGCTCTGTAAGAGAAAATCCTGAAATGGCGTTCAAAGCAACACCCCCTAAATAAGTTTTCAAATACGTAAACTTTTCGATTTTGCTTAGCGTGCTATTATTGTGTATAGCTACTTCATACGAATTCCAGAAATCAAGCCAAAGGCTGCAATCACCAAAAAACTTTGTTATATCTAGCTTAGGGAGTTTAACGACATTTTTCGTTTCGGTTCTGAAACCTTCTCTGTTTTCCACATTACTCTCAAACTGATTCTCAGGTTGGTTTGCCTGCACTACACTTCCCGGTCTACCATATAAAGATCCCAAACACATCGCTAATTTTGATTTTGAATCGGTTCCCTTATCTTTATATTCTTTGCTCACTGATAAGTCATTCTCTATATCTTCGATTTTAATTATTAACTGTACCTCATCATCAATTTTATTCAACTCATTCATTTTTTCAATGAGCTGATCCCTTAAGCTTGATAGCTCCTCAATTTTCATCTCTTTTGTATAATCTGCCGTTATTTCCTTTTCTATCGAAGTTTTAATTTTTGTCAAATGCTTAGTAAATAACTTCCTTAAACCCTTCCGTTTTTCCCTAAGCCTTTGAATATCCATAATTGAATTAATTTAATTCAACCAGTCTCACTAGTTATAACAAGGATTTACTATTTAACCCTTAAGTTTCGCTATCTAATACTGTTTCGTTTCCGATCTGCACTTTTCCGTTTCAGCAATTTCTATCCTATACAACAACTAACAACAAACCCTTCCCTAATAACTTAACTAGAAGGGAAAAATAAGAAAGGGCCTACCACCACTTCCAAGAGGTCCCTCCAAGATCCATAAAATATAATAATCCAAAATTAGTATTCCTTAGTCCAGTTCCATATAGTCCGGTTCACATATCACATCAGCTCCGGTGTCACCAAACAGTTGTTCCATAAATTATAATCTCTGACTCCGTATCCTTTACGAAACACTGGCATTTATTAACATTTAAACTCACAGCACAGTTACAGTATTCTTACAGAATTTAATTACGGCCTTTCATTTAAGCCGCCCAGATATTTTTCTTCTCGACTGCGTCGAGCCATCACATGGTTCTAAGAGCCGCGCAAAATCGGATCTCAACGCAACAACAAGTTACTTTCGTTTTGACACGTGACATACACATACAGTATTTCCCTCCCGTAAGGAGAGTAAAACCAAAATTCCCCGTTTATAGGGAAAAACAATTACAGACGGAGTTTTGAGTCGTAACAGTCACGTTTTCATTTTTGCTTTCAGTTAGACGTTTTTTCCTTTCAAATTTAATACATTATAAATACCTTTTTTTGAAATGCCATAACCACGATTTTTACACCGTTTTATAATTTGTTGGTACGAATATTTCTCCTCGGAAAGCGCAGTTACGTAACCTTCGAGCCATCTATCAATTTTAGGAGCCCTTTTCAAAATAAATCTTTTTTACATTCCAATCAAAACAAAACAGTAGCAGACGATTATTCTGAAGATGCCAAATTTTTATCTCAAAATGCAAACGCGAAAAATACATTACAAAATCGTTTCCATAAAGTGCGAACGACCTTCTGTATTTTTATTTATATTGTTATATGTTAAAAAAGATATTATATTGTTATATAAGGTGTCAAACAGTTTCATTAAAAAGAAGTGCAGTTGGTAAGCGATATTTTTTTGCACTACACCCACACTACACTGAAAATAAGAAAAATTGAGTTTTATTGAAGAATTAAATGAAAAATTCCAGTTGTCGATGGTTGGTTCTCCAGTGAATACAAAGAAAGAAACGAGTTTGTCTCATGGTATGGGAAACAAATTGCATATCTTCCAATGGCCTTATTTGTCTTACTTGCCAATGTCAAGTAAGGCCTTCTTCACATTGCCTCCGAAGCGAAGCGTCAGGGATTAAAAGTTTAACCAATCACAGAGTTCAATGCAATGAACACGTGATACGTCAAATCAATCTCAGATCATGTCAGCAATCTCGGCGCCAACAGAAGAACGCTCCAGAAACAACAAAACCTAAGTAGTTTATCGACTACTTAATGACAGCATCTTAGCTCTTTAATGCACAAAATATTGTTTCACGAACAAAGACAAAATTATTTATATCTATGAACTAAGGGATGCCATTAAAACTGAAAACACTAATTTTTAAATATTTTTAGTAATTATAATTACTAAAAATATTTTTAAATTGTAATTACCATAACAGTGGTGACGTTGTATACATATTATACCACCATGCTATTAATGCATATACAGATTCAAATGAACATATACATATATTTTACACTGACTGATTGTTTTTCGTCTTTAACTTCTTTTCACAACACTGTAGAACGTCTAAAATAATAAACGCAGTAATACGGTTTTGGAAGAATATGTTATGCATTTTTTAATTGCAGTAAAACCTAATTTATAAGTAGTTCAAGGGACATCGAACAAGAAATGTATAATTGAGAAAACATATTACTAACATAACATTAAAATTTAATGAAAATAAAATGACGGGAATGAAAATAAATGAAAATTGAGAAATTGTTTTCAAAATGTCCTCTAAAAAGTTATGTATAATTGCAAAAAAATAACGTAGAAGCACATGCCGAAATGCAACTTACCATTTTGCTTACAAATATAGAAACCTACAAATGTAGAAAACATATGAGGTTTTACAGTACATATTACTAAATTATTTATATTAATTTGCCTGTTTATTTACTTAGATATTAATGTTTTTCAAGTTTGCATGCTTGAATATACATACTTAGGTAAATGCACGATGGTATGGTTTTATTACCACCTTATGTTTAACAACAAAATATAATTATTATTGTAATTAAATTAATAAATCAAATGTGCGTACCTTTTATCAACTTATCTTGATATGATATCAATAAAACTATGCCTGTGTAACAATCAATTTAAGTAAAATACACCGATTTATTCAGACGCGAGTACATATGGCTGACAATACGACAGTCTCGAAAGAATTTTGAAAATCCGCTGCAGAAATGGACAACTATCACCAACTATACTTGAAAAATAGAAGTATTTTAACTTCAATAACAATTGGTAGCAAAAATATACCAACATGCAATCACCCAGAAAAAGCTTGAGAATATATGTGGTATGTTTTTCATACCACTATGCTCTAAAAAGTTAGTCTATTACTTCTTGCCGTCAAATAGACAATATAAATTAACTATAAATGTCTATTTTCCAGGGAGATTCCTACCTTCTTGAATACATTGCTACACAGGGTCCTCTCCCAAGCACTGTGAACGATTTTTGGCGCATGGTGTGGCAGGAATCTGTTTTTCTGATGGTCATGCTGACCCAGTGCGTAGAGCGTGCCAAGAGGACCTGCGAAAGATACTGGCCCTCAGCTGGTTCCACCCAGAAATATGGCGATGTAGAAGTGCATACAGTATCCGAGTCCATCACACCCATCTACATACAGCGATTGCTACTCGTGTCACAGGTCAGTTCCCCTGTTATTTTTCTAAAATTGCCACTCCACTGATTTTCTAAAATGATTATTGCTCATCTAGCCTTCTGAAAACCGAACTGGCTATCTAAAAAAGCATAGAAATCGTCGACTTGTCTCATTCTGGAAAATTTAGCTACTTCGCTTAATTTTGGGGGGCTCAGTTCTGTTATCTATCGACAAAGCTATTGTGCAACAATTGTCGCCATTGCACAGTATTTATTTAGCATCAAGCAATCGTGAAGATTCTAAGATATTACCCTATAAGTAATATCTCTAACCTTGACAAAACATCATACAAAATTGCCAACATAACTGAATCCTGAAAGAGAAAAAAGGACTTAACATGAACTTTTTATCTTTGAAATCCAATTTCTGTTTGCATAGGGTTTAGGTGGAGCATCAGCAGATTGCCAATGTTAGGCTATGAGGAATTGTCCTTTCAGTACATTTCTAACTGCAGATTGGCTATTTCCATTTTGCATTTTTCCATTGTATTCTGCAGACACGGTTACCTCACAAAGAGAACTTAAAGAAATTAAATTTCTCTGCAATTTAAATAACTCAGAGCTAGAATCTGCATTGCAATAATTCTTCTTGTTCTATAGTAATCGACCTTTTCTAACTCTTGCACCAATTTTTACAGTCAAATTTCTCCTTATTTCAGGGTGGTAAACAGCGTCACATCGTCCACCTCCACTACATGAACTGGCCGGTGTCAGGTTGCCCGAAGAGTCCAGACGACTTCCTCTCATTTGTCAGGACGTTCAGGAGTCAGATCAGTTGCGGTGCAACTGGCCCCACGCTCGTCCACTGTAGGTGAGAGGATGCCACTTGAAATTTGTACATGAAAGTCTACTTTGATTTTGACGATACACAAGTGACATCAACTAAGGCATTTTCTACTCCGCATACTTCCTTTCTTTCGGTGAAATTTCAGGTGTGTTTGTTCGTGAATAGCCGACTTGTGAACTTAATGCGTTCTGTACAGCTGGTTAAATTACTGAACAGAGGCAACAATCGTAATTACAATGACACATTACAATGTTTGTTTCCGCGGATGCGAAATACTTCAAAACATATTTATTTATATCTCGGCAATTGTTTTATCTGAACTGTCAAAAATCTATCTCAGTCAAAATAATTCTGTGATTCATGTCATAAACCCGTGCTACGTACGCCACTTTATCACAATGCATTATGATAAAGTGGCGTACGTAGCACAGCACATAATCAAGCCATTGCAATGGCTTGATTGTGTTTATTTTGTGTGATCGATTCTTTGCTTGTTATTTCGTAAACAGTCTCATCTCAAACTTACCTCTACCGTAAACTTTTTGCATTTTGCTCAAGTTTAAAAGATAAAACTGTAAATTTTCTGAGTCCAGATCAAAACTAAAATCGAGGTGGTTCTCATGCGATGCTTCATGAGAACGAATAAGATGAAGTTAAAAGTTTCAGGACAACAGATGTACTAGCTTTCCAACATGTAATTCATGGCATAAGATCCTAATAGGAAATATCACAAATACAATAATCATCACTAGCATTGGCCTGCTAAATAATTACACATATTGACCTACCGCTAGCAGTCATTGCTGTAGAAAAATTGAGGATTTATTGAGCTTTTGCCTACAACTAAGGCTCAGTTATCTCTGGAAAGCTATTGCACATTAGATTAGTTGCTTATTCCGATACAAATTTGACACGAGCGTATTATCCCGAAGGTGACTTTTTGCAAGTCAGTATCGCTTAGAACGTTGACTAAACCTTCCCGATTAGCATGTCCGATAACGGGAGACTTGCTGAAATGAAATAATTCTGATATTACAAAATATGATATTGAGTTTATCGATTGAAAGACCAAGTCTATTGTATAAAGTTTGTTACTTGGAGATATGCTACCATAGATAGCTACATGGTGCACGGTATTTCTAACTTTCCCCTCTGTTCTCTCCTATTCACAGTGCAGGCATTGGTCGCACGGGAACGTTCATCGCGGTGGACAGATTATCCCAGCAAATAACGGGACAGAGCGAAGAGGTGGACGTCTACGGTACAGTCCTTGAAATGAGGAAATACCGGGCGAATTTGGTGCAAACCGAGGTAAGGATAAGATCACATATCGGGTCGAAAACAAACAAGGATTTTTCTCACATTCGTAAAGGTCTCACTCTGAGGTACGATAACTTTGTCGTCAATCGTAGCTGAAACTAGACTTCGAATATTTCTTTGTAATCTCGAAACACATGAGTGCTCAAACCCGGAATCAGTGGAAATTATGAGAAAGTGGATGTGAAAGGAAAACTTTAGCATCACGGCGATTCCTGTATTTCTCAAGAACTGTCTGACTATCCTCGTGGGATAAGCTAGTACAGCCGCTATGATATTTTTCCCTAAAGGCCATTTTATCAAGTCTCATAATGAGGAGGATTCTAAAGCCCTGTTCACGTTGATTCCGGAGCTTGACGTCAGAGATAAAAATTTTAACCAATCACAAAGCTCAATGCAACGACCACGTGATATGTCAAACTAATCACAGGTTCTGTCAACCATCTCGACGCTAACGGAGGAACGCAACCGCACGCTCCGGAAGCAATGTAAACAGGGTCTTAGAATCCGTCAGCGTCAGCGTCAAAAATTTTAACCGATCTTATAGCAATTATTGACCTGTTTAACCATTCAGCGCAAACGGAATCTTAAACGCTGACGGATTCTATGTGAACAGCCCCCTTAGTTTCTTAGCTGATGGAAATATTAAACTTGGAAGGCACAGCACATTATACAAGTCTCTCCGAAAATAAACCGAAATTCAACCAAATTATACTTACAGCTTTATTATATTTGTCTCTTAAAAAGGGATCCCCTCTTTTTCAATTAATGGCTGGTTAGTTAAATGTCTCGTAAGTCCTGTAGCTAATTTTCTTTGCCTTCCCTTTTGGTTTGAAATATGCGTCGAATCAAGCTGTATTTTAAGAACAAGATTACGGAGATTAAGCAGAATCAGACAGGGAAGATCCACAAAAGAATGACGATGCTTGTTTTTCAGCTTGCATGCTGGATATTTTTACAACTCATAGAGACTGTTTCAAACACCTCTAAAATACTTAATCTTGGCGTCAAACAAAACTCGGTGACAAATTTTGATGATGCCTACGGTATACTTTTTCAGAAATACCACGGACATAACCGAAGGCCGCACACTGAGAGGACAAGAGTGTAAAACACGTGAATAAAACGAGCTGCAGGAAAAAAACTAGGTTATTTTGTCGCTGCGTTCGTCCAGTAAAATGCCAACAAAACTGGCATCGCCATTTTGTTCCTGTACTACGACAGCTAGGGTCCACAACTAGATAACAAACTTTTTTTCGACAAAACGATGTAGCAGCTTCAATTTTGGTGGTTGAGAGCCATTGTCCCTGCAAGCTTAAGCGTCAGACTGCTTTCTCGTGAGCGGGCATTGTAAACTATAAGCAAATACGGGGCGGGGCTATCCATGCCCATGTGTCAAAGAAAAAATGTCCTCGTGGTCAAAGTCAACGGAGTCACTTTCGTTAGATGGTGTTAGGTAACAAATAACTTTAACTGCTTCCTAAATGCAGTTCTTTTTAGGTTCACACCTAACCGATGTCAAAGGTTTATCGCTACGAGTGAAGAATCAAACAGTAAACTTCTCAGAGCACAAATTTACTGAACGATAATCATGACACAACAAGCCATTCACAGTAATCCTCAAAAACTACCATTTTTATACTCGTTACATCAAATTCGCTTAATATTACAATATGAAAACAATTTCCAAAATATAAACTACAAACTTTACAGAAGAAAATAAGAAGCTTAAAAGGAACCGTTGCCGTGGGAATCCGTTCACTTTGGTTACACCATAAATATCTAAGACGTTTTCGCAACAGATGGGGAGACCAGTATGATATTAATGCCCCTAATTAAATGACAAAGAAAAATCAGAAAAGAGTATTTTAATGCATCTCTAAATTCCATCCAGCATAAATTTTATCTCAATTCCAAAAATTGTTTGCTGTAAATGTTTAAGCTTAAAATCTAGAGGTCTCAGTAATTTCTCGAGTTGTATTCAATTACAATTTTTCCCCCTGCCAAATACTCCAGGAGTGAATTACTGCAACTTTCATGCTTACAAAACATTCCCTGGTCTTTATGTCGCCTTCGTAAATGTCCTCATTCCATGACAGATAGTTCATGAGGTGTTTTCCCGTTTTACAAGGCCCCGCCCTTTTTTTCTTTCTTTATTCTTCTGTTGTTTTAAATCAGAAATTAAAATTTCTGGCTAAATATTCTGTTTCAGGAGCAATACTACTTCATCCATCTATGCGTGCAAAGAATCATCCAGGAGAAAAGACAAGAGCTAGAAAATGATTACGGAGGTATATTGTTTCCGATTTTACGTTACCGTATAGTATAATAAAAAGTACAATAAATATACTTACTAATTATTAAGGCTGATGGATAGTACCCCTATTGGAATCACCCAGCTCAACGTTAACCTATGGAGAAATTTTTTCAAAGGATTGTCGACTTGAATTCGAAGATTTATTTTTAAACTGTACTCCGTAATAGAGAAAGAAATTTTTTTACTCGGGTATCTTTTCCAAAATTTAAAAGAAATGCAAATAATATTTTTTTATTTGAATGATTCGGGAAAAAAATATTGTATACTGTATTTTACACGCAAATAATTTCCTTTGGTGGACGAAATTTCTAAAATGAATGAGACAACAGAGTAAAGAATTTCTCTCTTTGTTACGGAGTACATTTAAAAAGAAAGAGAAAAAATCTTTAAATCCGAGTCGACAATCATTGGAAAAATTTTCTCCATAGGTTAACACTGAGCTGAACGAATCTTCTATGGCTTCTATCCAGCAGCCGAAGTTCTATTTATTTATTATTTTTCTGTCTAGAGACAGTCGAAAATTTTTGTCCCCTCACAAATTTGTATGGAGACAAACAATTAACTTAATAAGCATATCTTAAAATGAATGGAGATCACTTTAGGGAGATTTGCCTTATAGGTGATCCCATTTCTTAAGACTGACTAACAGCTTCGCCTGGATTAAGTCCTATGAAGTTGAAATTATTTCTCGTATGTGAGATAAAATCATACTGAAAACTTATCGAAAGAGATGGATTCGCACTAGCAGGCACAGTGAAAGATATCCAGCTTATAAGAGATCCCATTTCTTGAGACTGACTAACAGCTTCGCCTGGACTATGTCCTAAGAAGTTGAAATTATTTCTCGTATGTGAGATAAAATCGTACTGAGAACTTATCGGAAGAGATAGATTCGCACTAGCAGGCACAGTGAAAGCTGACTACCTTATAGGAGATGCCATTTCTTGAGACTGACGAACCAGCTTCGCCTGGACCAAGTTCTATGAAGTTGAAACTATCTCACGTAAGTGAGATAAAATCATACTGAAAACTTATCGAAAGAGATGGATTCGCACTAGCAGGCACAGTGAAAGATGACCAGGTTATAAGAGATCCCATTTCTTGAGACTGACTAACAGCTTCGCCTGGACTATGACCTAAGAAGTTGAAATTATTTCTCGTGAGATAAAATCGTACTGAGAACTTATCGAAAGAGATGGATTCTCAGTAGCAGGCACAATGAAAGCTGATTACCTTATAGGAGATTCCATTTCGGGAGATTGACGAACAGCTTCACCAGGACTAAGTCCTGTGAAGTTGAAATTATTTTTCGTATGTAAGACAAAATCGTATTGGGCGCTTATGGAAAGAGATTAATTCGCACTAGCAGGCAATGAAAACTGATTGGATATCGGAGGGCGACCCGAGATCCACTAGTGAATCGGGATAATTTGCCACGAGATAAATTCCAAATACAGTTCGTTTTGAGTTGTTTTGTTCAGCGCCGAAACGGAAATAATTCTGTCAAAAAATGTTTATTAATTTGAATTAAAAATTGTTCCCTTTCTTTGTTTTAATTCCATAGATTAAATCTTATTCTTTTGGTCACATAAAGCTTTCGCTGACAGTTCTTTGTTACGGTCAAATTGATATTTAATCCTGTTTGAAATTATGCACAGCGAGAATATTCTGTTTCATGGACATGGACATGGACAAAAAATTTTCGTGAGGTTCCAAATAGGGCTAAGCAAGCCCTTTACCCTCGGTATGGATATGGGAAGCACTGAAGCTTTTCACGCATGGTCCAAGAAGAAATCAATCAAGTTAAAGAAGAAAAAAAAAGTAACAAAATAAATTAAAGTTACAAAAATAAAAACAAAAATGTTAGAATTTAGTAAGTTAAAGTTAACACAAAATTAAATCAGCAAGACTTGTCAAAAAAAATTTCCAATATAACATAAAATAAAAAGCAAAATATAAAGATTAAACTCTCAAAAGTCGAAGACGAGCCACAGAGGACCGCGAGCAGCAAAGATATTAAATGCTGGGATCAAACCCAGGATGGGAAAGAGCAATCAAGCAACCCGTGCTTGAAAACAGTCCGAAAAAGGAAGCAAGATGATGAATTTGTATTACAAAGGTTAAAAAAAGATCAAGCTTAACTACAGGTCGAGAGCAAAATGTGTCACGCAACCTGGTTGGTTGACGAAGCAGGATCCAGGAGCTTAGAAGATATTATCAGGGAGGACGGCTCACAATTTGACCATGAGGATTCGTAGAGGCATATTACACCAAGAAGACGACACTCTACCTTTTTTTAAAAAGCATAAGAGGATGTGACTGCATATAATTAGGGAAAATGGGGAGGGGGAAAAAGCGGTCTAGAAATATTTTGTTTCTTCTCATTTCATGAGTACACCATTTTAAAAAATACGGCGCTGTTGGTCGGAGTTGTAGCGTCACGCAAGTATGGGGATATTTTCACGAGACCCCCACAATGTGCACGAACTAAGCTGCTTATCGAAATACCATTTTCCAGTTCCCATCGTTTTGAACACGTGTGGATTCCGAGCGGATAAAAAAAACAATACCAGCCAATGCCGCCAGAATTTTTAGCCTGAAAGTGAAGTCCAGGCATATCGGTTTACCGAGCAAGATGTGGGAATATCTGTTTTGAAAAACAGAAGCGTCTCCCATCACCTCGTAAAACTGTCTTTCGTAGCAATAACTCAATGCGAGAGTAACACTATAGCGCAATAAAGATGGCCGAAATATTCTTCAATAAGAAATACTGTCACTAGCTAATCCGCCCGGCCCCTGTTTTCGAACGGAGCTAATTTGTGTTAATTTGTTTTGTTCATTGTTATTAAACTCTTATTAAGTTTTTTGTTAACCTCTGGCCTTATCATTTACAACTCGGACTCTGTTTTTCTTGGCCCCGATTTTATTAATTTTAATAAGCCTCAGAGACAAACCTATGATGCCACAGAGTACATGATGAATTGGGTGGAAGCCAAACACATGCTACATCATGCTGTACATTTGTGTAAAGCATGATGTAGCGTGTTTGTGTACGTCAGGCTGTACACAAACTCAGTTTGTGTATAGCATAACTGAGTTATGCTGTACATAAATTGAGTTATGTACAGCATAACTCAGAGCCAAACAAACTCTGAGTTATGCTGTAGTTATAACTCAGAATAACTCATAGTTTTCGAATTATATGCTGTTAATGTAACATAATCATCTATTTAAATAAGACAGTTAAAATATGTTCACCTGAAACGATGGACGTCATATGACTCAATTTTCTCAAATTCTACTCATTCTAAATCTAAATTCGTTGTCTATTGTTAGTTGGCTGTATTATTATATATTATTAATGTAATTAATTGCTCGACTTATCTATTTTCAGGAGGAATCTATTCAAATTAGTCTGCGAACTTGAGAATCAAAGAAAATCCAACTGACATGAAGCATTTCTCCCATTACTGATCCTTTCTTGTCGGCGTGACCAAAATTTGCTGATCGAAAGCCGTTTGCTAACAATAATGAACAAACGTGTCTCCTTGTTCCTCATCGTCCCAACGAACAAACAAAAAAAAAGAAATGAGAATACATTTTGATCATGATTTTGAGAGCGAACGACATCAGATTTACTTCATTTCTTACCTTCTTGAGATTTACTTTGAAGACTTTCAATGTTTTGCAAACATTCCTGGGATAAATAAATGTGTTGAAATGGATTAAGATAGTTCAATAAGTTAAGAAGGCAAGCGCGTTAACAACAAACAAAAAAAAAACAGAACTTCAAACTTTTTATCCAAGCAAAGAAGTGTGTGTTTACCGAACAAAAATTTTATAGTTCGAATTGTGAATCGATCTTTATGTCCCAAAGCAGAAAAACAGGTCTGAACAAGAGCTTGAAAATTTTAAGCTCTTTTGATTCTCAAATCCGCCTGCTAACCAGTTGGGAAGGGTTACTATATCTGGCCCAGTCGTCTACTTGGTATCACTCCCCCGTCATAGCCTAAAAGATCGAGAGATACACTTGAATGTATGAAATTCATTATATATCATTTGTGAAGACAGAGGATCAGAATATGTGCAATGGATTATGATGGTTTACAAATTTGTAAAAATTCATCTTGATTTCTCAAAGCATGTCTATTAAACAAAGTCGTCTTATGTATAAAAGAAATTTATTGTAATTAATTTCTCAGTTTCTATATTTTTACGTAATCGTCTAAAAAAATGTCATAAAAATGGTTTCATGTAAAATAAACACGATTTTTTTCAATTCGTATTTCACTGACCTTTGCTTTTTTTTTTAAGCTTTTTATTACCTAAGCATCTATGTGATTTATTTACAGCATTTACACATTACATACACTAACCATATATATCAGGGGTTTCCAACTGGCAGGGGTTCCAACTTAAACTTCCTATTCTCAAGCCACTCCCCGGATCCAAAATCAATCTATCTCTTTACATCTTTCTATGGTCATTCACTATGCTAGCCTAAGTTGGAAGGCGTGGCCTATGTAACGTAGTTACACCATTTGTCCTGATGGTCCTGATGATGGTATTCCAGACCAGATCCATATAGGCTAGAGGGAAGAAGGATGCGGCTCCGGTTTTATAATGGCTCCACAAGGGTCGGAGTCCGACTAAGCCAGGTGCCACCTCAATTTTGACTGTGCAAACCCCAGGGGAGGCATCTGGGGAAATCGTACCCTCTCCCACCCTCTCTAACCTCATACAGGGACTTTCCGGTCTATGTGCCCCTATCCAGCCTAAACACGGAGATATTCAATGGCGCATGTCGGGATTCGATCCGAGCACTCTCAACACCGAAAGCCGACGCGCTACCACTAGGCTACCTCGAGCCAGCATTAAGCTTACAATGTACTATTATTGTTGTTGTTAGAAAAACAGTTTATCTTTTGGTAAAGCTTTTGGATACCTGACCTCACTCATTAGCCATTTTGTTGCCTACTATCACCTAGAAAATCACCAATAATAGTGCGATGTTTAAAGAAATGCTCTATTCTCGCACAAGATTTTCTTTAAATAATTGTTTACTAAACTTACTGAATATTTTTAGAAATATTAATATTTCTTGTATTTGTACATAAACGATTTTGTCCTTTGAAATTCAAAAGACAATTAAATGCTTTCAAGATAAAAGTTAACGATTGATCTTCCAAAATTTGGTTTTAAGAACAAAAGCAAATACAGTTACAGTGAAGCAAAGGTAAGTCATTGTAATTATTTAACTTTAATATGTAGAAAATTGTTTATATTTTTAATCATTATTTAAACCGATTATTTGATTCCAAATTAGTACTTTTTTCACGGTTTATACGAGTAACGGTTAAAACAAGCATCTCGTATTAACCGATTCCCACTGTATATATACAGATAAAATAGTGATCGCTGCGATTAATTATATTCACATAATTCTCTCATTTTCTCGTAAAAGTTCTCTTTACCTACTCTCAACATCTGACAACTTTACAGACAACCGTAGACGTTAACTTGAACGAACTTATCAGTAGAATTTACAGATTAATTTAAATTCCGCTGACAAGTTCGGTATTGACCACCAATCACAAGAATAACTTGCATAACTAAAAATGTCATCACCACATCAAAATTTAAACGATAAACTTATCTGTTTATTTTAAAGATTTTTTAAAATGATTTTATAAATAATTTCAGTAATGACGAGAACGATAAACATGAAATGAAACGACTACTGAGAGACTGTTTAAGAAAAGAAAAATTTCTTATCTACTTATTAGTATGAACTTCCACAAAAATTATCTGTCTTTTAGAACGTTATTTACGTAAACTGTTTAAACTGTTTTCGTACAGTTTGGGATGCTTGTTTTCGAGCTAAACAACTTTGTTCGCATTCAGTACATTTCCGCAGTATTAGAGGATATTTGCTACTTTTGTCGCAATAAATTATTTCTGTCCATGTTATTTATGTCCAATCGTCTGGCGCCTTATAAAGAGGGAAAAAAAAATTTTTTTGTCTATTTCGTTGTTATGCACGTGACGATAAATTAATTTAAATTAACAGAAGAAGAAATCACGTGATCAGCATTTAATAAATTAAATTCTAAAAATTAATCTTTAAAATTCACCAAAAATCAGACAATGGAGGTAAAGATTCGAAAAAGATTTCATTTTAAAGGAATTTTTAGGATCTTTCTCGTGATATAAATTTTAAATCCCTCAAATTATTACTTTAAATGTAAACTCTAAAGAATGTTACAAAAACAGTTTAAAAATTTAATTTTAAAAAATCTAAGAATTTTTCAAAAATCTTTCTTAGTCACCCCTACACTATAAGAAGAATCGCCATGCAAAATTGTTAACCTTTATAGTCGTGATCCGACAAATCATTATCATGTAGAAGGAATTATAATTGTAGAGTCAACTCTTATTTCATGAGGTTTATTAACATATTAAAATCTTGGTTACATACGTCATTTACAAAGTTTCGTTCCGACGAACGTTAAAAATACTCGTGAGAGCCGGGGCTCATTCTTTCAAAGTCCGACGAGCTCCCCGTCTCCTGTAAGCGTGTTGACCCTTCAACAGTCCGAATCCATTCATCTCGTTCGTTCCTCGCGTCTGTCTTTTATGCCTCCTCCTCCCTTTCTCGAACGACAATCGGCCTTTTTTATCCGCGATACGCAGACCACCTATTGTCGGTTTCATTGTCCACCGTTCCTACCTTAGATGACGTGCGCCGCTGTGTTTCCTTAATCATTCTAAATGAGCTGGCTACCTCCTATTGACAAGGGTTTCCAAAGGTGTATGGCTCTCGACACCTGTTTGCGCTTCTTTTGATGCTTATTGAAGACGCTATTACACACGTTCATCAATTCCACTTAGGAATGGGAGACGAGAGTCTGACATACGCCCCTTCCTTTAGAAGTGAAAACAGTCCCTTGAGACGTTTTCACGTTTGAACAACAGTCCCTGTTGATCAGAGGATAATGAAGCACACCCATGGGGTAATAACTGTGCTTTTTAACTTGTGACGGGGGAGCTTTGTAGCTACAACAATAACACATTTTTACAAGTAAATGATTCCATGTTTTCATCTGCATATGAGATAGCCACAACATTTACAGGTAACAAAAATTACTTTTCACACTTAGCCTTGACACAAAATTAATATTATAATTCTTGCTCATTTCTTTACTTTAAATCAAACACCAACAAATTATTTGACTACAAATCACTTATCTTTAAAGCAAGAATTTCTAAGATAATTACGCTTTTGATTCTTTTTTTTCAAACTCTTTAGGAATTTCCTGGCTTAATCTTAACCAATTAAACTTACATATTTTAAAGAAACTTCCCCAAATCTCTAGAGAATACTTAACATTAATTTAGTTCTTCACTTAAAAAAAAAATATAAACCAAGTGTTCATACAACAAACAACAAAAAAAAAATAAATATCACATAACTTATATACTTAAATTCATCATACCATTATATTTACAAAATTAATCCGTTTTTCTTAGGATTCAACCTTAGTTATCAATGCAATTACCAAAATACACATTTAATTAAATTTTCAATGAATTCTTCGAGAGCAACTTAAATCAATTTTAGAACATTTATAAAATACACAATTACGTGAGTTTCCCGGAATTCTTTGGGAATTACTTAAATTTGTGATTCTCTCGGCGATTTTTACGGGACCCTAAATAAATACGAATGGGTTTTTGGCTTTATTATTTCACTATCTCTCATTGACTGAATTGAATGATTGTTGTTCAATTTTGATTTTGTGAATTTGTAATCTAGTGTCGGTACAAAATCACCATTTTCAACTGAAGTATTTTCTCCCATAGTTTGTGTCTGTTTCCTACCCGTATCGTTGGAGCTTCCCTGGGCATTTAATTCTTCGTTTCGTGTTTCCCTTTGATTATTTCCATTCTCATTATTAGTTTCCTAACCCTTTATTCCTTAACATATCAATTTGATCTTTCCTCTCTTTTTCCGTTGAAACTCTAATTTCTCGTACCTCATCCAAATTCTCATTGAGACTTAATTCCCCATCCAAAATTTTATCCATTTCTCTCACCTCATCTAAATTCTCACTGAGACTTAATTCATTACCTCCTCCCTCATAGTACATCTCCTCATCTTTCGTCCCATCTCAAACATATTAAGGGGGATAATCATCTCCTCCTCTGTCTCATCTAAATTCTCATTAGGACATAATTCACTACCTCCTCCCTTATAGTTCATCTCCTCACCTGTGTCTCTTGCGCTTTCAAATCTATTCGGGGGACTAGCCATCTCCTCCTCTGTATCCCTTACAATTTCGAACATATTAGGAGGAATAATCAACTCCTCATCTAATATCTGATCTATACTGTTACTCAAATGCCTTTGGGAACATGCTACCCCTTCAAGGCCCTCCTTTCCTTGAGTAATTACATCCCTTACTTCCCTTTCCTGTTGGGTTTCAATTTTATTCTCAGGTTGAATAATTTCACCTCTGTTAAATTCCATCTCAAATTTATCTTCCCTCTGATCCCCTCTATTTCTGAGATTTTGAACTCTTCTGGGGCACTGATATTTCAAATGGTCTTTACTATTACAGACAAAACATCTTTTATCCTCCTTTTTCTGCTCAATTTTGCCAAATACCTTATCTGTGTTAACTAGTGGTTCAAGAATAACCCTTTTTTCCTCTTTCAAAACTCCTTCGAAATTATTATTAACCATTCCAATACTTTCTCTGACCCTTAAACTTGAAAGTCTTTGAGTTGCCCTCATCCTCAATTCTTCAACTTCTAATTCTTTCAATTTTAACGTCATTTCCCTTTGTTTCTCTCTTTCCTGTCTATCTATCTCCTGTTTTTCAATTTCCCTTTGTCTATTCCTCTCTTCACTTTTTTCTCGTTCTAATCTCTCATTAATTATGGCAAATAACCGTTCCTTAACTCCAACTCTGGAATGAACAGAAGATTAAAATTTTTATCTGGGTACAAAATTTACCTTCAGAGACTGGCAGTCAGTAGATTTTTAAAAAGAGCAGAATTCTTATGTACAGAGAACTTTCTTTTAACCCCTTAACAACTGCATAATTTTCAAGAAAACGGTAATAAAAGTGCCTATTTTTTCCGGAGGATTCCATTTATATCTCGATCTGCCACATCTAGTTTTAAAAAACCCATCCCCAATTACATTATGAATAATCTAGTGCTGCCATCTGGTATGTGAAATAAGAAAAAAAAAATTTTCAGGGTAAATGAAATGGATTGTTTTAATCTTTATGGTGCGTTACTGTTGCACTCCAGCCCGGAAATATCACAGGCACGAGAAATAGAAGGCGAAACCTCACCCCGAAATTTTGAAGGGAGCAAGAAGGAAGGGGTTAACATCTCAACACACGAATTAAATATTCTGTTTAGTATTTATAATTTTTCTTTACAGGACAAATTCTAATGTAAATGCATAAAAATCAAAAATGCAGAGATTTTAATTTGTACCAACTCTTATATATGATTCCCCCAACTAAAAAAAGAAAAAAGGTACTGTTGCTTATGCCCCTAAGCCGGAGTATCCAGACCAGGTCCATATAGGCTTGCAGGCTGAGAGATGAGGCTTCAGTTTACAAAGGCACCATAAAGGTCTGATTTAGCCAGGTGCCACATCAATTTTGACAGAGTGCTCCCAAGTTCAATATCTAGAGTGATCGTACCTTCTCTAACCCACTCTGACCTCATAAAAGGACTTTCCATTCTACAGATTTAATGTGTCCTTCTCCAGCCAAGACACAAAGGTCTTTAATAGCATTCGTAGAGCTTCTAAACAAGCATCCCCAGTTTCAAGCCCAATGCACTACAACTATGCTACCTCAGGCAGTAAAAAAGGGTTAACAGGCTTATGGTAAAGTAATAAAGCTAAGGGTCAAGTAACATAAAGACATGTTTGGAGTAGAACTTATCTACCTAGAACAGCAAATCCATTAAAAATGGGAAGATGGGGAGTCAGGGTCAATGATAATCAGTTTTTAACCAACAGAAAATACAGTGAAATCAATAAAATGTTTTCAGACGGTGAATTATTTTTAGGAGCTTTCAAGTGCTTTAAAAATTTATAAGTAGTTAATTATGAAAACCAAGCAATTTTAAGAAAGCTATAAACCTTGTGGGAGAAAGTACTGTATTTTTAAAACTACAGCAAAATAAACTGGAATGAACTGAAACAAACAATAAATACTTCATTTAAAAATATGTTTATTTACTGGACACTATACAAATAAAGAGATCACTTATTTCGCCTATACCTGAAAAAGAAGAGAGACAACTATAAATGGCCATTCAAAATTAATTTTGAAAATTAAATATCTCATTTAAAAATATATTAAAAAATATTTAATCAATTAAACAAAGACAATATTTAATTTTCTATATATAAGCAACTTTGGTTCATAAAAGCTTATTGTTATTAATCATAATAATGCTAAAATAATTGTGGCTAGTACGTAACAATCAACTGATTACAAAGCCTATGAATTATGGCTTGTTTAAACTGAACCTGGAACGTTACGTGGCGTCGGCATTAAAAATTTTAACCAATCACAGAACTAAATTCATTGACCAAGTGGTACGTCAAACCATACACAGATCATGTCAACAATCGCGGAGCCAACATAGTAATGTAACGCAACACTCCAGATGCAATGTGAACAAGCCTTTAGTTAATGCACAGAATGCATGTATATTTGTATACATCAATTGTTCTGTCTATATACCAGTCTCATATACACAAAATAAATATGTAACACAAAAAAAAACTATGCTATCCCATAGGTTAAACAGAATTTGGGATAAAAAAAAGTATCAGTGTGATATGAAATACCTAAATAAAATAGGTTAAAATAGTTAGAGCATTTCTGAAGACAATATTTAAAATGCATTGCAAATCTCTTACCCTTACATGTTCAATGTGGTGTACGTACAATAAACATCTATATCTTTTTTCATTGAACTGCAGTTAAAATTAAACTACTTTAGTTAATTAAATGGAATAGTAACATATTAATATATATTTACTTCTGTTTCTAAATGAATTTCACTAAGACAAAGAAAATGTTCAACTGCATCTATACATTTTGAAAATAATTTAAAAACAAGGTGTTATGGCCCATGCAGCGCTACCTATATTCACTGAGTCGAACACCTGTGTAAGTGTTATAACTTCTGTGTGTGAGTGTTCATCTTCTATCGCTACGAGACAGAAGTGCACATGTTATGCAGCTTTGCCAATTCATTGTGATTAACGTGTGCATCACTTAATAAATCTACACCGTCCACTTTCATTGTTTTTATTTAATTATTAATGTCTAGAAACCCCCTAACTTCAAAACACATGGAAATTAATATAGATAGAAATCTCATTAAAATAATCCCACTAAATTAATATATTTAAAATATGAAATATTATATTAAATCTCATTACAATAATTATAAATAATTCAACTCACAAATATATGAAAATAGTAAATAATGATAGTGTGGACAAGCACAATGATATTGCACTTGTTCCGGGTACAGCAAATTATTTTCCCAAATACAAAAAGTTAAACCTTACACAAAATTAACTATAAATTAAATTCAAAAATAAAATCTCACCTGCTCTTTGATTTGAACTTTTTATTATGAACTTTATTCCTTTGCTTTATTTTCTGTAAATGCTCCATTTTTTCATGATGTGTTGCTCTAAAAAAAATTTATATATGTTATAAGAATTTCTCTAATTATACAAAACCAAAGCACAGTATAATACTGATATTTAAATGATATATTGTTAATTCCTGTATCAATCCCATAGTAAAGCAATTTCTTGGAAATTAATAATAATAAATGACAACTGCAGATGTTAAAGCAGTGGCCAAAAGCAGATTATCCAACCAACCCCTAAATAAAACCACTCATTTTGGACTTTGACTGTTCCAGAACAATTGCATCTACAATAGCTAGAGTAAATATTCCTCCACAGCCCACAGGCACCTTATCTGGCAGATACTGTTATCCAGCCTTTTAAGACTTTTTTATTCTGCACTATTCCTAGACACAATAACAACAACAAATGGCAATTCCTCTAAAATATTAACTTTGAGAACAAGATATTTAAAATACTTGCAACTTAGAGCTAGGTCTAAATTTATGGGTATGAAAATCCATCCTGATAGTACAAGACCCTTTATCATCAACTGGAGAAATTGTCCAGAAATGCAGCTTTCTCCAGAGCATATCTTTGACTCTCCTGCCATTTTGGCTGTCCTTTTCAAACTTGTTTTATCGCCGAAAGAACTCCTCTAGAGCCCACAAGCCCCTTATCTCGCAGATGCTGTTATCCAGCCTTTTGGTTCAATTTAAGACTTCTTTATTCTGCACTATTCCTATACACAACAACAACAAACAACATATCCTCTAAAATATTAACTTTTGAGAACCAAACACTTAAAACACTTGCAACATAGAACTAGGTATAAATTTACGAGTATGAAGATCCACCTTGATGGTACTAGACCCTTTATCATTAACTGAAGAAATTGTCCAGAAATGCAGCTTTCTCGAGAGCATATCTTTGACTGTCCCACCATTGTGGCTGTCCTTTACAAACTTGTTTTATCACCGCAAGAACTCCTTTAGAGCCCACAGGCACCTTAACTGGCAGATGCTGTTATCCAGCCTTTTGATTCAATTTAAGTCTTTTTCATTCTGCAATATTCCTAGACACAACAACAACACACAAATGGCATATCCTCTAAAATACTAACTTTGAGAACCAAACACTTAAAACATTTGCAACATAGAACTAGGTCTAAATTTACGAGTATGAAGATTCATCCTGATGTACAAGACCCTTTATCATCAACTGAAGAAATTGTCCAGAAATGCAGCTTTCTCAAGAGCATATCTTTGACTGTCCCGCCATTGTGGCTGTACTTTACAAACTTGTTTTATCACCGCAAGAACTCCTCTAGAGCCCACAGGCACCTTAACTGGCAGATGCTGTTATCCAGCCTTTTGATTCAATTTAAGTCTTTTTCATTCTGCAATATTCCTAGACACAACAACACACAAATGACATATCCTCTAAAATACTAACTTTGAGAACCAAACACTTAAAACACTTGCAACATAGAACTAGGTCTAAATTTACGAGTATGAAGATCCATCCTGATGTACAAGACCCTTTATCATCAACTGGAGAAATTGTCCAGAAATGCAGCTTTCTCAAGAGCATATCTTTGACTCTCCCGTCATTGTGGCTGTCCTTTTCAAACTTGTTTTATTGCCGCAAGAACTCCTCTACAGCCCACAGACACCTTATCTGACAACCTTTTGGTTCAATTTAAGACTTGTTTTATCCTGCACTATTTCTAGACACAATAACAACAACAAACGGCAATTCCTCTAAAATATTAACTTTGGGAACAAAATACTTAAAATACTTCCAACAAGAGCTAGGTCTAAATTTTTATGCAATTAGGAACGCAATGTAATTACATTTAACCCTCTCTACAGGACCTCTGTTCTATCGATGCCACAGAGTTTTTTTAAAGTAATTTTTTTTAAGAAAAAGGTAGAATTCTACACTAAGATGAGAATGAAATCGGATTGTATGAATGACAAAAAATTAAAAAATATTATTACTGGCAAATATCTTGGTTAATGCACAATATCATCCCAAAAATCATTAAATATGTCACATATGCCTAGCACACATCCCGAATATTGGCTGTATACTGAAACACATATATTGTTGCTCACAAAAAATATATATAAAATATATAAAAATATATAAAAAAATAAATAAATAAATAAAAATAATAAAATGAAAAGTGATAATGGAATTTCAAAAAATTTAAAAAGTACAGACCCTGAAATATTAATAATGAAATTGAAAGGAAAATAAATCCTTAGAAAAACATCCTTAGCCATAATATTCAATAAATGGCAGTTAAAAATTAATCAATAAACATAAATCCATAAAACATAAATCTGTATGTTATATAACAACATTTAATGTTGAGGACATCATAGTGAGATAAACTAAGTGATTGTCTTAATACAAAATAAATAAATAAATAATACTGCAAAATACTGGATTTTCATACTGATCTTTGAACAACCCCCCCCCCCCCTCTTTAAAAAAAAAAAAAAAAAAAAAAAAAAACATACAAATTCTGAGCAGGTTTATTATCTATTTCAAATAAAGATCAGAAATTTTTTTCTAAACTCAGATTTCTCTTTCTTATGTCATTTTCTAGCATTTTTCTACTGGTACAGAAATCAAACGTTAGAATTCCAGATTATAATAGGATATGTAGCTACACACAGCGATTATTAATATTCCTGGAATTATAAAACTATATTACATGCTACTTACTCATATCTAAATTTTTTCACAGTTGTTCTACTGGTATCAGCTAATTCTTGATCAAAAGATTTCCTCTTTTGTTGTTTTTCTGAAAAACATTAAAACAATAAATAAATACACACTATAAGTCACTAGTGCTAAGATATCTAATAACACAAATGCAAAATATCAAATAAATGCACCAGTTAAACACTTTATGTTTTACATAATTTAATGTGTTCCCATTATTGTGATGAAATTTAGAGCAAATATATAATCCTTGCATGTATTAGATCAGTGGTTCCCAACCCATAGAAGTCTGCGAACCACTAAGCCAGAAATTGAACCATGTGCAGACCCCCACCCCCACTGACTTGAGGGGGGGGGGAACCTTCCAGGGGTATGAAAATTATTTTGTATCATATTCTAATAATAAAATAATTATGTTAAAACTTTTAAGAAATTTTAATTTAACACCTGATAGTCACCGGATATATTCGGCCCATCTAGTTCAATGAACATTGCTTTCAATATCCCCATTTATTTGGTAACTTTTTTATACGTAGTGCCGGACCACTCCCGATGCTCTCATGGATCACCTGTTGTCCGCAGACCACTGGTTGGGAACCACTGTATTAGATGGCAAAAATTCTAATTAAATAAAGTCTTTTAAAGACTTCATAAAATATTTGGGTAAAATAAAAGATTTTCTATGACTATATAAACTTTTACATATTTAAAAAGATATTTTAGACCACATGTTTAACTATTCAGCACATTACAAGAAACTATTTACAATTTACATTGCAACAAAGAAAATAACAAACCAGCAAATGTATCTAGTACTCCTTAGGCTAAACCTTTTAAATTTAGATCAGAAACATTTTTAAAATTCATAAGCACCCAAACTGCTCAAATAAAAAGGATTGACCTCCTTATCTCCATTATATATTTATATATACGGTGAGCCAAAAGTTCGTAAAAACTTTAAAAATTCATAAGAAAGGAAGAAATCATGATAAAGAAGTGCGGTTTGTAAGAAAGGGCTCACAAAGTAGTTGGATTTTTTTTAGCAGCCAAAAAAAAAAGTTAAAAAAATATTTCAAGTAGTCTCCTCTAACGAAACTACCGTGGGTTACTGATGTAGGATTACTTATCGTTTGCTACCTCATTTTTTTTATTTGGCCGCATTTTGATACTTTTCTGTTTAACTGTATACTGCTACTGGGTTTGACATGCTGCCAAAATTATAACTCCCGACGCGGGACAATTTTTTTCTCTGTTAGGACCGTTATTGAAGAACGTAATCCTACATTAAAAGTTAGACAAGTCTAAAAAGTTTTAAAAGTTAAAAAGTCACCGGTAGATGGTGCTGACATGCGAGAGATTCAGCAGAATTATGCAAATCAATCTTGCAATAAAAGACCGTGATACACGAGGGTTTGGAGGATCGGCCACGAAGTGGAAAACTCTCGTTAGCTGAAGGCCGCATTACTCTGGTGGAAACCGTTATGAATGATATGGTGGTAGAATCATCCATGGGGAGTAGAATGCTCACAAAGCTGGACCAGTGACTATACCAGTGACTTTTTAATTTTTATTTTGCTGCTAAAAAAAATCTGACTTCTTTGTGGGGCCCTTTGTTGCAAACTGAACTTCTTTATTATAATTTCTTTCTTTTTTTATGAATTTTTAAAGTTTTTATGAACTTTTGGCTCACCTGGTATACAGTCATACCTCAGTACTTGTCTGCTTTGATACTTGTCGCATTTCGACGCAAAAAAAAACTACTGTACTCTATGTCTGCTCAGTACTCATCACACATGCTAAAACATGTATGAAACAAGATGGCTCCCCCGAATACTGTCTCTCTGGACGAAAAGAAAGGCTAATATAGGATGATTTATGAAATTTTGTTCAAAAGTATCACCCTGACAAACATCTAGCAACCTGAAATGTGAATTTGTTTAATGATCAAACAATGTCACACTTCAGAAACATTTTCAAACGTAGACAGAAGCAAGTTTCAATTGATGGGTTTGTAGTGAAAATCCCCAAATCCAAGTCTACAACAGGGATTGGGGATGTTAAGAGACAGAAAAGAGAAAGAAATCTCAGTGTGAATGCCTGGTGTTTTATTGGAAGGAGACTCCCCTTCCAAGTAATAATCCTTCTCTTCCTCTACTTTGCCACTATCTCATGAGGTCATCATCTCCTCTCAAAACAGGTTGAGTGAAGAAAGATTTTATTAAATTATCTCTCTCTAGTTTAAAGATTTTGTATAGACAAAAGCAAAGATTTTGTATAGACAAAATTGTCCTGCCTTCTGGATCCAATTAACAATGAGTACCGAGATACCACTGTATATATATTAGATATATATGTATATACAGTGAAACTTTTCTATGGTGGCCAGTAATGGTTCCAAAAAAGAGGTGACCATTTTGAGGGGTAGCTATAGAAAAGGGGTTTCTTCCATAACATTGGGTCTATGGAGTCGCTAATTGGTTCTGAACAAAATATGGCCATTTAGAGGGGTGGCTGGCCAGAGAAGCTTCATTAAATATATATATATGTGTGTGTGTGTATACAGTGGAATCTCGATCTATAGTTTTTCAAGGGACCGACTGAACTTAACATTAACTGCGGGAAAACGATAGATGCGGGAACATAACAGAGCAATATGATAGTTGTGACTGGGTGAAATAAATTACACATATGGGAAAATGATGATTCAGGGAATGATCGATCGAGATTCCACTGTATGTGTGTATATGTATATATATATATATATATATATATATATATATATATATATATATATATATATATATACATATATATAAAAATCAAAAGGCTTTAAAGGTATTAAAAATTATACAATTTAAACACAAGTAATTTGTACTACAGTTTCAGTAAAGTGTGATAAATAACACCTGCCAAAGTTTTAGCCAATTCAGAGTCAAAAAAATTAAAATTTGAAAGTAATCAAAATCTTCAAGTCTTTTAACTATCAAAAAATCAAAGTACTGTCTCAAATTTGTCAATATTGCAAGTCAAAGTTTAATTTGGTCTGAGTTACCTCTTATCTATCTGCCTTAGATATTCATTTACACTTTGAAAAACAATGGCAGCGAATATTTACATGGAATATAATGATTTTATCAGAATTTCTTTTTACTTTCATGATTTTTTTTCCCTTCACAATTAATTTTTATCAGACAGAAAATAAAGTCAAAATAATCCCTCTCCCTCTTCAAAACAAAAAACAATGAAAAAAAATTATCTTTAAAAAAATGTTTAGAAAAATAAAATTTGAAAAGATATAAGGAAAAATTACTAACAAAGAGTCAAACAATTTAAAAATATATAGAAACAACAACCAACTTTATAAAACATAATTAGGAGAACAGAAAACATAATAACTATAATTTGTTTAAAGAAAAAGTTGAATAAAGTAATGTTTAAATATACTTTTCTTAGGATTGAACTTTCTTTCTGTATCTTCAGTTATTGCTCTAATTCTTTGGGGTTTCGCTGATCGTTTAGCCGCTCTTGCTTGAAACTGGGCCGCTTTCTGAAGTTCCACTTCCATGCGATCGTCTGTCTGTAATATTTCAAGATTTAATTAACACATTTTTGTCAGAAAAGGAATACATACAGCATAAGCAGAGAACTGTATGCAAAATTTTGTCAAAAATACAAAAAATAAAAGAGTTTTTTGAAAGATAGATGGGACTTTTTTACAGTTTAGAAATATCTGTAGCAATGTCTATTATGAAGATCACAGAACAGAAATAAAATATTTGATAAAAATGTATTTTTATTTTTACAAAGAGTGCATCAACCATTTGTTTATGACGAAAGAGCTGGAAATATCAGTGGTTTGGTTTGGTTGAGAGTGCTATGGTCATATTTTGCTACACAAGGACTCATTAGACCGGGCATCTACTGCTTAAAGTTGATTCGAAATGGCTATATACATCCATGCCAACAGTGGGACACAATAATAATGGGATTCGAACCCACAGACTCTGGTACCGAATGCCAGCACACTAGCCATTCCGCCATCATCCAGCCAGTCATATCAGAGATAAAAATGTAAAAAAAATTTATGCTTGAAAAGTATTCATGATTATTATGTGGAATTAAATAGGTAATAAAATGTATGATAGTATAGTGTAAAATTGTTAATTGGAGAAAACACATTCTGACACACATCTGAGATAATTAGAAAAACAAACTCAATGTTAATAAATAATATTAGCATTTAATTATCTCTCATTGTATTATTATCTCATTGTATGATTATCTCTCATTGTATTAATAAACTTGGTCCAAAAGCAGACCAGAAATCTCGAGATATCTCAGCATACAAAAATGGCGACTGGGGGTGAAGAGCGGACAACCTCGAGCTGTGTCACTGTTGCAGCTTTTCTTCAACTGCCTCAAAAAACCGTTAAAACTTCCCAGCACCGAAAATTGCAGAGGTCAGAAAATGTTCTAGAACAATTTATTCTAGAACAATTTACCTTTCAGACATACGATTGGTTAAAAGACGGTTGCTAGGACGTTGTTATGGAGGAACTATGTCCCCCTAATGACCGAGAGGGTGGCAAGTAATTCTCCCTTCTTGTGCAAATGACCTTGTGTACTATCTGTACTGTTACATGTCACACTTAATTGCATACAGGAGGCACATTCCCTTCTTCCAGGAAAACCGGTACGAAAACCACAGGAATGATTTTCAGCACATAGACAATTTTAAGATTTACATATTAAAATAAATGCACTTATAAATGTGCATGGAACCGAATTAATGTTGTGTCAAAATTGTGAAATAAGAAAATAGTTTTTTTTTTTGAGTTAAAACAGTATATTAATCAAAATAATTACAAAAGTCAAGTTCCATGTCACAATGATTTGGCAGCTAAAGGAAAAACAAGCTACAGGTTATGGCAGAATGGACATCCACATTTCTGAAGGACACTGCTAAAGGGTAGGGTGGTGAGAGGTGGCAACGGTTCGGGCAGATTTTCTAGTTATCAGTAGACACCATGTTCCAGTGAACATAAAGGTTTCATTATCAAAGTGTTCTTTAAAAATAACAACCACGACACAGGGCAGTTAGGATGCACTTCAGGCTCTATGCAAACAATGCTGTTCCTTATCAAAAGGCAATTGAGTGGATGATGTAAGATCAAAACTAGCAATCTCCATCAGACCTTTTTTTTTTTTTTCTTTTTTTTTTTTTTGGGGGGGGGGGGTAGTAATGGACAAAGGACTATATATTATGCATTTTTGAAAATGTAAATTTGAAATAACCTTTAGAAAGATTCCCACATTATTTTTTATTAGTGGGCAATTTTCCAAAAAAATTTTTTTTGACTGATTGAAATACTATTAAGAAAAGGTATCCTTAACTCAATTTTGAAGGGAAAAAAATAGAGATTGCTAATTTTGATCCTGTTGTGTTGTGGCTTATGCCCCTTGACCAACAGTATATCAGATATAAGTCCATAAAGGCTATTGGGCAGAATGGTGTAGCTCCAGTTTTGAATAGCACCACAAGGGTTGGAGTCTGAAAAACCTTGAGATTTGGTCCAAATATGAGGTTGGTCCAAATAACAGGTGGTCCAATTAACCATAATCGACGGTATATATATATATATATATATATATATATATATATATATATATATATATATATATATATATATATATATGTGTGTGTGTGTGTGTGTGTGTCAAAATTTTACACATTTTGGTCCTTTTCTGTTTAACTGTTTACAATTTTCCCAGGCGATACAGACTGGGTTTGGCACGCTACCAAAATTATAACTCGCGACGACCGATTGTTTTAGCGTCTGAAATTTTGCTTTCCGGAGGACCGTTAAGGAGGAACGTTATCCTATGTTAAAAAAAGACTAGGTGTATAAACAGAGCTTCAGAAATTAGACTGGTTGTTTTTGAAAGACTATGGTCACATTTTCCTACATGAAGGTTTTAATGGACTGGGAGCTACAGTTTAAAATCAGATCTGAACTACAAACATCCATAACAACTACAGAACTCGAATCTGCAGACTTTATAAAATGCTGAGAAGAAATATAAATCTGTCTAAGAAATTATATATTCTGTAAAATGCATATCCATGATGTAAAATTAAACCCCTGGAGGTAACTCAGAATCTGGTATTTTCCACTTTCTAATACTCACACACAAAGAACAAACAAAAATTGCTGGTTTAAAAGAAACGAAGAAATTAAACTGTTAAATATTGACATTTTCTTAACCAAAATACAAAAGACATATCTATCTATACAAATTAAATAAATGTTATAATTCCAGCTTTAATTTTAATTGTCTAGTGATTTCAATTATTCATTAGTAGGAATGAAAAGAATCTCATAAAATATTACACTTACAGTTGGTTTACCACCTTTCTTGTTCTTTTTTCGATCACCTAGTCTTAGAGCATCTGTAAGTACATATCTTTGTTAAATGAATGGCAACTAAATATTATTGCAATAAATCCAATTAATCACAAAATCAATAGAAATAAAATCTTTTATAACACAGGATTTGTCTAAAATTTCTATATATACACTGCCCTCTAAAAGTTAAGGTACAACAAGTTTTTCGGACCTCACCATTAAAATAAAGGCAGTAAAAATAAAATTCATAATATATATGAATGATAGTATTAAACTTTAAGAAAACTTATGCAAAAAAACCCTGGTCACTAATTTCATTTTAAAGATTATATAAGGGTAAGAGAAAATGTAAAAAAATCCAACTTTCTTGACTTTGTGTATAAGAAAGTTTATGATTGTTTATTTTCAATTTTTGTTGACATTACCCAGGAGAGTCTACCAATGTACAAGCCCACTAGATGTAGCTCCTGGGATTGTTCAGTCTAAATTGTGATGGCTGCCTATTCACTGGCAGAGATTCAATCCCAGAAGGCCTTAGTTGTTATGTCAGGCCCTGTCTGGTGGATTGGAAATTGGAAGTATTGTATAAATGATTAATTAAACACTTAAAAAGAATGATAAGAATTCTATTGATAAAACTGTAAAACGGAGCATAAAGTATACCAAAAAAGGAAAACTAATATTAATGTGGAGCAGAGTTCCAATAGTATCAAATGAGGTCACATGGACCAATGGGAAGGCAATAAACAATGCCTGGAAAAAAGGGTAAATAAAATTATCAGATTCTGAGGCAGGTTTAATGAGCCAATCAAAAAGCATGGTATCAACCAATGACAAAACTCAAATCAGAGATTAAAAGAATATATGAGAAAAAGTGTGAACAATATTTAAAATGTAAGGGAACAGTTAACCAGCTGCAATAAACTAATAAAATTAAATAGTAAATAAAATTAAATTAACTTTAATAAATTAAAAATATTAGATAACAAACAAGTTTTTTTTAATTTGTAAACATAAAACCGGAAAAAAAAAAATTATAAAGGTACTGAATACTTAAAAATAACATGGGTCATACTTTTTTCTTTTTGCCTTTCGCCTGGAGTTTGAAACCACGTTCTTTGAGGACAGGCTGAATCTTTTTTGTTAGATACTCTATTTTCGACCATTTTTACATTTTTCTCGATGGACTGGATCTCCTTTTCTTCTCTCTCTTGTCTCATAACTTGTGATAGGTCATCTTCAAGTATCATTAACTGAGACTGGTATTTACTTATGACTTCTAAATGAGGAGAAACAAACAGATTTTCAAAAAAAAAATTATAAAAAACGAGGGGGGGGTTAAGTAGCTATTATTTTTGCTTTTATATGATCACAGGATTAAAAAAACACTTTTCAGTCACTTCTTGTTGGATATATATTTTTAACTTTCCAGACTATTTCTATACATGACTGCAATTTTTTGACTGAGTAACACTGGATATCAGCTATTAAATTTTGTAAATTTACAAATTCTCGATATCATTAGTAAAGGTAAAAAAGTAATGCAAATTTTTGCTAAACAGTATAACAAATCATTATTTTAAATGTACTTTTATTGGTTGTGCTCATATACTATCATTTGATGATATATTTAAGCTGTAACTCTTTAAAACATAATATTTAAGAAAATACAGTAAAAACTGTTTATAAGAACACTGGTTATAAAAACATATCGCTTAAAAGAACGGAATTATTAGTTCCCGGCCAATTCTCATGTGTAATGATGGATATAAAATCCGGTTATAATAACATCGTTTATAAGAACATATCGCTTTTAGTGACTTAAAATTAATTTGTTTATGGAAAAATAAAACGCTTATAAGAACATGTTAATTGGGGAGTAGCAGCACGTTGTTCTTCAACCATTTTATCCATTTTTTATCTAAAAAAATACGGACTAAAATTAAGAAACTTCGAAAAAGTCCACATGCTGACATGGAAGAAGCCCTTTTGCATTGGTTTAAGATTCAAAGGAGTGCCAACATTTCCCTAATCGGACCAATTTTGCAAGCGAAAGCAAATGAATTTGCGAAGCTCTTTAAAAACATTATTTCGTTTGTTCAACTTCGTGGATCAAGAGATTTCAGGAGAGGCATTCCATTGTGTTCGGGAGAATCAAAGGCCGTTCCACCAGGTTTAGTTTGGAGCGCTACGGTCAACTTTTTGCTACACGAGGGATAATTAGACCGGGACCTACAGTTTAAAACCAATTCCGAATGGCGACAAACAGCCATGCCAACAGTGGGACTCGAACCCACAGGATCTGAACCGAATGCCAGCGCCCTAGCCATTCGGCCATCACCTGGCCACCGTGTGAACAGGAGTTTCTGATAACTGGCTTAAAACCGTTTGGACTACGTTAAGAGAAGGTTATGAAGACCAAGAAATCTTCAATCTTCAATAAATAAATTATAAAAAAATCGAATTGTTTCCTGCCTGCTGGTTTTCTTAGGGTTCAAAATCCTCCCAGTTTTTAAACTCAAGACGCTAGAGATGAAACGCTTCAAGACTGGGTTCGAGATTTGTCAAATGAACAAGATTCACTTCAGGAATATGAAGACATAGATTTGGCTCTTGCAACTCATGGGAATATAACGGATGAAGATATTGTTGCAGGCATAAATGCAGAAATTTCTAGCAGAGATGATGATATTGACGACAGTACCAGTTCAGAAGATCTTTTGAACGAGTTTCCTTGTCCGAGTTTAAAATAAATGTTTTCAGCAATCAAACTTAATCCAGTTTCATTGATCCAAAATAAAACATTTTTTAAGTGTGTGAACAATATAATTACTACATGGAATGTCTTTCCTACAGTATTAATATATATGTATGTATATATATATATATATATATATATATATATATATATATATACACATATATATAAACATAAACATAAATAAACAATCACACATGGAAGTAATAATGGACTGAGAGTGCCTAAGAGGTAAAAGAGATCACAATACCTGGAGGTACAATACGATGTTTGACTGGATTTTTGGCTTTTTTAACAATTTCTTTCAACATTTTTCTTTCTTTTTCTCCAACCATTGATACAGATCTAGAATTTCAAATATTCATTACAGTAAGTAATCATCAGTAAATATAATTCATGAACAGCCATTTACATCATTCCCCCCCAAAATTTATAACTGCTAACAATTTTGCAATTATTTGTAAAAAAATTTTGCTATATGTTTGAAAAAACGGTTAGACAATTGTGGTCTGTTTCAGCCTTTAAGAGAATCTACCTGTGTAATTATCAAGAAAATTATTGCAAAATACAAACTACTAGGTATAACAGCAGATAACTTTCACTTTCCTTATCTTACTTTAGTTCCTAAGTTTCATAAAACATCTATTGCTTTTAGAGCAATCACCTGCGGTCACAACACTTATGCTACTAAGGCAAGTGTTATACTATTAAATTACCTTAAATTAATATATAAAGTAATAACTTCTGGTGTTTGTGGAATTGATAATAGCTTAAGTCTGGTAAGAAAACTACAAACATTAAATAACTGTAAATCTATAGTCACATTTGATTTCAAAGATTTATTCAACAATATCAATATAATTGATAAATAATATTATAGTAAATTATTGATAAATAATATATTATTGATAAATAATATTATAGTAAAAAATAATATTCAATACTTAAACAAAGAATTTAAACTAACTCATTTCAATAGGCTATTAGATTTTGTAACCAAACATAATTATATAGTACACAATAATAGTATATACTTACAGGTAAAAGGTGTACCACAAGGTGGAAATGCTTCCAATATGCTAGCCAATTTATATTTACATTTTTTTGAAGTTGATAATATTAATAATATTGTTAATAGCAATTACCAAATATTTAGATATATTGATGACATATTAATTAATAACAGTAATAATAATAATATAGCCCTAAATTGTTACCCTCCTAATCTAGAACTAGTACAAAGTAGCCAAGATAAACTTAATGTAAACTTCTTAGATATAAACATAAAAATAAATTCTCATAGTAATTTTACTTTTGATCTTTATGATAAAAGATCAGAATATGACTTTAATATAGTAAAATATCAAAGTTACTTAACATGCTTACATAAATCTGTATTTAACAATATTATTGTTAATCAACTAGTAAGAATAAATAGGCTTTGTTCTAAGGACAATAGGCATAAACATATAAAAGAATTGTTAGTAGTGCTAAAACATAATTATTACCCTGATAGTCTTTCCAAGCACTTAATTGGTTGTTTTAGATTTAATGAATAGCATGTTCTGTTGCTAATAATTAGTAATATGAAACTAAATGATTAAAGTTAGTAAATAACTACTAAAAAAGTAAATAAAAACTAGTGTAATTAAAATAAAAAATAATAACTCTTAGTCATAATAAATGTCTAAGTTAACTTAGGTAATTATTTCCTATAAAACAGTGTCCTTTGTAAGTCTGCTGGTGATCCATTTGCTCCATGGTTGCAATGTTTGTGACATCAGTCTTCTTGCGGTCTCCTTAACTTAACTTTCACTTTGTCTGGCGCCAAGTTTGGTGTTCAATGATAAAGCCACTGTTTATTCACTTTTGCTGTTTCTTATGGATTGTATGGTGTCAAAGTATGTTTATAGCTCAGATCATGCTTATTAGAAACAATCCATTGGATTTTAGACAGTATCGGCACCACTGAAGACAAGATACTGTCTAAAACCTATTTTTCACTTATTTTTTCATGTTTTTAGTTCCTGGCTCTTGTGGTTCTGAGCATAACTAGTTTTTCACTTTCAACTTTGTCTTTTATATATATATATATATATATATATATATATATATATATATATGAATATATGACATGGTTTGAAGCACATCCACTCTTTTCCTAAAAATATCCAGTTTGCAGCTTTGTGGTAAAGCCCCTCGTACGCTAAATAATCACATAATTATATCTTTAATTATTCATTTTGTCATCCATTACGATAAAACCACTTCTCCAAGTTACTATTGGAATATGGCCACCGGCCATCTCAAAACACAGAACACTCCAATATGCATCCACCATAATCGATTGCATTCCCCAGTCTGCTTATTCTTTTCCCGCTACATCGAAGTAATGCGCGCTAACCGCATCTAGATTATTCGAGAACCCTTCAAGCTGAGCTCACCAATTTTCAACGTAGTCCTTTAAACCAATTTCTTCAAGGCTGTTCAATTCCCAATTTGACTCTCTTGTTTTTTTCGTGTTAATCTATGAAATGTGAACAATAGTGACGTTTGATGCCTTAAAAATCAGATCTGCTCTGAAAGCCTCCTTTAAATTCTTTTAATTATTCTAACCTCTCTAAAAAATCCTCACATATATATAAACTAAAAAGAGAAACTATACAACAAACATCAAAAAATAGTTTTTTAATGAATAGTACTGAGCTGGATTTTACAATTACTTTATTTAGTATCATAAACAGAATTGTATCAAAGTATACTTTTAACTGCACATATTCAGACATTTGATAGCTCATTTTATACTACATTTTAGCATCTATGACTACATTCCATCTTGACATGTGCCCTGCCCTTTGAATTTTAAGTCCCTTGTTTTGAAGTGTTGGAGAGCATGTGATCTAATGGCCAAATGACCAGCATTTGTAAAATAAGTAAATACATTTTAGCACAATATTGAGATAATAACTCTCTTTTTGGATATTTCTTCCAAGGGACAGAGCAGGAACAGTTTATAAACTATGAATAATTTTTTCCAGATATTTACAGAATTTTTTATTTTAATATAAAGACAACATATATGTCAAATAATCTCGATTTTGAAGCCTGAAAATTTTTCTGCCAAAGATTACTACTTTCTACAGAGTTATTTTAGTATACTTTACGTAACCAGATTTTGTAAAATATTACATACCTTCCACTTCTGCCTGCTCGAGCTGTTCGTCCAACACGGTGAATATAATGTTGCAGTGTGCAAGGCAATGTAAAATTTATTACCTGAAGATATTGAAAAAAAGTTTTTTAATTTACTGATCTTTACATAGAAAAAAATTTATACATGTATAAACAAACAAAAAAATTGGAATGAAGAAATTATATATATAATTAAGAAATATTAACAAGAATTACAGAATTAAAATTATCAAGCAGTCACATTTACACATTTTTATTGTGAGTTACACACTATTAAATCCCTCAGTTTACAATACAAATAGTGAGGAAAATGAAATTTCAAGTGCTTTCAATTTATTTACCAAAAAAATCCTCTTATTTCTATATTACTAGCTAGCACAGTTCCTTATTATGCCCTTATTATTAGCCATTTCTAAAACAATTTGAATATTTTTCCTAAACCACTTAATATCTTTTTAGCAACCTCAGCATTACAAATAAGACTGTTAGTTGAAGGTAATTTCTTTATTCTACTGAGAGTTCTATTAACCTTTTAACTGTCAAGTGATTTTGATGATTTTGGTACAGAAAATGTCATTTTTTTAATTGCAAAAATCAAATGTTTAGTACAAAATAACTTACATAAACTGCCATCTACTGAATAACACAAAAATTCACCTATTAAGATATGGTATAGAATACTAGTGCTGCCATATATTGAATAAAGCCCAAATCAACTTGTCCCAAGATAGATTCTGGTTTGACAATAAGATGCAAGAATAAAAATCTACTCTGAGACTATCTAGGGTACGACATTTTGGAACGCAAGTGCCGTGCCCGTGACTACCTCGGTCCCGACAGTTAAAAGATTAAGCTTTTTTAAATTAGTTAAATAATTCTAAACCCAAAATTTGAATCAAGCTGAGAAACAAGTTAAATATACTCACTGTTTTCACTCCAGGTATATCAAGGCCACGAGCAGCAACATCTGTGGCAACGAGAGCATCTACTTCTTCATCTTTGAATCTTCGTAGCGATTCAAGACGCTGAGGTTGATTAAGATTCCCATGCAGCTCCGCAGCTTTAATACCCATTAAGCCGAGCAATATATACAGTCTGTGAACTTGCATTTTTGTTTGAGCAAAGATCATGACGTGATTTTGGAAATTTCTTGACACTAAAGCTATAAGAGAAAAAAGCTGCCATAAATAAGAGGAATAACAAACCTAAGAATTTGTGAAAGCTACCGATTGTTATTTTTTAATATAAGTACAGTAACCACCGCTTATAGTGATCAGTGGTTATAAGAATCAACCGTTTATAAGAATCAATATCGCAAAAACAAAAACAAATGTATTATTTCCATGTTAAAATTTTCGCTTTAAAGAATCAATCCACCGGTTTTAAGAATCAGCTTACACGCTTCGCTTTCCTTTCATTTTTCCAAAAAAGCCACTTAAACCCTCAAAAGGCACGAAGTTCTTTCTTCAAATTTTTTTAATGAAAGATTGATAAGATACATTCGCAAAATACATCTCTTTCTTTGTTAGACATAAGATAATAGTTTCCCCTTAAAGACACTTTAGCACACCCGCTTTAGCACTAACACTGTCCTATTAGCTTGACCCAGGGGCAGCTTTACCCGTCCAGGTTCGATTTCACTTTTTTCCATTGACAAACAAAGGCAGGGACTTCTTTTTGCCCATCTCCCACATACTGGTTGTGGATTCCTGGACCCTGAAACACATAAATCAACCACTATCACTTAGGAAAACCTGACTTTAGTAGATTCAGCACGTTAGCAAACCGTGAAACGTAAGCTAGAAGGTGAATCTTCGTCTGAGACTATTGGTATTGAAAGAGGTTTAAACAGCCTCCTGAAAACTTCATTACGTCAAACTACCATAGAAAATTTTTCTTGCACCCTTCCTGTAGTTGAAATGTTAAAACTGTTAAGAAGGTATGTTGTAACAAATATTGGATTTTTTTCTTCTCTTACTATAATTATGTGTATCTACTTATAACTCTAGAAATAAAGTTGTATTTTTAAAATTATTAAAAATAATATTAATAAAAGATAATTAATGTAAATTAAAGAGTATTTTATGGTAAATTATCTAATATATGTGTATATGGGTGTGTGTGAGCCTGTCCAAAAACCTAAATTTCGGCTATAAGAATCAACTGCTTATAAGAATCAAAAACAGTCATAACAAACGTGATTCTTATAAGCGGAAATCACTGTATGTTGCTTTGGCTTCTTCCACTGTCAGAGAAATAAGCAACACCAGCCAAGCAATAGATACAGACTGTGAACTTGCACTTTTGTTTAAGCAAAGATCATGACATGATTTTGGAAATTTCTTGACACTAAAGCTGTAAGAGAAGCTCCTGTAAATAAGATGAATAATAAACCTAAGAATTTATGATAGCTACTGATTGTTATTTTTTTATATGAGCATGTTGCTTTGGTGTCTTCCACTGCCAGAGAAATTAAGCAACACCAGCCAAGCAATAGATACAAACTGTGAACTTGCACTTTTGTTTGAGCAAAGATCATGACATGATTTTGGAAATTTCTTGACACTAAAGCTGCAAGAGAAGCTCCTGTAAATAAGATGAATAATAAACCTAAGAATTTGTGATAGCTACTGATTGTTACTTTTTTATGAGAGCATGTTGCTTTGGCGTCTTCCACTGCCAGAAAAATAAGCAACACCAGCCAAGCAATATATACAGTCTGTGAACTTGCACTTTTGTTTGAGCAAAGATCATGACATAATTTTGGAAATTTCTTGACACTAAAGTTGTAAGAGAAAAAATCTTCTGTAAATAAGAGAATTATAAACCTAAGAATAAGGGGCACGATGGCCTAGTTGGCAAAGGCTTCAAGCCAGTGATCTGAGGGTTGTGGGTTCTATGCCGATCGCTGACAAAACCGTGTACACTAATGGTGGCCGATGCACATTAAATTTGTCATATCTGCAATGTCCTCCGAGATCTCAAATTTACCTCTGGAGGTGCTAGGTCAAGTGTTCCAGTCTCATCACTTGACTCAGTTCTAAATTACGTGACTGGCTTATAGAGGGTAATGCTGGGGGGGGGGGGGGGGGCACTGCTATACAGTGCCCCCTTAAATGAATGGCCAGCAGTTTCACCCTTTATTGAGAACAAATGGCGTCATAGCCAGTCTTCCGGGCATTTGTAATATAAAATAAATAAATAAACCTAAGAATTTGTGATAGCTACAAATTGTTGTTTTTTTTATATAAGCATGTTACTTTAGTGTCTTCCACTGCCAGAGATATAAGTAACACCAGACATTGCATGTACAGAACAGAATTATATCAAAGGAAGAAATCACCAATACCTTTTTTGGGAATGCATGTAAATACCAGATACTTTGCAGTGTAACACTGCAGTGTAAGAGATGATGTAGCATACATACAATTGGAGTTAAGTAAAAGAAAATATCAACCAGTTCCGTTCCTGGCACATTACCAAACATTTTAAAGGAAAATATACATATAGGAAACTTGTCAAACAATCATTTAATTATTTTAGATTAATATTATTACTAATACCAATCAAAAAAATGTTTATATACCTGCAAGAATAGCTTCTCTGTCTGATTCTCTGTTAGGACGAATACGAACAAACTCTTGATGAAGATTCATGGCAACTTCTGTATTGCTATTAATAAATATCTTTACAGGATTTTTCAGACATGATGCAGCCAAATCTTTGACCTGTAATTAAGGACTAATTTTAGTCTATTTTTCATACTAGAAATGCTTGCATTGCAAGGCTCTGGCTCAAAATTAAAACTTAAAACAGTATAAAGCATCATTTTTAAGGACCTAATCTCAAAGTTCTGTAAACCTACATAATCATTTTTTTTAAAATTATGATTGGAGGAACTACTATGGAATGGGCATCTTTAAATCTTGATTACACATATTTAATATTTCAACATCAGAATAATGACAAAAACAAAACGAATATATGTTAGAAACATTTTTATGTCCCTTTCAGAGATCTATATGGGTTATGATGTAATCTCAGACCTATTTTAAAAGGCTACAGGAGCTATCGATATGGAAAACTTGAAGTTTAAAAAAGTCTATGGTAATCATTTGGATCTGATTTTCATGAGAGAGATTAATAAATTGTTCAAAATGCTTAGATGAAGACACCCGTCCACACCTCCAAAAATAAATAAATAAATAAATAATTTTTAAACAGTTTAGTAGTTTAAGACTCTAATGAAAAGGAACATGTAAAATACATGTTAATTTGAAAAAAAAAATTGATGTTCTAACTTACAACTATATTTGGGAATGCAATAAAATTTTAAAGCTTCTTTAATCCTTTGAGAAGTGTCGTTTGCATAGTGCAGAGAGCTAAATCTAATCTTCTTTTTACTTGCATTCAATGTATTCCAGCTAAATGAGCAGAAAACCAGCTAGTGCTACCATCTGTTATCAGTTTAAAGAAGTAAAAACATTTTGCAACCTTTAATTGGAAAAATTTTCAAGATTTTTTAAGTTTAAAAAAATCGGGGGGGGGGGAATTCTGCACCGTGCAAATGGTGGAGGTTGTTGTCCCTTAACCCTTCAACAGTCGCGTGGGTGACAGGTGTCAACCAGTGAACTTTGACAAGATTCAATTGAAGAACAGTTAGAGACTAACTAAAGTAAAAAGAAAGGGGACAAGAGGGAAGGCTCATTTGAAGGTAGAAGGAAAAGGGGAGACTTCCAACCTTCCTATGGCTGTCATTAGGGAAGATGAAAGCAGGTGGGTGACATATGTCACCCACGTGACTGTTGGAGAGTTAAAGGGTTAAAACATTTTGCATAATTATTATGACAGTAATAAACACATTATTCCCATTTTCAAAAGAGTCTTGATGATATCTTCTAAAATCAACCTTACTTAAAAATGCTTGGGCTAGGTTTGGTCCTTGGTGACCGAGCACACTTGTGGATCAGGCTGGGTATAGGCCTAAAGTGGTTGATTTATCCCAAATTCCTGAAACATAATTTTCATTTGAACTCAAGCTTGGCCAGGAATTCAATATTTAGCCTATATCAAATCTCCAGTCTTTTCCCAAATTTAATAAGCTTACTCATTTTCCTAATCTCCCTTGATCATGATGTCTAAACAACTTAAATTAATACATGTAAAATAACATCCTCATCAAAATCTATTCTCCTAACATTAGTATAAACTACTGCTTGGATTTCAGCTCTGAAACATAATTAATTTCAAAATGCATACTCTAAATATCACTTTAATACATTTCACTCACTTGCACATGAAAATCAAACTTTATATAATATGATACTACAATACAATAATAAAATATTTTTAAAAGATGTGACACAAAAAAGTGTAAAAGACATTTACCTCATCATTTAATGTAGCTGAAAACAACATAGTTTGCCTAGAATATGAACACTGTTTTATGATTTCTTTCATTTGCTCAGCAAAATATTCATCTAGTATCCTAAAAGAAATAATTATATCTTAAGTGAAAGAACCAAATACATGACAGCTACTGTTATTATATATCTATTATAAATATAGAAAGAAAAATATATAAAATGATATAAAAAATAAATAATACTTTTTTTGGCATTTGTCAAGTTAATTAAAATTTACAATGATGCTATGTATTATGCTTGTATTTATGCTTATATATATACATATATATATATATATATATATATATACAGTGCTTAAAAAAAAAAAAGTGGGTATACTGTGTTTTCTCAAATAGAGGTGAGTATTTTTAGCACCGTGTTTTCACGCATCATGTCACAGGGGAACAAAAAACTCGCAATTTAAAAAAATACTTTTTGTTATATTAGAATTGATTCATAAGTTTCTTAAAATTTCGGTTGAGTTAAGCCAAAATAATACTTTTACAAAAAGGTGGGGATACGACGTATCCCCACTTACCCCCCAAAAAAAAGCCCTATATATATACAAATATATAAATATATATATATATATATATATATATATATTATATTATATATATATATATATATATATATATATACACATACATATATATATATATATAAATAATATCCCCATAAAATCACATCTTTAAACTATAACCTGAAGGGAAAAACTAGACTCAGCCTGAAAGGAATAAAATTTAGATTTAAATACAGTCGGGCCAAACTTCTTCATACATTGTTTATTAGCACGAGAATACATCCGTTCATTCCAGAAGAACGGCTCAGAATAATATCACCCTTCAACATTAAACACGAGAGGGCGAGGTAGACATGTGACTAATATTTGTAGGGTTAGTAGATTTTTGGGGCTCGTGAAACTAACCCACTCCCGAATTCGGACATATACAAGTGTAGAAATGCAAAGGCGTGTGGTTTTAAAGGCCTTGTTCTGTGGCTAAGGGTTTTAAAGTGATAAATTAATATTACTGGGAATTGGATTAAGGAAAGGGAGTTTAAATGCTAGAATGGAGGGCATAATATTTTAGATATTACATATATATATACTATAAGCAGAAGAATGGATGTAACTGAATTACATCCATTCCCCAATGTACATGTAGTGCACATGTGGAAAGAGTAATATGATAACAAAACAGATATAAAACACCTACATAAACATATAAACAGATCACTAAAAACATATGTTCTAAACCAACCACTATCACATAGTCTTTCTTCAGTCTGCCACGTCAATGATACTAAAGTTTATGTATACATGCTTGAATTTCATCAAAACAATAATATTTACAGCAAAAATATCATTTATTCCTGCTACAAATCTTATGTGTTTTACTAAAAGATAATATAACAAAACACAGCTGAATTATTACACTGCTGTTCAGCTGGACCCAAGAGCCATTGAATTTAACTTTACCCACCTTAACTTGATCCTCACACCCATGCAAGTTATGTAACCTGGCATTTGTGAATGCTTATAGTTTGATTATACAAGAAAATATGCTAACAGATTTATTGGTCAAAGCAACCATAAAGTAGCAAGGAAAATCTTAACACACAATCAAAAATTTGAATAAAAAATGGAATTTTTTTTTTCATGAGTCACTCACGGGCTACCAAAACAATTAACACAAGAATTTATTTTGTGTCACTTCAGATAAATTAAATAGAAAACATTAGAGTGTATAAGTAAATCTCTAACTAACAGACTAAGACTCAAACATAATAAAATCTTGAATAGGCAAGTAAGACTAGATTTTTTTTAAAAAGTAAATGCTTATTTTAAGTCAGACCTATAATCAATTGAAACAGAAAACATGGAAGATTACAAACAGATTTCTAATTCTTTACATACTAGGACTCAAACATAAAACTGTTAATTAACCAAACAAGTATGTTAAAACAGTCACCTTATTTAGACTCCTCTTCCTTAACAATAGAAACCAGAGGATATCCAAGCCTCATAATTAAAGCTATTAACTGCATTATCTATTCAGTTTAGGTACCATTAAAAAGGGTTCATATTAAGTGGTGCTATTATAACCATACTATACCAATTCATAATTGAAACTGAAGAAACAAAAAGTAATTGAGAACCTCCACTGATTTCCAATAAAAATTTTAATATTTAAAATTTATCAGCTTCAGTTTTTTCTCAAAAAATATTCCCATATTTCTTTCAGTATGTCTCAAATTTTACCTACAATCGGATCAATACGTCAGAGGGCACGGTGGCCTAGTTGGCAAGAGCAGCGTGCCAGAGATCTGAATGTCCCTGGTTCAATGCCTGTCGCTGCAAATTCACTAATGGTGGTCAGGGCACGTAAAATAGGTCATGGCTGCAATGTCCTCCAAGTTCTTAAATTTACCTCTGGAGGTGCAGGATCAAGTGTTCCAGTCTCGTCACTTGACTCAGTTCAAAATTACAGGACCGGTCATTTAGCCAAGTCAGACTCCGACCCTTATGGTGCTAATTCAAAACAAGAGCCTCCCCTTTCAACCCAATAACCTATTAGGATCTGGTGAATGGAACCTCCAACCAAAGGGCATTAGCAACAACAACAACAACAATCAATATGTCAATAACTTCAACAAGTTGACTTCAATAATGCTTCAATATGCTCCTATTTCAGTATGATACATTACCTTTAACAACTTTAAAATACAATACATATTGGGGTATAAAAACTTCAAAAATCCATCAAAATTTTTAACACTTTACAATAAAATTCAATCTGAAATTATCTGTTTTATCTTTCTTCACATTAAAATGTACAATTGGTAGTAAAAGATGTATTTGTATATTTTCCAACTCTTTAGTTCAAATATTAACAAAAATGCCATTTACAAACATTTATTAGGAGATAAAAAAATTATTAATTTAATAATAAAACTCAGAAAAATATTCACTAACACATATATCAATTTCTCTCTGTAAAAATCAAATACACAATGAAAAAAAAAGCTTTTCATGACAAATATGAATAAATTAAATACCTGTCTGCTTCATCAAGAATTAGAATTTCAATAAAATTTAAACTAAACGATGGTGTATTTTCCAAATGATCAATCAGTCTACCAGGAGTAGCTATAATAATATCCGGTAATCTTCGTAATGCTAGCTCCTGAGCCTTCAAATCCAAACCACCTATAAGCCAATAATTCAATCCAATCAATTTAACAAAAAAGTAAATAAAACTTAAACCAGATAATTTCATAAATTTTATTAAATCTTATTGGTATTATAAAAAAATTAAAGCATTAAAAACAAGGTTAGAAAATGTAATTGTACCTTAAATGGTAGAAATGTGATGTAAAGTCATTATAAAAACTAATTTAATTAATTAATTTTTTTAAATCATCATTATTTATAATTCAAAGTAATTAAACTCTAACTAATTCAATACCAAAAAAAATTAATTTATGTACAATAACTATACTAATAACCATATGCATAACTGAAATATACAACTCCCCATTGTAACAGTATTTGAAGAACTGATACTTTTAAATTTAAATATCATACCATTTACAGTACCATAAGACTGTATACTTTGTGACTGAAGGGGTAACTTTGTGACACATTGTAATTTTTTCGTATTTCGGATCTTGCACCGCACCTGTGATACTTGGAAGGCAAAGAACAGCGCCAACAGCTTGTCTGACATACAGAGACACCTAGTGGCCATTTGTCTTTGCTGGCCAGTGCATTGTTCAAACCTGTTGTCAAGCTATTGACTCAAACTTTGGAAACTTTGTGTGCTGAAGGCTAACACCTTATACAACCAACGTCCACAGGTAATTATTTTTTATTGTCAATATGTTGGTTAGATTGTGGAGCAATATAACTTTTGTGTAGTGATATTTCCGAGAGATATGAGAACATAACCTAAACATCGAAAGGTGACGGAGTTACTTTGTGACATACTGACATTGTCACAAAATACCCAACAAAGTTGACCCACCTCCTCCAGCCACTCGATGTTGCATTTTTCCATCCTCTAAAATACCACTGGAGAGAAAGAAGTATTGACTATCTGGAAAAAAACTACCTGAATGAGCGGTAAGTGCCAAAAGACGAATTTCCTCATTTTCTCAAAGAACTGATGGCTGTCCTGGGCACCCGAGGTCTCTTTCATGTCAGAGATATAGATAAAGCTCTCCCAATATTTAAAATAGGTATATATAATTGTGTATCAAGTTTTCGATAAGTGTTTTACTGTCTAGCTTTATGTGAAGCAATTTTTTCTCTTGGATTTCAAGGCAAAAACACAGATGTCACAAAGTAGCCCCACTGGGTGGAGCAACTTTGTGACACACTTTAAATTTAATTTCTCGATAGTAATTAAAGATCCGGGTTAGCGCAATACATTACTACGTAAGGAAAGGATGCACCAATGTTTTGCAATTGTTTGTTTTGGGCTGCTTTTAAAACTGATCAGTTGGCACAGGAAAAAACCTAAATTCTGTCACAAAATAACCCCATCTTACGGTAAAACAAAAATTTAAGAGGACTTCACTTAACAAATAGCAATCTGAACATTAATTACTTCTGTTTAAATTATGAATGAGGTTCCTATGCATATCTCAGTCACAATTTCAATCTAAAACAAGCCTTTTAAGACTACTTTCAAATTCTTAAAATTTGTACTTCTGACAACATTTTAAAAAACATGCTTGATTAGCCACTAAGAGAAAAAGACATCACTGTACAAAATCACAGCATATTTTCTTTACTGCAAAAATTGATGTTAAAAAAAATAATAAAATAACAGCAATATGAAAATTTTTAAATTTCAGAAGCTAAAATAGACATAATTAGTTACTCCTAAAATAGTGTTAAAATATAAGTGCACATTTACTGAGCTTTGTTTTTCCTTCTAAATTTAATGACTATTTTTAATGAATATGAAATAATTAACTGAAATGAAAGACCAACTAACATTACCTTTAAACAGAACAAATAAAAATTTAATTGTAACATTTAGAAGAAAAGAATTGTCTTTAAGCATTTTAAAATTAATGTATAATCACACTACAAAATCTAAAAAAGCTGAAAAGGCAAAAATAAACTTCTAAAAATTGGTTTTAACATTGAAGGGATATAATAGAAATATTCATAATATATGCAACAAACATGCAAAAGCCAGGAAAGAGGTATGAAAAATTATTATGTCCCTAAAAATACTAGACTAAATAAATTTGCAAATGACATCTTTTTTAAAATACACATAAAAATGGCTTATCCTTTGGGACTAAAAGGTAAAGTCTTTCTTTAGCCTACAGGGCATAAGATGTTGCAGTCATCAAGGATAAATACCAAATGTATTAGTGATGTGTAGCTAGTTATTGTTTGCCAATGTAAGGCACTTGACCATTAAGACAATCGCATTTAATCTGCGAGCGTCATTGGTTGCTTTCAATGAGGGCACCATATAGGTGAAACAACACCACCCCCTGGTGCCACCTCAATTTTGACTGAACAACCCCAGGAGCAACATCTGGGAGGATTGTACCTTCTCCCACCTTCCCTGACCTTATAGGAGTTTCTGGTCTACAAATTTAACATGCCCATATCCAGTCAAGACACAAAGGTATTACCGTAGCGCTCTCAACCAACCTGATCCCTCATAAAAACAACCGAAAAAACATTTTTATTTGACTTACAGGTCTAAGTACAATAGAATAACAAAAAAAAGTAACACACCTGCAGATAATGCTATTTCTATTTTTGTAAACTGAGCTAATTGTTTTGAAACTTGATATACTTGAACAGCAAGTTCTCTGGTAGGAAGGATTACTAAAACTCTAGTAACTGGTGCATCCTTAGGTTTGAAGAGCAAACGTTCTAAAACTGGAAGCATGAAAGCTGCAGTTTTACCTAAAAAAAATATTCAAAACATAAATTGCATAAAAAAATTTTGATTTTAAAAAAAATTTATAAATGTAAATAAATGTTAAAACAAAATAACATAAACAATCATATAGAAACATATATTTCTATGTTTTATTGCTGCAATATATGCTTTCATAACTTGAAGAAAAATTTGTATTACAAAGTATTAGCCTTTAAATAATATAAATTTTATTCATACAATTAAATTTCAAAATTGTAATAGAATGTTGAAAAGTGGTGAATTGTAGTTTCTATCCTATTTTGCATTAAAATTTCAAAAAATAAAATTAGTATGTTTCACAGTTAGGGAGAACTAATTACTAATAAAATTGAGAATTAAAAATTCTAGTCTATGTTTTAAGAAAGTAAATAGCATGCTTTACTTCTCAGGAATAAATATATTCAGCTACTAAAAAATTTCTTTTTTGGTAACAAATTAAAAATCAATAAAACTGAATTTTAAAATACAAATCATTATAAATCTTTCAGTAAAGAGATGAAATTAAGTCTATATACGCTGAAAATAATTAAAATTATTATAAATTAAATTGTAATATATTACTAGAGAATGAAGAAAACTACAAATAAAAATAGATTTAAAAGTTTATTTCATCATAGATTTCATTATTGATAAGTATAGATTCAATATCATATATAAAAAAAAAAGTTATTACTATATTCTAATGATTATATCCATCTGAATTTTTAAAAAAATTGTGCAATGTCCCCAACATGTCAAAAGAAATTATCCCAAAATAAATAAAAACAAGTTTTTACCTGTTCCAGTCGCTGCACAACCATAAATGTCTCTTCCCATTAATGCAATAGGTATTGTTGCAGCTTGAATAGGAGTTGGGTGTAAAAAATTCATTGCTGTAATTGCCTTTATGAAAATGAAATTAAAAAAGTATTAACTTCTTTCACAAAAACATATTACATAATAGTAACACAAGAAATTACTTTGACCTAACTGTACATCATATATTAAAATCCCAAAAACAGGACATGAAAAATATGTCAGTAAAATATGTAAATGAATTATATCATTTATACATATATATTTCAAATCATTAGCAAATATTCTCACACCACTCCTGGACAGAAAATATTTTAAATAAATGTTATCATATCAATATGGGTGTTATTTTGTATAACAATGCAGAACTGGAATATTCTAATCTTAATCAAATTTAAACTTTTATAAAAATTTAAGAATTTTTCAGTACTTATCGAAAAATATATAAATAATAAAAATATAGTTGCCAAGTAAACATTATCAACATTTATTTATTATTAATGCCTTAAAAAGTTTGTGGTAGTATTTTTTAATAAATAAGGTAATTAATTCTTTGGAGTTAAGAAGAAAATATGTGGAATTAGACAACTTACAGTCTTAAAATAAGTGCATGAAAAACAATTCCTATTTTGCTCTCTTACAATACAGACTTTGTTAACTCTTAAAAGGTCTTGTGCAGAACTATTTGCATAATTTTGATAATTATTACAACTAAGATTACAGTTGGTTGGTTAGTTGGTTTAATTTGAGAGCAACAGTCCTCTTTTGCAACATGAGGGCTAAACTGGACAGAACATACGGCTTAAAGCAGATTCTAAACTGCTACCTATGCCTACTGCAAAATTCAAACCCACTGGCTCTGAAGGACTAGCATACAAGCCTACTATTAGGGCTGTTAAAATAAAGATCAGTTATCAAGAGCATAAAATTACTGCAATTGCCTTTGTTTTGTAAAAACTTCTGAATGTATTATGATAATGATATTTTGTAGTTCATAAAACTTGGTTGCATAAGCAAATTTTTGCCCTGTCTTTTGCATTAATCCTAGAAATATCTTTGATACTGATTCTGGATTTGAATTACATTATGCACTTTTAAATGAATATACCTTAAAATTATAATAATACATTTGGACATAGCCTTCAAAATAAGCACAGTATATAACCTTTTTTTCCTCCTGTCTATGAACAGTCAATGTGTATCACCATTCTTTTCCATGATTAACATCAACAGTTAACATAAGTTTTACAGGAATAAAAAGCTTTTATCAAGATATACTATGACACTAATCTACCACACAGTAACAGTAAAATAAAATATTTACCTTCTGCAAAGGTCTGGACAGATTCATTTGCTGGAATGTCATTGATGGATCATAATCAATCTCCTCTCCAAATATGCTATCTTCAACCTATTACAAAAATATTTGCTTATAAAAAAATTAGCTGAAAATATATAACTGAGATTGTTTGAAGCAGTAAAATTCATACTATGTCAAAGAAGCAAACTGAAGTCTATTGATGATATTAAATGCTTGCTGTTTGCCGATGACCTAGCTGTATAGACCGAATCTCCTAAGTCTGTTGTGAAACAGTCCATTGAACCCACATTAAATAAAGCTATGCTCATTTTGGAGAGCTGGTCAGAGGAAAACAATGAGTTAATTTAGACAAGACTTTTGTGCAATCTTTTTCTCTTACCCATCAACCCTTCCATCCACAGATATTTTATAAAGACCATATTATCCCGATGCCAGAAAAGTTTAAATATCTAGGTGTAACCTTCGACAGAAAACTCTCATGGAACTCACATATTGAGGACGTCACTAGTCAGGTGTCAAAGAGACTGTCACTCTTGAAGATCCTGGCGGGTTCGAAATGGGGTTGCTCTAGATCTACTTTAAATCAAACCTATAATGCTTATGTTCTGCCTATCCGGACCTACTACTGTGAACCACTGGTTTCTGCTTCTGAGAAAGTAATTGATTCTCTTGAAAAACTTCAAAATCAGGCCTTGTGTCTTATTACTGGTGCAGTGAAATCCACCCCAATTGACTATATGTTGTTGTGTTCAAATAACAGGCCTCTCAATACAATTAGTAAGGAACGTGCCCTGTTGTTATGGGAGAAAATAATAAGAACTCCCGGTTGCATGTCCATGTGGGATCATGTCTCTACTGAGACTGAGCATAATTTAAAGACCCAGAGAGGCTTTGTACAAGGGGTTACCACACTGATTTCTCACCTAAATATCGATTTTGGAGCTCGACAATTTTTATCACCTCGTAACCGCATCGAAGCCAATATCTTTTTTATCTGTCTTGGCTTGCGCCAAAGTGTGTCAAAAGCGGAGGACAGTGATAAAATCCTAAGATCAGTGGCATACGAAACTATAAATACCCTCTATCCCGTTTCACATTGGCTTAGCGTATATACAGATGGCTCTAGAACAAGTGATTGTGTCAACATTGGAGCCGGTGTTCATTGTGAGCTGTTCTCGTTCTACTCTCCTGTTGGTACTTATGTATCAGCTTTTGATGGTGAAATCTCAGCTATCCGTTTGGCTCTTATCCAGCTTCAGAGCCAATTAGAGCGTTTCTCAAGAATGGTGATTCTCTCAGATTCAAGAGCAGCTCTTCAGGCTATTGACTCCCCATGTTTCTTTCGATCCAAAGATATTGATGACTGTGTTAACCTTCTGGAACGGTTGTCGAATCATAATAAAACAGCTGTCTTGCAGTGGATCCTGGCCCACTGCGGATCGAGGGGAACGAGGTTGCTGACTTCCTAGCGAAAAAGGGGGCTTCTGTTTTACAGCTAAATAACCAGGATTTGGCCAACCATTCCATCAAGATGATAGTTAAAAAGACCCTTAGGTCTTCCTTCTCACAGGTTGTTGCTGCTAGAAGTGATCACAAGCCCTGGTATGTCCATGTCCATGATATCCCTAAGTGGCCTAGAGGTAAATCTGTGGCAATGCTACAGCTTTTTTCTGGCCATGATTGCCTTCGTAAGCACCTCCACAGAATTAACTTGGCTCCCAACCCCTTTTGTTTCCTGGGTGATAACTAGGAAGAAATGGACATGCTTCACCTTGCGTCTTACCCTGCTCTACCTCCCGTTTCTTTATGGGAGCACTATTAGATTGCCAGACATAAGTTGATGGATTAACTGATGTCATTTTTCTATCTTGTTCTTGTATTTTTGTCTTTTTGATATATGTTGTCCTGTAATACTTACCATTGGAAATTTGAAAAAAAAAAATGTCAAAGAAAGCATTAAACTAATATTTATTAATATCCTAAATGATAAAACTAACTAAGAAAAGGGTAACAAATCTGATGTTACTGCACAGATTCATTCAGCATTAGCTGTGTGACTAGTTGCATTGCAATATTTCATTTTCTCCAGCAGTTTTTATATATTTACATATTCAACAACTTTAACTGTAGCTTTATGCCTTGTTTTTTTTAGCCTGATTATCAATTTCCACTAGGATTATTGCTATCAATATGAATTATAAATTATGCTAATGCTGATATGCTAATGTGGGCTAATTTTCCTGAAAAATTGAATTTTAAAAATATATTTACAAATGCATGCAAATTGCACGTAGTAAACTTTGCAATAATAAATTTTTGAAATGCTAAATTCTAATAATATCACACATCTGAGAATAAAATGAATTTTTAAAATGTAATAATGATACAATTTAAGATACTTTAATAACATACATTGATAACTTTCTCCATCTGCATTAACTCACTAAGTTTCTTCTTTTTCTTCTTCTTTTTCACTTTAATCACATCTAAAAATTTAACAGCATAAACAAAACTTTAAGTAGTAAAAATGTATTGAATATAAAACAACAAATACACAGTGCATTATAAGAAATCTAAGTTAAAATATAAATTGTTATAGATTGCTTCATACATTTAATAAAAATGCATCACTATTTAGGTTTATCATTAAAGCTTCATTGAACTAAAAAAACTTCAATAAGAAGTAAAATTTAAATGCATTATGCCAACACGCATAAAACTAAATCTTTTAGAACATGGCTTATTATACTAATAGCTGACAGCTCTGTTTCTATCTAAATAATGTTAAGTTGATATCTATAGAAAATAAAAACATATCAAATTTAATTGGTGTTCTAAAACATATTTACTGTAGAAACAGATGGGAAATATGACTATGATAAATTTTAAATTATTTTTTAAATGTTTGAAAAAAAAGCCCATGAAATTTCGAACTATTAGAATAATAAATAAAACTTACATTTAAAAAAAATCGCAAAATTAAAACAACAAACTAGAAAAAAAGGTACTCAAACACAAATCTATATTAGTAATTTAAAGGAATAATTTTAAGTAAAGAATAAAGAAATACTTTAATTTACCATCTTTTTCTTCTTCAGATGATGATACAGCAATATCTTCAACTTCACTGTCATTGTTTCCATTGGCAAGATCTTCCTCTTTATTAGTTTCCTTTTCAACAACATTTTCAGGAGCAGCAGAATGTTCATCTGATTTTTCAGCTTCTGGTACCTTCTAAACACAATTTTTTAATTGTGGGAGATATTCAAGGATTCTTTATGATTAAATTATTTCATATAATTTGGTCTGGGTGGACCAAAAATGTGAAAATACAAGAGTCATTTTAAAAGTAATGCATACTAAATTAGTTCTTTTATACCTATTTGATTTTGACCATTTATCTCTACAATCCTTCTATATAGTCCCCCAATTTCTTAATAACAAAGTCCCAATATCTAGAAAAAAATTTTATCCCTTGCATCATGCTACTTTCATTGAGTTCTCTAATGACTCAGGTAACGGCTGATGTAAGCTCTTCTAAGGTGGAAAACTTGACTGCTCAAAACTTCTTTACACTTCAAAAAAAGGTTGAAATCAGGTGGACTCATGTCCGGACTATTTGGTAGATGAGGCAAAATTTCCCAACTGTATTCTGCCAGCAAATCGGGCCCAACATTTTGCACTTGTGGCTGTACATTATCATGCAGGATGAGTAACCCATTACGAAGCAATTCACATCAGATTTTGGGCATCTTTTGATGCAATTTTTGCACCCATTCACAATAATATGCTGCAGTCATATTTGTACCACATGGAACTTTATCAGTAATAATGATTCCTCGCTGGTCATAAGCAAAGATCTTCATTTGCTTCACTTTTGATTGGGCTCATCCAAATTTTTTGGGTTACGGAGAAGATTACGACTATACGAGACAAAAATTTCTTTTAACCCATTAACCGCTGGTGTTGCGTTGACACAACAGTCAAAATAAATGCATATAAAAAATTAGCTATCAAATAAATTTTATATAAACAGTATTTTTTAGTAAGGTTAATAATTCAACTGAAAAATATTTGCCTTTAACTGTTCTTTTAATTTAATATCAAGTTCCAAACTAAGATCATTAGTTAAGCATATTTGAATGAGGACTTTCCCCTGGTCATTTTCGAAGAAGAAATATAGCAAGACACACGTGTGTTTTAGAGGTGATCTATATTTAGCCAAGGTCAAAGTTTAAAAAAACATTCTATCACTCTGTTGCTTTTGTTTGGATGGGGAAGGAACAGAAAACAGGTGTTGCGTTGGCACATCAGCGGGAATAGGGTAGTTCCCTCATTCACTCGTGTGGTTCGACCGTATGGAACTTTTTCCCATTCTGTGCTTATAGAAATGCCTAAAACTAGATATCTTACATTAGAAGAAGCTCTTTTCGATGAAGATTCAGATAATGGCGAGTATGAAACTGATATTGTTGCTATTCCACCAGCAACAACAGAAGCTAGAGATGAAGAAGGAAATGATAATATTTTAAATAATGACAATGATGTCTTACCATACGATACTGCTGGCGAAATTGAAGTGAGCGTAAAAAAGAAGTTTTTGCCTGCTAAAAGCAGTACAAGTCATGCAAAAAAAATTAAAAAACAAAAAACTGAAGACTTGAAATGGATAAAGAAGGAACCATTGAATATGTCGCAGCCAAAAGATGAAGAAAAAGATAGAATCAAAACTATGAAAAATATAATTCAAGATAAAACTAGTGCAGAAAATTTTGATCTCCTCTTTGGATCAGAGGTTTTTTCCCTTCTCGTCAAACAAACTTATATGCTCAACAAAAAAATCGCCCCCAGTTTTTAGCATCTGAAGCCTACATGAGACAATTCATTGGAATATTGTTGCTAATGGGATATCATTCTTTACCTCAGAAAGAAATGTACTGGTCTCTTGATAAGGACATTTCTGTTCCTATTGTGCGAGAATCGATGTCACGTTTGCAGTACAGGAACATGAAACAGAATTTGCATTTGACTGATAACAGTCAAATCGATAGCAAAGATAAATTATATAAGGTGAGACTATACCTCAACTTACTAAATAGAAAGTTTCAACAATTTGGTATATTCTCGCATGACTTGAGTATTGACGAGCAAATGATTCCTCATCGAGGGAAACATTCTGCAAAAATGTTTTTAAAAGGGAAACTAATGAGGTTTGGATATAAAGCTTGGACTCTGGCCTCATCTGATGGATATGTGTTCCACTTTGATATTTATTCAGGTAAATCAACTGAACCAATATCATCAGAATATGAAGATTTTGGTCTTGGGGAGTGGTATTAAATTTTCTCAGTATTGTTAAAACTCCTGCTAATCACGCAATTTTGATAACTTTTTTACCTCCTTTTATATTCTCTGCCATTTAAAAAATAGAGGTTTCAGTGTTACAGGTACGATTTGGGAAAACCGCATCAAAATGTGTCCATTGGAATTGGTGAAATGTGTTCGAAAGAAAGAATGATTATTACAATTTTTAGTTCGAAGGAGAAAATGAGATAATTGTTGTCTGATGGAACGACAACTTGGTTGTGACTCTTTGTTCAAGGTTTGGAAAAATTCATCCTGTAAAAAATGTGTCCCGTTATTCAAGAACGCAAAAGAAAAAAGTGTTTGTCCCTCAACCTCATCTTATTGAACAGTACAACGCCAAAATGGGAGGAATCGATTTATGCGATAATTTAGTATCCAGCTACAGAATAAGAATTCGTGGGAAAAAATAGTAGTGACCAATATTTACCAATTACATTGATGTAACCTTGACAAATGCATGGAAAATATCAAGATTGATAGATTGATTGATATAGAAGAAAATAAAAAGTCTCTCTTAGATTTTAGGCACGAAGTTGTATTGTCACTTTCGCAAACACCTTTTGAAAGTGAAATGTTAGCCGGAAAAGATCAGCAACAGGAAGGCCTAGTAAGCACAGCATGCAAAAGCCATTACGTGGAGAATGTGGTTATTTCATTGTTAAGTCCGAAGACAACAGAAGAATGCGTTGTAAAAAATGCCATAGCCACAGTTTATCGATGTAAAGTATGTGACGTTGCTCTACATCATGATTGTAGTGAAGCTTTTCATGCTTGAAACTGTTTTCTGGATATAATTTGTTTCTGGAGTAATTTATAAAGGAAAAATAAGTTGCACCTTTATAATAAATTAATTACCTGTAAAGTGATTATTTGTTTTCTAAAGCGTAATAAATCTCAAAAAATTTCTTCGTAGATAGATAAATCTTCAAAAGCGTAATAAATTTTCAAAACAGTTTCAAGCATGTAGTGAAGCTTTTCATGCTTGAAACTGTTTTCTGGATATAATTTGTTTCTGGAGTAATTTGTAAAGGAAAAATAAGTTGCACCTTTATAATAAATTAATTACCTGTAAAGTGATTATTTGTTTTCTAAAGCGTAATAAATCTCAAAAAATTCCCAGTGCTCAAATCGAAGAAAACCTGGAGAAGTTCAGTTGAACTCACTGAACGTCATAGTTTTAATCCACTGACGTTACACGAACGCAACACTTGATTTTTCAAAAGGTATGACCAGATTTGTTATTTTATCCATAAATTACTGTTGTATATATTCAAATGAATAACCAATATTATTTGCATAAAAAAAATTCACCCCTTATAGTTTTGGCGGTTAATGGGTTAACATCAAATCATTGTTTTAACAAAAGTGTGATGTCCAGGCATTTCTGTTTTTTTTTCAGATGTCAAGCAGTGAGGAACCCACCGAGTATAAACTTTCAAGCACGATGTATAACCTTTGATCTTCTATACGCTCAGTACCCGAGATACCTCCAGACTCTATTTTAAAAATTTGTCACTTCAAAACAAAACATGTTAGGAAACTTTCAAACACACATGACTAGTCCTATAGTCATCAACTACTAATGGCAAATTTATTTTTTTTTCTGATTGTATCATCCACTGCGAAATGGTGCCATCTTGTGCATTACTTTTGAAATTACCCTCTTATAAACATATATGATACAAAAAAGCTATACAAATACACTGAATTATGTATGAAATTATTCCTACACATGTATATCTTCATGTATATCTTCATATTAATTTTATAAGCAACCATCATGGTTAACCCAATAGATAAACACACTGAGAAACTAATTTGAATAACTAGCTAAAGTAATTCCTTTTTAACTTAACTGTTTTTTCTTTAAATGTTTTAAGTGATACATTTCATACTTTAAAACATGGATTATAAAAACAATTATTAAAATCCATGTAAAGGTTCGGTTTGGAGAGCTACAGTCAACTTTTTGCTACACAAGAGCTAATTAGACTGGGACCTGCAGTTTAAAGCCGATTCCAAATGGCTACAAACATCCATGCCAGCAGTGGGACTCGAACCCCCAAGATCTGAAACGAATGCCAGCACCCTAGCCATTCAGACATTACCTGACAAAATCCATATAAAAACTGAGCAAAGTGAACTATTTCTGTTTTGATAATGTCTTCATATAGGTTGTTTGAAAAATAGGTAACTAATAAAGTTGAACAGATAAATATATAAAAATAAATACTTAATTTTTGAAGTATCTAATTTACGAAAAAAAAAAATTACATATACCCTGGCATAAAACAAAAATTCATACAGCATAATTTCATAATTTGAAGGGTTACAATGAGAGATAAAGGAAGGTTGATCACAGTAAAGTAGCAAGAATGGGGTGCTTTCTCCTTTCTCATTGGTCACGGACAATATATTCTGTTTTGGGGAGCAGCATTGCTTCTAAGGCAATAATGTTGAGCTGTGCAATTGCCCCTGTTCTAATGTGCTAGGGGCATTAAAACCTCAACATAAGATTGCACATCAGTTATGGACACATGCACATATATATAAATATATAAATATATATATATATATATATATATATATATATATATATATATATATATATATATATATAGTAATGAAATTAGAAAAGCATAGGAAAACTTGAATTTTGTCTTATTAACTTTCATGACATGAAATGTCACTGTAAATAAAAAATTAAAGGTATTAAGATCAGAAGATTTAGCAACTAAAATAATTATAATAGTAAATATGCACATTACCTGCTTTTGCTTCCTTTCCTGTCTAATCTGTGAAATTATTTCTTCTAAGGTATTGGGCTTGCGTTTTACATATGTTGCAACATCATTCCATGTACTGTTATGGAAATTATCATCATCTTGAAAGATAAAGTTTGATGAAAACTCTGATTTTTCTTCTTCTTCCTATAAAACATAATAAAAAGTAAGTATTTACATGAAAATAACAGAAATATAAAAAAAGTCTTACAAAAGAAATGAGGCAAAAATATATGCATGAAAATTTTAATTATTTATGTATCATTTCTAACAATATTGAGGACCTTTAGAATTTTTCCAAATCTTAACAAATATCCCATTTTACTTTAATCGTAAGACACATACTGAACTAGAAAACGTTACCCAGTCATAATTCCCTTTCCAAAGAGTAGAATAGAAGCCCGGTGGCATAGTGGTTAAAAGCGTCAAGCTGCCATCCCACAGTTCCAGGGTTCAACCCTGTGACTGGGCAAGGTCGACTCAGCCTTTCATCCCTTCAGTGGGTCAATAAAATGAGGACCAAGCATGCTTGGGAACTAAACTCTGGGGGTCCCACGTCAGGTTGACCACCTGACTGAGACATATGCTGTATGGCACCCCAAGCTCCAAGGTCAAGAAAGCGGAGATGGGTACCGCCGGCCCTGGTCCACATCGGACTGTTGCGCCATGAGTTTAAGTTTTAAAGAGTAGAATAATTAAAAAATATGGAAACTCATAACTACGGATTATAATAATTATTTGTAACAACTGTGTCTTTTGGAATTAGAAAGCTGTTCAGACTAAACAGTGAAACAAAATTAAGATACCAATTACTTTAAACAAACAAGCAAAAAAATAGCGTTGAAGGATTCTTGCCTAGCATAAGCATGGAAACTCTAAAAAAAATGTTTTTAATATATAAATATGTAATGCCCCAATACATGTAATCTAAACACCACTTAACAATAACATCACAACACTAAACAGGTCAATGTGAAATAAGGACATGCAGACTCATTCACTTGCGGTCATAAAATAGACAAAAGTCGAAGGTTAAGTTGGCAATCTCGGCCTTCGATGTAAGACATATCAACTGCTAGACGTACAAATTTAATAATGTTAAAACTCAACAACTACATTCCACTCATCTAGTCATAAACAAATCGTGAACAATTAATACTCGAGCGTAATTCTAAACATACAATTGCACAAATTCTCGTGAAAATTCTTAAATATCACATCCAAACATCAATACTAAATCAAGATATAAATGAATTTTGAACATTCACTTACGTCAAAAAAGAAAAATAACAACTTACCTCGCTATTTTCATCATCAGAGCTCTCAAATTCCTCACCTTCTTCAATAGTCCGTATCAAATCATGTTCTCCGAGAAATTTGGATTCAGACATTATTTTGGGATGAATTAACAATATAAGCGACTACTCATGTATCGCGTAATAAAGTAAAACTAACATAAACAAATCCCACATGGAAAGTTACGATTAGAATGTTACAGTTACCACGTTGATGCAAACTTAATATTGACAATATCTATGGTCGCTTAAAAGGTATTCACCTTTAAGTTTTCGCAATTTGCAAATTCTGCGTAAAAATCGCAGAATACGTCATGCTTGATTATGTTGATCGTCACGTTCGAGATTTAAAAAAAAGTGGGCGGAGAACTGTGGAAACGTTTTATTACAATAGATGCAGCGGTGCAAACAAAAACACTTTCTAGTCATGTAACAGGGGGAGAGCCTGAATAAATATATACATTGTAAATATCTTTTCAGCAACTCAGTTTTAAGTTGCTCCTCCCATTCCATGATCGTTCCGTAATGTGTGAGATCGAACCCCACAATGCAACAAAGGACAACCAGGTTGTGATTTCCCATTAAAATTTACTTTGATAGACAGTTTTGTAACGTTCGCAATGTAACATATGAGACAACGAAAATTTGATTAAGGGCCTGTTCACATAGAGTCCGTTGCGTTGCGTTAAGGAAAAGATGACGTTGAGACGAAAATAAACCAATCATAGGCCTCCAAACGATTAGCAATGAAATTTTTAACGCCTATGATTGATTTATTTTCGTCTTAACGTCACCTTTTCCTTAACGCAACGCAACGGACTCCTATGTGAACAGGCCCTAAGAATCACGGCATTTTAGCTGCAAAAGCGTAAGCAGAAACATAAAAACGTCAATTTAGAGTTGATCCATTGCATTTATTTTCTTGGTGGGACGTCGTTTAATGCGCAGTGATCCTTTGTCATGGAAAATTTTCAGCAAAAATAATCAAGTACTATGTGTCTTAAATACGCCATCGGAGTGAGGCAACTGTCTTCGAGACCTTTGGAGAACAACACTGCGAAACCCTGTGGAAATTAGCATTGCCTACTTTTCGCGGAGGCTCTTGCTCGAAACCTATCCATACTAATAGAAATTCCTACTATGTAATTTCTCCGCAGCTACAAAATCCAGATTGCCATATTTGGCCTTTTATCGCGTATTGAGAATTGATTTTCCATCGGTTGCTTTCCAGCAAAGAGGGGAGACAGAGTTTTGTTTTCACATCACAGTTTGAACTAATTTTCTCATATTTAAGTACACCAGCATAAATTTTCGATTTGTCTTAATTCCTATAAAAATTGTTTCTAGTTCATTTTGATATTTCAAATAGTATGTGGCTCTCATAGATACCACGCATTCTCATAAATTACTTTGCAAATTTTTAAATTTTTTTTTGTTTCTCCGAAATACGTGAAAAGGAAAGAGAGAGGGGAGGGTTACTTACTATTTCCGGGGGTTACTTACTATCTACTTATTTCCCGAATTACTGAGGAAGTTTCAGAAATCCTCAATAAAATTTAGGGCCTGTTCACATAGGAGTCCGTTGCGTTGCGTTAAGGAAAAGATGACGTTTAGACGAAAATAAACCTATCATAGGCGTTAAAAATTTCATTGCTAATCGTTTGGAGGCATATGATTGGTTTATTTTCGTCTCAACGTCATCTTTTCCTTAACGCAACGCAAAGGACTCCTATGTGAACAGGCCCTTAGAGTCATGTTGACTTTTATAAATACGGGATCGTACAAACATTTATTATTATAGATGCACATTTCTGGGTGTTTGGGTTTTTGCAATTGTTAGTGTTTTCTTCCGCTGTAGGAGACGTGATCTGTAATTTTGTTTTCATTTAAAAAAGTGTGGCCAGTTATATTAATAACCGACGCAAATATAAAACAAAGGGGCTTTCAGAAACCGATGACAGCATGAATAAATAATAAAAATGACACTATTGAAGTGTGGTTTTTTAATGTAGATTTTTTTTCATTGCATGTATTGTACAGAGTTGATTATTTTCAGAGTTTCGGCAAATTCAGTTCTTGGATTTATGTTAGGCATTTCTTACATATCCTATTTTTTACAGAATTTTGTTTTTATTTGGGATATAAGTGGTCGGCTCTAGAAATGAGGGATTATACATAAAATGATTATATAAGACCTTAAGTTATGGAAAAAGTATTTAAGCCAGATTTAATTTACAGAATAAAAATATCTACAAATAAATATTTCTAGATTTTTTTATCAGCAAAATCCTTTATGATTTGATCAAATTTTAATATCCTCATGCAGTATAGTAAGTATTGAAAGACTGTTTAGTCTCTACTGCGATACTGTTGGTCTCAGGTATGTTTTAATTAATTTTAAACTAGAAAAGCTTCTGCTTCCGGTCCCTATTTGGAAAGCCAGCAGCTCTGTCATTCATAGCGAGGAATTTTAGAATTTTTATGGGTTTCAGAAATATTAAGATGGATTAAATCGGCTTAAAGCCGGCCCTGCTTTTTAAAGTGTTATGATAACTACATTAATGACCTCTTCTAATGAAAAATCACATGCATTGAATTTTGTGAAGACTTTATAAAATTTTCCCATTTTCCGGAATTTAACTAGGGGAATATTTCGTCAAACTCTAATTTCATCCTCCGTTATTTGGTGAAAAGTGAGGGATGTTTGGTGATAATCTCCTCCTCTCCCATTGACCGTCGCTTTTGACACCTTCCACCTCTCATGAAAAAAAAGCTTCTTCCCCCCGCGAGTGAACTCTTTCTGAGGGATCTTCTCTTCGGAGGAGACCTGGGGTTACCAAAATTCCCCATCCACATTGAACGCCAGATGCTCGCGCCAAGGAAACGAATCCTGTGAATGGTCTGATTATTCTACGACGTTACATTCTCCCTCGCATGCTGTATTGCGCATTATTTACTAAATACATGAAACACCACATTTTTGTTGCCCAAATATGTCTACGTTTTATCAGTAAAATCATTGGTTTAATGATTTATGTCTGAAATGTATCATTTAACAACTCCGTTGATAGGAAAAAGTGTGAACTATAATATCGCAATGGCCGAATCATACTGCTGTGGTGTCCCGTCTATATTCAGGATAGGTATGCCCCAAGTATAGCACAATATGGATTATATCGAAACACTTTCCTATGTAGGAAGGAAAATATACACTAGTTTTCAAAAATTAAGGAAAAACCACAAAAAGAGGGATAACACATTCAAAAGTAGTCCAATCTGTTTAAAATTTGAATATGTTGTTAAGTGAAAGGTGCTGAACAATACTACATTATAGAAAATAGTGGCGCTGCAGTCGGAATACGTCATTTGCTAGGAGCATAAAAGTGCATCTCTCAGAGCAAGGCGGCAATTGTCGCTGCGAGGCTGAGATTTAACATCTGGCATAGCCAAATTGTAACAATGACCTCCAGTCATCATTTCACCGAAGAATTGCGATGGCGAGCTATTGGGAGATTAGAGGCAGGACAAAGTCAGACAGAAGTGGCCAGATGACTAAATGTGAGTTCGACTGTGGTTCATAGACTTTGGCAACAATTTCTAACCACGAATTCGGCATCCAGGAGGTTCAGCCAAGGACGGTCATACGCTACGGCGAGTGCCGATGACCGATATTTGTCATTATGCGCACGAAGGAATAGAACCGCAACTCCATCTGAGCTTAGATCCTCCCTCGCTGCAATCTCTGGAAGGTTGGTACCAACGTCAACCGTGCGTAGAAGGCTTCACGAAGGTGGTATTATTACGTGGCGACCAGCCATTTGCGTCCCGCTCTCGTCACGCCATAGGCGGGAACGTTTGCATGGGGCACGTTAACATGTCCACTGGACGCGTGATCAATAGAGAGCTGTTCTCTTTACGGATGAGTCCAGGTTTAGCCTCCAAAGCGATAGTAGGCGTATTTTGATTTGGAGAGAACCTGGAACTCGTTTTCATCCATTGCACATCCGTGAAAGAGATGCATACGCATCAGGCTGTGTCTGTGTTTGGGGTGGTATCTCTTTGGGTGGACGCACAGATCTCCATATCCTTCTCCGTGGAAATGTGAATGCTCACACCTATAGAGATGATATCCTTGATGCTTATGTGCGCCCTTATGCCGGGGCAATAGGTGATGCTTTCGTGCTACAGGACGATAACGCGAGACCGCACAGGGCTCGCATCGTGGATGCTTATCTGCAGGAAATAATTCAGCGCATGGAGTGGACAGCCCGATCACCGGACCTGAATCATATCGAGCATGTTTGGGACGCTTTAGGGTGACGTATAGCTGCTCTCAATCCTCCTCCTAGGACCCTAGCCATGATTTCAACTGCTTTGCAAGAGCAATGGCTCTCACTTCCTACCGAACTCATAGACCGCATAATTGACAGCATCACACATCGCTGTATGTGCTGTATTGCTTCTCGAGGGGATCTTACGCCATATTAAAGGTACTTTTCTTATACCAAACTGACACATCCTATTTGTTCATTGTATACATATGCTAGTTTCTATAACACCATAACTGTCTGGCGATTTCTTTTTATGCTATTTTATACCTACCCATGTTTTGTATAATGTGTTTAAGTTTCATTAAATTCGCGTAACTTTTTGAGTAATCGCTATTTTCGTGACTTTTCCTTAATTTTTTGATAACCAGTGTAAATAGAAACACCGTATAAAGCAAATCAAATAAGGAAAGAGAAAAACAGTTTAATAGTACACTTTCTTTATTAATAGTGTCGGAAACATAATTAAACGAAGACCTGTTTCAGAAACTCGTGATCCATATCTACTGAACATTGTGGTTTGAGTTTTCCTGTACTCAATTATTATAACAATATAAATGTGTGTCTGGAATCTAAATAGCAACTTATGATTTATTCCTCAAATAAGTAGCAAATCAAGGGACACATCCTCGAATTCTTCTTCGAAGCTCTGATAGCCTTACGCTGTTTTTTAGCGCAAGTGATGTGAATAAGGGCCTGTTCACATAGCAGTCCGTTAGCGTAAGCAGTAAATTTTAACCAATCATATAGCTGAGCGCTATGACATCATTCGTTGACTCACGTATCATCATCCGTGAACATTTCATTGACCTTTTACTCTTACGCTAACGGACTGCTATGTGAACAGGCATTTCTTCTCCAGTTCATTTAGAATTGTAGTGAATATATTTATACTTGCTCTTAAATTTGAACAAAGCACTTGTCTTTTAGGACACATTGAAACTTTAATAAAGGCTTTTAATGGTCAAATCTGAGGCGACGAAACTCTCACGACCTCTATCCGTACTCCCCTTCTCTGATCACGAACACTACCGAATGTCAGAAGCCGAACTTTGACCGGAAGTTCCATCCAATATGTTATACTATTCACTTCGTGTTTGTTCGTTAATGCAGCTACAGAGTTATGCTTGCTGTAATCGGACTATGATCGATAGATTTAAGCGCGTTGGGTCGCTTACTAGAATAACGGCGGAAGAAGTCGCTAAAGCCTTCTGTGCACATTGGATTGCTCACTTTGGAGTACCACGAACCATAACTACCGAGCAAGGTAGGCAATTTGAGTCATGATTATTTCACTCTATTTTGAATCTATTTGGAATAAAACATATTCATACTACTTCATTCCATCCTAAAGCGAATGGCTTAATTGAGAATTTTCATCGTAGACTAAAGTCTGCTATAAAAGCTTGCTGGACTGAACGATGGGTTGAGGTCTTGCCATCTGTATTATTGGGTCTGCGCTTACAACTTACAGTGAAGAGTTCAAGTCAGCAACCTCTCAACTGGTATATGGAGCTCACATACGTTTACCCGGTGAATTTTGCACTGAAACTCCAACAAATGTCAATGCATCAGACTTTGTTATCCAGTTGCAAGATACATTTAAGCAAATATCTCCAACTCCGACGAGTTGCCATTCCAAACAAAAGCCATTCGTTCCTTCTTCATTGAACGAACCTTCCTATGTTCTTATAAGACAAGACATGGTGAAACCCCCCTTGAAACCTCCATATAAAGGACCCTTTTCGGTCATAGAAAGGACTGATAAATTCTTCAAAGTTCTTGTACGGGAAATAGGGGTGGTGATTTCAGTAGACAGACTAAAACCTGCATTTTTACTGAAAGACATTAATACTTCAATTCAGCAACTGCCCACAAAGTCTGAAAACGTTCAAAGAACAAAAAAGGACAACGGATACGTCCTCCTGTAGGCTTCAAATTTTAAAGACGTTGTCACTAGAAGGGGAGATACTGAGGCGGCCGAACCCTCACGACCTCTACCCGAACTCCCCTTCTCTGATCATGAACACTGCCGAATGTCAGAAGCTAAACTTTGACCGGAAGTTCCATCCCATCCGTTATACTATTTACTTCGTCTTTGTTCGTTGACGCAGACACAGCGTTAGGGCCTGTTCACATAGGAGTCCGTTGCGTTGCGTAAGGAAAAGATGACGTTGAGACGAAAATAAACCAATCATAGGCGTTAAAAATTTCATTGCTAATCGTTTGGAGGCATATGACTGGTTTATTTTCGTCTCAACGTCATCTTTTCCTTAACGCAACGCAACGGACTCCTATGTGAACAGGCCCTTATGCTTGCTGTAATCGTATCATGATCTGATTTGTCAAAGTTATGTAAATAAATTGTTATGTTTATCTGTTCGTGAGGCGAGTATAATTTCAAAAGTTTTGTTTAGTTCTGTTGTGTGGAACTACAGATGTTATGACTCAAAACAGAAAAAATACAAATGAAAGTAATGTGCTATCTTTTTTTTCTTATGCAATGTCCTTTTTCCATAAAGCTACAGAATCCTGACTTATTCTATTCATTTAGAGATCCAACTAATGATCTCTATTTTACCATCTGAACTCAATTTAGAAAAGATCAGCCTTCAGGTATTGCTATCAGATGATAGTTAAATCAATTTCAGGGATCGGTAGTGTTTTGTTCTAAAATAATGAGATGATGAAATCAGTGACACAATTTCTCGACGGCCATGAAAATCAACTAGACCACAGGTTGGAAACCTGTGAGTCACAAACCCAAAAAGTGTCGCAATGGCTAATTTTGTTATCGCAGTTTTTCAATTGGAATTTTCCTCTCAATGGTTCTCAACATATACAAACACTGAAGTATTTTTCAAATGTTAAGGAAAAGAATTGCCTTAAGTTCTAAAACGACAAACCCTTAATATTTTTAAAAGACACCCCATTCAGGCCTATTATAGTTTATAGTAAAAAAGTATTTATAATAGTATAACATTACGTAAATTAAATTTTAGTTTATAATTATTTTTAAAAAATATTTATTAATATATTTTCTCAATCTTATTATAAATGCCTTTTTATGAAACTGTGCGGAGACTTTGCAAGATAAGTGGCTACTAAAAAAGGGGTCGCGACTAGAAAAAAGAGTGGGAAACAAGGAAGTAGGGGTGTTTCTTTGGCGGTAGGTTTACCGCAAACGATTTGTTCATGATCATACTGAATTCCGTGCCTAAAAAAGGATGTCAATCACGCTCAACAGCCGAATGATAAAATCTCACCCTACGAGTTTCCAAACACATTTTGCCAAAAGTCGACGCTTATGAAAATTGTCTCGGGGACAGAGATTTAGGGACGAAGCAGTATTTCATGCATTTTAGAGGGTAAACGGTATTAACTATAGATTTGAAATTTCTAAAGCAAAGGACAAAAGTGAATGTGGTGGGATTTGTGATAGCCGTAAGTTTAAGAGCTCTTTTTCTTACCGCAAAAATCAGTAATTGGGATAATACAGCTGTGTCTATTGCTCCTGTAAGAATCAGCCGAATTGAATATCCCAGCATGATGGTATATCTGCTGATGCTATTAAGATAGATTCCAGAATTCCTTCATATACATTTTCCAGGTTAGGCGTGGCAAATTGATGCCACGATCTCTGCTTATGGTACTCTATTTAATTGCTCCCTGCGTGGAATTTAAAGGATACCATTTACTAGACCCCTGCAAACTCCTCAATTAACCAAAGATCAGAACTTTTGTTGCCGTAGTTTCATCACAAATACTAGAGAACACGTAAATTTGATTACACCATGCAAATCTAATTCCTCTTGAAGATGTGTCATGACTGTGCAGGTAGGAGATGTTTAACATTTTGCAGTAAGGATTTTATAAATCTTCTATTTCCATTTCAAAAGAGTAGGCAAGGAAAATCAAGGCAATACTTTAGTATCACTCAGCAGAATAGGCCCTTTTCTGATTCAACACATTGGAATTTCTTTATAATGGTGAAGTAGGTCGTTTGTGCTGCTGATTAGTAAGCTAGAGCTACTGGCGTCCCTTGAGCAACTGTTGAGTTTCCCGCTACCTCACCATCAAGTCACATCTATGAAGAGTTCATTGCTCTAGATATTGATAACCGTCCTTCTGAGGAAGTTTCTAAAGCATATCTGTAGCATATGTACTCTTAAAGCGCTGAGATTCTAGCTCACTGATTTTCCGACATCTGCTTACTAGTGATAAGAATCGCTTCTGTGCTACTTACATCAAGCCAAGAAGCCTTGATATCGTACTGTCTACCAAAAAAATAAAAAAAAGAGAAGAAGAAGAATAAGAAGAAAAAAAGTGCGGTTTCCGAGAAGAAGCAGAAGGAAGCGTAATGCTAAGTTACCAACACCACAATTCTAGAATCGTTATTCTAGAATTATAGTGTTTACAGTTTATTCCAGAATCAGATTAGTCCAGATCTGTGCTTATTTTACAGAACTTTAAACTTTAAACTACTTTTTCAGGCATTTTATCTCACTCTTTCGATTGAATATTCATTGATAACTACAGAAAACATCCTTTCGACAGGAGAAGTGCAAGAAGGTAGAAAATATCCTCCCTCACTCGGCTTAGATTTGGCATTAAAATACTTTTAAATGCTTGAAGAGTACAAAATTGTTATTGTTCCTGTTTGTTTCTATTTATGATTTTCTATGTTTCCTATTCGAAGACTGGAACTACCCACCAATCACCATTTCACGGAACAATTCATCTAAATTTTCAAAGCTTTTGTCTCCAAGTTCTTTATTAGATTTATATTTTTAAATCTGAACAAAATGTAAACCAGTTGGGACTTTGGGAAGAAACCCGAAAATAGGATAATTTTCTTGGACAGCGAACGTAAGATAATTTTAGTAATTTTAATCCCCATTTTGTTCTTTTTGCTCAAATTTAGAGATTTGCGTGTGAATCTTATCTTATTATATTGACATCTAAAAATCTAAAGTAATACCTTTATTTTCTAATATATTACATAAATTATACAGTATTAAATGAGTCCGTATGAGTAATTACACTTATTACATAAAGAATCACAATTGATCTTAAAATTTATTTTTGAAATCTATCGAAAAAACGATTACATCGAAAGAAATTTGAACCATAGGACCATAGGAACATAGGAAAATGTGGTTTAACTGCGTTAAAAAAAAAAAAAGTTTGAAGTAAATTACTAACCCTATGTTCAAACTTCCACAGCCAAATTGGCGATCTAAATTAGCGCCAAGATTCTCGTGCGGTTGGCAACCGCCTTCAAACAAGTTCAAAGGCCAGAAAGTGCGGTTTGCTGTACAAAGCAAGGCGAAGCAGCAGTCCTTGTTCGCTTAAGACTGGGAGCGTCGCGATGGATTTTGAAAAATAATCAAAAACTTGTGTTTCCATTCTGTATTTCCTAAGGTAGGTCAGTTTCTGTATTATTGAATATTATCATTTATATGTAGTGACACTTCGAATTTAAAGAGCATCGGTCAAATATCGGCTGTTGACATATATACCTGGTCTCAAGATAAACTGCTGGTATTCACACTTTGTAATACCCACCATGTGCAAGCGCAGGTGAATTTAAAAATTTCAGCCGAACCGATGGAATTCGTTACTGTTATTGCTCTCATTGCAGTAAAATTTTGCTTGCTAAAGTTTGTGATCTAAGTTTGTAGAGCCGGCTGATGTTTATTTATGCAACAAGTTGCGCTAATTTTGAATTCTTCCTTTCAGGCCGATTCTTCTTTTGTGTTCTACTTGTACGATAATTTAGAAAGAATGCTTGTTAAAATTATACTTATAAAAATAACATTTTTAAGATTTGTGTTTTAATGCTACTCAACGTTCTTACATGTATTATAAAATAAATAGTCAACTTGTTTAATTAGTTATGCTCGCGACAACTGTTTTTTATTTTTGTTTTTTTAAAGTATGAAATTTTGTGCAAGTCCTTTAAAAATGAATGTCATCAAGTTTTTAGGTATATCAATGTTTTTCTTTATCAGATTCTCGAAGATATAGTTTGTTTTCAGTTTAAATATTATAAATTTAAATATACAACTGTAGTGCATACCTCGTTTAGTTTATTTTGCGTCATTAAGAAAAACTAAGAAATATTTCATAGTTTTTATTTTTGATATAATTGAATGGAAATTATGGGGACAAAGGTATAAACATTGGAGCAAAAAGAAATTAGTTAAATGGGGTGTATTAGCTTCCTTACAGTTAATAAAATTCATTTACAAATGTAACTCTATTTATATTAATATGGTAGAATATTATTTATTTGATATTTTGAATAATTATTTAGAGTATATTATATTTGTTTGTTTGTATGGAATTTGTGTAAAAAACTAGTGTGTAATTTTATATTCATATACCTTATTTTTTTTATGAATTTTAGGTCATACTTTTGACTTTTTTTATATACAAAATCATATTTAAAGAAACTGCTTATTTATTCTTAAAAAACTTGTACTATTTTATTGTAATTAAATTGAGATTGTACCATTTTATATTTCAATTGAGTTTATTCATTATATTATTTGATATAAGTAAATTTAACTGTTTAACTACATTTTTCTCTTTAATAAAATCTTTTTTTCTTCCCTCTCTCTTTAGGTAGTAAAAGTTATCTTTAAGATAACTGTTGTTCCTAGTCATCATGTCATCAATATATATCACCATGACTCATTCAATAACTCTCTTATTATTTGTGTTGCTGGTCACACAAGTCACTTCCATGGAAAGAATATCAATTCCTCATGATGTTCATCCAGGTTACAGTATTAAGCAACTACATTCCAAAGGTCGTATATTAAATTTAGTTGAAAATGATGTATCACCACATTTTACGCTACTTGATGATGGATGTCTTGTATCTACTACAAAATTAGCACATTTAGCTAACAGCTCTCTTAATCTTTTAATTGAAGAAGAACGTGATGGTCTTACAGTTGTGCAACCTATTACAATTCATGTAAGAGATCGTAATAAAATGATGAAATTTTCTAAATCAACTTATACTGGTAATATCAATGAAAATGAATCTCCTAACACTGCTGTTGAGGATTTAACTAATTTACATGTTTTCAATAGTGTTGGAAATGTTACATATGTTCTCGCTGGTAGTGATGATTTTGCTGTATTGCAGGATAGGGATGTAGCTTCTATAATTTCTGCAAAATCTCTTGATAAAGAAAAAAATAATTTATATTTACTACAGTTAAATGCTATTGATTCTGAAGGTTGTATAGCAAGTACAACTGTTAAAGTTCAAATTAATGATATTAATGATAACCCACCAGTGTTTACAAAGAAATATTATTCTTGGAAAATAAAACCTGATGTACCAGTTTATTCTACTATAGGAATTGTTAAAGCTGTTGATGCTGATGGAGATAAGCCAGTGTATAAATTATTGGATTCAAATTCTAGCCAACCTTTTGTAATTGTCCCTCAAACAGGAGAAATTATTCTTATGTATCAACCTGAATTAGGAGTTTATAATTATTTTGTCATGGCTAATGATAATCGTGAGGAACCTATGTACAGTGATATCACACCAGTTTCCATAATTGTTAGTGATGGAAATGAATACAGTAAAGTATTGAAGAGAAGCAAACGTTCCATCAGGCAAACAAGAACATATGAGCATTTTTTGGAGTCAGATGGCAGTATACCTGGCAAAGTGATGTTTCGATTAGAAAGTGTGCATCCAGATGAGATATTTAGTCTTGAAAATGAAAGTCGATGGATAGATGTAGATCATAATGGTGATGTGAAAGTTAGAGAGCCATGGGATTATGAACAGCTGGAAAGAGAAAAAACAATTGATTTTTGGGTACAAATTAGAGCTCCTCATCAACCTGGTAAGATAATTTTAATTTGAATATTTGAAAAATTCGTTCATGAATTTCATATAACTTTTAATTTCCAGGAAATAGCTTCTTTAAAATTGTTTTAGAAGCATAATCAAGCTGATTGCAAAACATTTTAAAGTAAAATTCATGCAAAACTGATTGCTTTATTGAGAATTTTTCTGTGGGGGAAAAAGTTTTGTGAAAAGCTTTTCTGTCTCATTTTAAATGTGTAATGCATAGGAAAATTACATATTTTGATAGCTTTTATTGTTTATTTAAAATCACCATTAAAAAAAATAACTATTTTAAGCATCTGAGGCATTTATTACATTTTAATTACATTAGTTTTCTTAGTTCAGGTCATTACTTAGTGAAAATTTTAAAAAAATTACAATTCTTTTCTCTGGGAAAGTGAACTGCAAATGCCACTGTTTGGCAATTATTAGCTTGAATGTAATATGTTCATTAAATGTCGCTATATCCTTTTATGAGATTTGTTTTTAATTTTTAAAAAATTATTTCTGTTCAATGTGTCAAAGTGATTATAACTAGAATATTGTTACAACAATAGTTTGCCAGACAAATTTTAAAGTGCTATAGATCTTAAGTATTCATAAACTTGATAACTACTATTATTGATACTTTTGATTCATATTTTTATCTTTTATACTTTTTTTTTGTGACAGTACATTATCCTGTTTAAGTGAGAAGTATTGGTACTTAAAGTAACATCTTATATTCTATTTAGCTTATGCCTTTAGTTTATTTTACACTGAACAACAAAAAACATTTTCCTAGATAATATTCAAAGCCTGACATTGGTGAGATTTGAACTTGTAGCTCAAAATTTGCATTCATTTCTTTCGATAGCTTAGCTGAATTTGAACTATTCATGACAGTTAAAAAGCTGCAGTATCATTTGATTGAGGGAGGATGAAAAGAATTATGTCCAGGTGTTTTTAAATACTCTTTTATTCTGATATGGTGTGAGTTGTTTAGGAAGAATAATTCCTTTTTATTTTATTTTACATAAGATCATTTTTGAAGTACTAAATGATTTATTTAGATCAGATTTTTTTTTTGTTTGTTCGCGATGCTACATTTATGTTTTAGAGCATATGTCATGTTAATGCTGTTTAGATAATTGAGCTTTAGAATACAGGGGTGGCTTTACCTTTTAAGATTCAAGATATATGAATGCTGACTTGCACGGTAGGGAGTGAAAAACATTTTTTTTTTTTTGGGGGGGGGGGGGGGGGGGGACACAAAAATATGAAGGAATGTTTATAAATATTAAAATGTCAATGTCACCCAATACTAGCATCAAAAATTTTAATGTATGCAGTTTTAGTACAAAGTTTCGCAATAATTTTGTTTCTGCTGAATATTTATCATATAATTAAGACATCAGAGAGCTCACTTGCAGTTTATATAAATTTATAATATAGCAACTTAAACTGGCGGAGTCTAAACATATATTCTTCTACTTAAAGATATCATTGAAATTGCTCCACTTCCCCCCCCCCCCCCTCCTTAAAGAAAAATTTTAACTTTTGCAGTTCATACATTGATATTTCTGTAGTTTCATTTGAAAAATAATTTGGATTTCAACTCAGAGTTTAAATAATTGATGCATTTTAAATTTTTGCAAAACAAATTTTAACTACAGGTTCTGAATAAAAAAATTATCAGTAGTTTAAATGCATAACAATTTATGTCACTTACATATACACAGTAGTATTATTTTTTAAATGCGTAAGTATTTCAATAATAATTTTTCATTCTGAAAACTAGAATACCAATGCAAATGAAATAATTCTAGTGCCATAAATTATTATTCAAATTTTAGTAAAAGTTAATATAGTTTAACGATGGTTATTATTGAAATTGGTGTTTTTGAAAGGAAAGCTTGTTATTTTTGTTTTCAAATCTGAATTATTCTGCTTAGCTTTTTAGTACTTAAACAGTATGTTTTAATTTAAAATTTTACCTTTTAAATGTTTGAAATACCATAATCTACCTTACCATAATTTACTATCATATTTAGATTTTAATTGGTGATGAACATTATGTTAGTTTCATTGTATCCAGTCCCGTATAAAAAAATGAATCTCAAATGTTTTTGAAATAAAGTTGACCGCGGTTCGTTTAAATATATCAGTGGTTGTATCAGTTATTAGGTCATTTGCCCCGCTTTATTTTTAAATCCGGGTATAAACCGTTTTAAAAATTATTCCAGCAGCATTTTATTTCACTCTCCTGTCAAAAAGATTATTCATAGCACTAAAACACTTGTTCTGACACTGAAAGATTGAATTACTCATAGTTTAGAAACGTATGACGTAATATAAATGCCGTCTTTATTAAAAACTGCCGGGTCGCTTTCTCCATTGTTGTGTTATTATGTTTCCATAAACGGCAACACGACATTGCAGACGATACTTGAACAGAGGGGTATAATCCGTTACACAAGATTTTTTTTTTCTCATAATTGTTTTTTGTTCTACGAAGTTCATGAGGAGAGGAAGAACGAAAATCTTTAGTTGATGTTATGCCTTCCGCTCTCGCATCTACCGCAAAGGCACCTAAGTTCATTTAAATAAATATTTTTGATTCGTGTAGATTATTTTTAAGCGATTGTTAATAAATTGTACCCTTCAGCGTTGTCTTTAAGAATTTAAAATATATGTATGTATCCGCAAGAACAAATTCAAGCGATTTATGGTGCTGAAACAGATGTTCGGCATTTCACTGAATTTTCTCAATTCGTTTAAGTATGCTTCCAACTAGTAATTTGTTGCAAGTATTTGAAGAGTATGGGGGGATTCCAGATTTATGAATTCTCATCTGGAGCAATATTTATTTGCTTTTAAAGAAGGAATTCTTGCGTTGAAATAATAAACTCAATTAACAAAAGTTTGGTGATCATCATGGTCTCATATGTAAGATTTTTAAAATATGTATTGTAAAAACTTTCGTGTGCGATATGTTTCTGGAGTTATGGTACTTGCTGCACAACAAGTGTACATACATAAACGGGATGTAAATTAAAATAAAATATCCTTCATATTAATACATGACATCCTCCCCCCTCAGAAAGAAAAGAAAAAAAGAAGAGCGCTATTTCTATTCTGTTGAAAAAAGCTTTTAATTATCCACGCATGACATATTCCCCCCCCCCCTTACTCTTTATCTTTCCCAATGCCATAAGAGAAATTTGTGGGGTTTAAGACTACTTTGAATGGAAACATTATTCGCACGAACTCAACAAAAGAAAGGACAAGGTACACATTATATTGGGGTTGTTAAAATGTAACATTGCTGGCTGAATGCACTGTTGGTGAATACTTTTTTTAGTATATCGGTCGTTATGACTGTTGCATTACTGTTTGAAAAGCGCCCCCCCCCCCCCCCCCCTCACTCTCTATTTTACCGCATTTACCCCTTTTATGCCTGCATGAGTATAAAATGATTTTAAATGCATGCGCCTGTTTTAAAAGTTCCCATTCCCTTCTCTCTCCCCCCCCCCCCCTTCGTGGTTTATCATCTGCTCACTTTAGCGGCAAGGGATTATTTCGGCCTTTTCCCATTGAGTTTCATTTGAATACATTGTGAATAATGTACCCCTTCAAAGCGATGGTGTTGTATAAGTGTGTAATGATTGCCTCTGTGGAAAATATTTTTATGCGTTAAGTGTGGTGTGAAAAAAAAATCAGAATGATTTTTTTAATTCCTTCGTATTTAGCATTGTAAGATACATCAGTACTCTTTGTAAAGAAAATATTTTCAATTTCTAAGTTTCATCGCATCTGGTCATTTCTATGTTGCTAAAAGCCGAAAAGACTTACAGAGGAATAAAAAAAGGCTTATATTTTTTTGTGAAAGCTTAATCTTTTAAATGCAAGATTATCGTTTTAAAGTTTACTCTAAGGACGAAAATAAAAGGAGGTGCTCATGGAAGCTTTATGTAATGTCTTGAATCAATTAGTTCCTATCACTAAGAACCGTAAAATAAAGTCTGGTGTTTGCTCTCTATTTTCATTTCATACTTGATAAATGATCTCGGATCATTTACTAACGAATTGCGGATATTTAAAGCCTCGCTTCCTAAAACTTGTGAGACATATTCCCCGATTATGTGTGGTTACTTTTCATTCTAAATTTTGAGTAACATACATATAATTTTTGAAGCAATTGTAGAATCATTGAAAACCTATTGCTGATCTGATGTAGAACGCGAAAAGCCCAGTTTATCTGCATTACATGTTTTCATAAATTTTCAGTGTCGTGAAATAAAATTGTTTTATTTTACTTATTTACCCATTCGAAATGTTATAAAAGTATTGTCATTTGTGATTGTTAATTCAGAGAAATGTAGATTCATTTATATCTCGTATTCTTTAATTAAGCTTTTTACATATATCCTATAACTTTTCCTTATCTTCTTGTAAGTTGGAAATTGCGGAGCAAAATTGCTTTGTCCCAAGGCGCTTGGAACCCCAAGAAACTTAAGTCCGAAGAGTGACTGTTCACCGTTGACTTAATAGTGATTTCTATGAGTTTTAGGTAAACTGATTTTCCCAGATTTCGCCTCTTGAAGTAAACTAGTGAGAAGTTACAACACTGTTTGCAATACATAAACGATGTCACGTATTCGTCTTAACACGGATACGGATATACGTGCTCCCATTTCTTTCTCTAGAACATTCTAGTCTATTTGTTTGCAATTTTTTAAGTACCTTTAATAAAAATTCAACTTTCATATTTAATTAGAAATGTTTCAAACTGTTTATTATTTTATTGTATGTTAAGTTTGAAGTAATTACAAACTTGACTTAACTTACAATTAATGTTGGTACAACGTGAAGTTCAAGTATCGTTATCCTAGTTAATTAAATCGAAAATTTTGTAAGCTTACGTGTATAGGGTTAGCTGAGTCTTCTTTATCTGTAATTATTGGTAGCTGAGTTATTACAGTAGAGTAACAGTTATAACTTGAAAAAAAAAGTTGGCCAGCAGTGTATTTGATTTTTATCAATCCGAACCAGACTGTAAAAAATGTGGTAATCATTAACATCAAGGTTTTGTAGCTTATATTATAGACAACATACTTTACCATAAGATGCATTTACCATTTTAGTGATCAGTTTAGCCCTCGAGTTTTAATAGATGAATGTAGAGCTTCAAACCAACCTTTACCATTTTTATTAGCCTTATTTGTTACTAATCTTAACGTGTATTTGTAAAATTTTACATGTGATATTGCGCTAGGAATATTTCTGGGTTTTTCTAAGCGAAACAATTTTTATGGTATATTTTTTTATTGCTAATGGTCACACGTGTAAGGACTTAACTTCCATCGCTCTTACGCACACAGCTGGCAGTACTAAACGTTACTGTTCAATCAACTGTCTCTCCCCGGGGAGGGAAAACATGCGATTGTGATCGAATCATGTTATTAATCATCCATCACTAAGTGGGAGTGATTTAATTTCCACTCTGCGAACACTTTTTCTGGGTGCTGATTCATCACTAGAAAGCTTTCTTTTCCCACTGGTGTTCCATGCGGTAATGAGCTATATTTGAAGTTTAACAGAGAATGTGTTTGGATATAGTTGTTTCACTTTTTTCCGTGTGTCATCTGTTTTGTTACTGAGATTGATACAGCATTATTAATTAGACATTCATTTTTTGAAAAAAAAAATAAAGGGAACATATTGCAGTCTGCACCAGTGTCTTTCTGCCAAATCTTGCTATATAATCCCCGGGAGGTGCTCGATTAAAATTGAGGTGGCACCAAGGGAGAGCAATGCTGACACACCTGTAAGGTGCTCCCAGATAAAGAGAAGTAAACAATTTCCCCGTTTTTTGCGAATATCTCAGGAAAAGTATGCATGCATTCCCCCCCCCCCCCCGTAAAAAACAAAACAAAAGGGAACCCCTTACCATACATTTGCAGGTTTCTTACAGGTCGGGAAGTACTTGCAGCACTTAGAAAAGTGCTGGGATGTTAAGTCATAGAAACTTAAGACACAGCAAAAAAAAAAAAAAAAAATCTGACAATGCCCCTGTTTTACATAAATTTCTGAAACTCTTTTTCATTGTCACTATCAGTTATCAGATTACTATTTCTGCCATGTTGTAAATGGTATTCTTCTGCTTTCCCTTTTTTCACTGTATTTTTTTCTCATATTACTGCTTATTATTGTTTTTCCTATTATGTTTTATCTTTAAACTCTGGCACAGTTATTGTTGATTTCGCCTCTAAGTTTACATTAAAATTATTTCAGAATTTAAAGAAAATGACACGGGACAATTATTAAAAGTAAATTTATGTACGTTGTTCCGTGTGAAGTATTGTTTATTTCTATTATACACAGATTTCTGCCGTGTAATATACTTTAAATAGAAAGAAAAAAAAAATGAGGCCTATTTTCTTCTTTGTTTCTTGTTCACAAATTGAGATAGTTATCTAGGATATTTATTCTAGATATATAAATCAACAAAATATGAACCACGCTTTAGGATTTTTAGTATCCCCCCCCCCCCCAAATGAGAAAAAAAATGATCTTTGAAATTTTGTTGGAATCATGGCTTGTTGAAAGCAAACATTTTTAAGGCAAGCCAGTAAATCTCTACCCTTTAGTAAATGAAAATAAATAGATATTAAGTAAAATGTAATTAGGTTAAAGTTAACTAAACAAAGAATTAGTAACAATAACAACATTTTATTTCCCAACAAAGTTGGGCCAGGGTTTACGTTCAAGATTCAAGAGTAAAAATCTTCCGAGTCATCATGCTCGGCCAAAACAACAAGAAGAAGTGACAAACCGCGACAGACACCCCCAGGGCATTGACCCGTACAGCGCTATCTGGCGGTGAAAACATATATATTCCCAACAAACTGGGCCGGGCTGAACAGCAATGTTCAGGACAATACTTATTACAACATTTCAAAATAATTTTAGGTTCAAGAGTTCACATTTCAATTACAATTTCTCAACATTTGAGTTGAGACCAAACATTCAAAACTTCCAATTAATGTTCATGTTTCCAAAAAATCACATTTCAAAATATTCATATTAAATTCAGAAAATCAAGTTTCCAATTAATGTTCATGCTTCCAAAATTATACAATCAAATATACATATTAAATTCAGAAATTCAAGTTTACCATATAATTCAAAACTATAAAAATTTAAAATTCAATTATGAATGAAGTATTTTTTAACAAGTTAATAAGTTAATAATACCCAAAGACTAACAATCTATAACAAATGTAACACAACCTATACAAGAATTAACAATTTACAATCAGCAAGGAACTTACTATTCTCACTTCATTGGAGATTCTTAAACACTTACCTAAATACTACAATTTTACACATAACTACACGTTTACATATGGAATCATTCTTGAAATTTCGCTACAAATAAACATACAATAAATATTATATACATTTTATATACATGAGACATTTGAACTACAGTTGTAGGAAAATGATTACATTAACACTCTAAATTTACAAGTAGTTGAACTGGTCGTTTAATTGTTCCTCTTTCAGTTTTAATTTCACAACTACGAATACGACCATCTCTACCTGGAAAGGTTTTTACAATCCTTCCCAATCTCCACATATTTCGTGGTAAATGTTCATCATGAATGATCACAATGTCATTTTCTTTCAAATCACCTTTAGACTGCTGATTTTTATTACAGTTTGCACATTTCAAATTCAATAAATAGTCTTTAGTCCACTTGCGCCAAAACTGATTTAGCAGTCTTTCGCGATACAAATATGCTTTTAGCAAAGTTTCTTTACGGCTTTGACCCACAATGTTATTGAATTTAACTGGAGGTAAATTGGACACTTTATTACCTATTAGGAAATGAACGGGTGAAAGTGGTTGTGGATCATTGAGACTATCAGGGACATAAGTCAGTGGTCTTCTATTGACCACCGCTTCAATTTCAGTTAGCAAGGTGTGAAGTTCGTCCACACCTAAGGATGTTCGTCCAAGGGTTTTTCGTAGTGGCACTTTCACGGAACGAACTAGTCGCTCATAGAAACCGCCCCACCAAGCCGCTTTCTCGGCAATATATCTCCACTGGATACCCGAGGAAGCATAATACGTTTTAACGTCTGGATGACTTATTACCTTCCACACCTTTTTAAGTTCTGCATCTGCAGCCTTGAAGGTAAGAGCGTTGTCCGAATACACAACTGAACAGATTCCTCTTCTCGAGACGAACCTGCGAAAAGCTAAGAGAAATGAGTTAGTTGTTAAATCTCTCGTTAGTTCTAAGTGTACAGCTCTTGTAACTGCACACGTGCACAACAAAATGTAGAACTTGGTATGCTCATTTTTCACATAAAGTGGGCCAGCAAAGTCTAACCCAACGACATCAAACGGTTGTGACTGTTCGATTCTTGCAGCCGGTAGTGGAGCCACAACTTGATTTACAGGTCGAGCATTCATGCGTCTGCACATAACACATTTTTTTAGTATGTTTTTTACATACTGTCTACCTTTTATCATCCAGTATCGTTGTCTAATGTAAATGAGAGTACTTGATACTCCGGAATGATACACCTTTTCATGTGCATCAAGAACAATAAGTTCAGCTAATTTGCTTTTAGGAGGCATGATTATCGGGTGCTTTTCATAGTAGCTCAATGAGGATTTTTGGAGTCTGCCTCCCACTAATAAGACGTTATCTTCATTTAAGAAGGGATTGAGCTCGAAAATGTTAGAATTTTTAGTAACTGGTTGTCCCAATTTTAGATTATGAATTTCCACTGCAAAATGTTCAGCTTGCGTTTCTCTAATTAATCGAATTTCTCCAGAGAATATTTCTTCAGCTGTCAAGGTGCCATTTCTTTTCGGTAAATGTTTTCTTGCATTATGAATAAATCGCATTGCCCATGCGATAATTCTAACAGTTCGACTTAATTTGCTGTAATTTTCAAGATCTAAAAGGGGTTTGTGATCGTCGACACTAGCTTGCAAAATTGTAATGTCTTTTACATCCTTTTTTCTCTCTAACATGGATTCGGAATTCTGCGTTATATTTCGTACACTTCTTTGCCACATACAGTCTGGTTCACTCAACCAATGTGGCCCTGACCACCAAACCTTTGACGACAACAAATATTCTGCGGAACAACCACGTGAAAGAATGTCAGCAGGATTTGAAATTCCATCACAGTGCTTCCAACAAGCCGGATCTGTTAGGGACTGTATTTCAGTTACCCGATTTCTTACAAATTGTTTCCACCTATGTGGTGACCCATTGATCCAATGTAAAACTATTGTACTGTCAGACCACATAAATGTTCTTTCGTCTGGAATCTTAAACAATTCCTTCAAATATTTTGCAAGTCTGGAGGCAATTAACGCGCCTAGTAATTCCAATCTAGGCAACGTCAGCTCTTTACTTGCTGGGGCAACTCTAGTTTTGGATGTTACAAATGACGTGGTGAATTCTTTGGGACACCTAAAGTATGCGACAGCTCCATACGCTTTTATTGATGCATCACAAAAAATGTGTAGTTCCAAATCATTGAAATTTCTGAGTTTCCCAGGAAAATAGTCGCGTGTTAATTTCAGTTTCTTCAAATTCTCTATTTCGTGATACCACTCAGACCACAATTGCTTACATTCTTTCGGAACTTCATCATCAAAATCTATTCCTAATTGCCAAAGATTTTGAATTAACAATTTTGCACGTATTACAAAAGGCGAAATAAAACCTACAGGATCAAAGATTGTAGCAGTCACCTTTAATATGTTTCTTTTAGTAATATTCTCACAATTATTTAACGTTTCACACAAAGCTTCAAAGTTTAAGAAAATTTGGTCTTTACGAGTACACCAGTGAAGCCCTAGCACCTTTAATGAATTCTCAGAATCTTCTCCGTTTATTATCCCATTACTTATCCACCGACTCTTTAAAGCGTCTGAATTAGAACTAAATTTCCGTAAATTCATCCCTGCATCCCTAAATACTTTACATGCTTCAGAACTAAGCTTGAAGGTTTGCTCAAGAGTATCACCCCCATAAAAAAGATCATCTACATACACCGAAGTATTTAGCATCTCATAAACATCGGGTTTCTCTGGGGCTATCTTAGATATATGATACTTAATAGTACTAGCCAGAATGAAGGGACTGCATGAAACGCCAAATGGTACTCTAGTCATCCTATATGGTTTCAAATTTAAATCCTTATCAAAATACAAAAATCTCAAAGCATCTCTGTCAACTTCCGCTATTCCAATTTGATGGAATGCTTTCTCAATATCTGCGGAAAAGGCATATTTAAATTGTCTGAAACGCAGTATCATATCTAACACTGAAGGATTTAAATTCGGCCCAGGAACTAAACAATCATTAAGGGATGCGGCATTGTTTTGTTTTGAAGAGGCATCATAAACTATTCTTACTTTAGTTGTCGTAGAATTTTTTCTTACAACTGGGGAATGTGGCATGTAATAAACTTTGTCACTGCTACTTTCAAAACTACATTCTTCAATAATTTGGTTATCTAACTGATCGCGTATTATTTCATTATAATGTTTACGAAGCCAAAAATTTTTCCTTAATTTATTTCCTAAAGACATTAAACGACTTTTCGCGTTTTCAAAATTATTACTTAAGGCTTCATGATTTTGTTTCCATAACAAGCGAGAAACATATCGCCCATTATCAAACTGCAATTCCCTCTGAAATTGCTGAATAACCGATTCATCGGAAACCTCCTGTTTGTTTTCTGTCAACCCCAGTGTGTCCAGAGACCAGAACCGCTTTACGATGTCATTAATCTCAACATTCTTCGACGCGTCGGCAAAATACTGTACACCGATATTCATCACAGCTGTGTTCTCCAAGAGCTTGTCGTAGCCTCCACCCTGAATAGTCCACCCAAACAAGGTGTCAGTTGCGAACAAATTATTGCCTAGTTTCTCTTTTCCCTCAGCCAGGACATTCCAGTAGTAATCCGAACCCACCAGAATTCTTATCTCCGACGCTTCTCCGCTATCGGCTAGCTGCAGCCCCTTTGATTCTAAGATTTCACGAATGCTTTTAGTTGGTACTTTTACAAAGGCTCCTGTTATAGTTTCTGTTACAAGCGCTTCAATTATTATGGATTTTTGGGGGAACTTAACATTTCTAAGATTTATTTGAACGACTTCAAAATCCCGTTCACGACCTTCACTAAACCCAAATGAATAAACATACAGTTTTTCTTTTCTCAAACATCTTAAATTTAATTGTTTAGCTAGATCGGCTCTAATGAATGATTTCTGGGATCCTCCATCCATTAAAATCCTAACGGTACTATTTTTGTTCGTGTCAACATTTTCTGCTAAAACTGAACAAGTCTGTAAATATACCCCCTTACAAGTATTTTCGGAATTTAAAGACAAAGATGCAATAACAGACTCTTTGTCCTCCGTTGGTATATCAATATTAACTTTTCTACAGAATAATTTGTTATGACTTGAACTATTACAATTTTGGCAGGGAGAAATTTTGCTTCTACAATTTGGAGACATGTGTGTTTTTCCAAAACATTTATAACACCTACCCTGAATTTTCAAAAGTGTTCTTTTATCCTCGTCGGATTTTTCGCAATCTACAACACTATGGGAATTTACTTTACAGAAAAAACAGTATGGTTTAATTACTGTAGTAAAGGCAGACGCAGTTGGGATATTTTTACCCTTCAAATAACTATTTTTGTTTAAGAATCCCGTTTTGTTTTTCTGATGGAAATCGAAATTATCTTTCGTATTACAGTCTTTACTAAATAGATACGACGCTTCCCTGCATTCAACTTCTTTTCGTACGAAATCTATTAACTCTGAAATATCAAAATCTGAATTAGACTTTCGTTTTCTGTTATACTCTAAACTTAACTCCTCTGGTAATTTTTGCAGTATTATTGGGCATAACAAGTTACCGTAAGAGCCCGACGTCACATTTAAAGACTGTAGACTCCTAATCTGAATTTCGCAATTATCATAAAACGTTCTGAGGGCTTTTACATTACGAACATTTTTTACAGGATCTACCGATAATAAGTGTTTTATATGTGAGCTGATTACCATGTCATTCCTTCCAAACCGCTGCTTTAGCAATTCAATAGATGAATCATAATTTTCATTTGACAAGGAGAACCCAGAAACAGCCGCCAAAGCCGGACCTCCCAAATACATTTTTAAATAACTAAATTTTTCAATTTTAGTTATGTCATCATTATTATGTATAGTTATTAAGTACTGGTTCCAAAAATCTAACCAATTGCTAGGATCCCCAAAGAATTTTCCTATAGTTAATTTAGGAAGTTGGATGCTTTGTTTAAATGTATTTCCGGAAGTTGAAGCAACCGAGGTCTGAGAGTTCTCAACGATTTTACTTTTGTTTTCATTATTGAGCTTCTTTTTTGCTCTAAATGACCAGATCGTAATTTTCTCTTCGTACTCTTGTACACAAATTAGTTCTTCTTCAAATTCCTTTTCAGTAACATTTAAATTCAACTCTATTGCTTTATCTAATTCTTTTAAATTTTCTGATTTTGTTGATAACAAATTTAAATTTTCTTCTAAAACTTCACAATCACAGTCCTTACTTTCGATTTCTGATTGTAGTTTATTTAAAATTTTGGACACAGCGGTCCTTATTATTTTTCTTTTTGATTTTAGTTTTGACATATCTTCTTCCATATTTTAAAAAATATAATGTCCTACCTTATTCAGACGTCTTCAAGATCCATGTATGGTTTTCAATAATCCATTTTCAATTGGCACAATTTTAATACTAAGATCGTGCCCCACGTTGGGCGCCATGAAAATAAATAGATATTAAGTAAAATGTAATTAGGTTAAAGTTAACTAAACAAAGAATTAGTAACAATAACAACATTTTATTTCCCAACAAAGTTGGGCCAGGGTTTACGTTCAAGATTCAAGAGTAAAAATCTTCCGAGTCATCATGCTCGGCCAAAACAACAAGAAGAAGTGACAAACCGCGACAGACACCCCCAGGGCATTGACCCGTACAGCGCTATCTGGCGGTGAAAACATATATATTCCCAACAGTAAATCTAAAAAATATTACAGGATTTTATTTTCAAGTTTTTTTACGAAAGAAGCCTTTGTATGGTCATGATTCAGGTGGCCTAGGGTGCAGGCTGTTATAAGCAAAAGGAAGGGAAAAAAAGTTTACTTTGTTCCCCGACCTCCTCGAAATTCTTTCAAGGGGGAAAGAAGTATGAGTGCTGAACAGATGGTTCTTAGCCATTGTACTTCGTTTACTGTTTTTTTTTCTTTCTTTCTCTAGACGTTATCTTTCCTCCGCATGTTATGATTTTGGTATGCGGTGTTGATAGGTTTATGTTTGCTTATTGCCTAGGCAGTGATGAAAATCGAACTTCAAAAATATTTTTTCTGAATAACACGCTGTGTTTTCTGATTGGGCAAAAAAATATGAAGAAAGGGTTGCGTTTTGTTTAGTTTGACTGTTGTGATATGTTGATGATGTAGAATGTGATAAGCTTACAAAGTTCCTTACTTGCAGACAGCACATGTACCGGTGTTTTAATACAATGTAGCTTCAGATCATTTCCGTATGACTTTTTACTGATAAAACGTTTTCATTTTCTTCATTTGATGAACAAAAGTATCTGGGTAATAGTAATAACTTTATTAGATTGAGAGATACTTTTCATAAAAATTTGTATTAAATGGAAATAATATATAAAAATCCTAAATGTTATATGTATTTATTTTTTTCAGAGAGTAAGTTTTATCAATTACTCCTTATGTTGCCAGTACTGTTAATGCAACAAATACTTTATAATTAGGAAATATCTAAATAAATATAAAATTATAAATCTGAGTATGTTTAAACTCCTGATAGCATATTTTCATTGATTTAAAAAAAGCATTGACCCAATATGTACTGTGAAAATGTCAAGATAGTTTAAATGTTAATACATTTTTTTGAGAAAAAAAATTTAAAACTTTAGATTTTATGAAATCTCATTTGATGTGCCAGGAAATACGACACATGCTAAATTCCGGTATTGACTCATAATATTGCTACAAGATAAGCTTAAAATATGACCAATGTCATAACACTTCTGTTTGATCGTTGTATTTTAACTAGTTTAAGTGTAATTTTTTTTTCTAGACTTCTTTATCAGTGGAATAAGTATAAAGAAATGATGTGAGATACTGAGATATGCTGTTACATTATTAGTTTTTGTTGTTCCTAAATAGGTTTGCATAAAAATGTTTTACGCGCAGCTTAAAAATATAATCTACGCTCCATTCTTGGTTGGTTTAGCTAGTTTACAAAATGAGAAACTTGATGAGCAAGGAAGAGACCGTATTCATTAACGTTTGTTTCTAAAAACAGCAGAAATGAGCCAACTTTTGAAGTTTTTCTGGCTTGACTACTATAGTTTCTGTTGCAGTTTGTAAACAGGAACTCAAGCACTTCCTGTGAAAAATAAATTTCAAAATTCTTGTTAATTTACGGAGGATGCAGGTAGCTGTTAAGATAAGAAAGCTTTCTTGTGCTTACAGATTCCTTAAATAACTTTGTACGTGTAAGCTGCTGTCTGGCGTATTGTTTATTTATTTTACGTGTATTATATGGATAATTTTTTTCTTTCCGCCCCCCCCCCTAAAATAATATATGTGTTTTTATAAGTTGTATTAAGGAACAATTTACCCTTATATTTGTATGTTGTGTTTGCATTGTGAATAAATGAAACTTCTGAATTTGTTGCTAAAAATATTCATTACTTATAAATAATTCCATCACCAGATAAAATTTGAATTTTATAGCATTTTTTTCTTTATTATTTACTCAATTTATTAATATGGATGTGCATCTACTTAATTCTAAAGTGGTGTATGTTTGTCTTTTTCTGCGCTTACTAAGTTATTTTCTCGAAACCGCACAAAATAAAATAATTTATTGAATTGTATCGCTTAACTGAGAAAACTAAAATACAACATATACATTACTTAAAGTCGACCTTTTCCACTTGCTGCTGTCCTACATTTTTCATTTATTAGTTGTTTTTAATTTTTCTTCTCAAATCGGAACATCGGTCTGTTTAGCCCTCGTGTAGCAAAATATGACCGCGATGCTCCTAAACCAACAACCAAAATGAGAACATTCTGTATAAGATGCTTGTTTTACAGAACGTTAAACATTTAATTGATGATTCATTCATCTTGTCTCCTCCTTCAAACGTAACGTTCATTTTCTTGATTTAAACACTCTTTCGACATGACAGACAGCCTGGCAGACAGGAAAAATGTTGCATAACCCGATTTTGATTCATTGTTAAAAATATTGTGATCATTAAAATACTCGGAGTTCAATCCAGTTTTTCTTCCCCTTATCTTTTCATGATTTTCCATATTTAACACCTCGAAGATCGGATTTCTTTTGGCAGTTAAACTTCATTACCCTATTTTGTAGTAACGCTTCATTACCCTCTGTTGCAGTTACATTTTATCAGCCTCCGTTTATGATAGCATTCACCATAAATTTGGTACATTAAGTTCTTCACTGGGAATTCATTGACAAACGTACTTGGATGTACTTTTAAAACCGGGGGTTAGTCCGCCGACTTGAACGATTTCTAATGCAGCATTTAGATTCCTGAATGATTTAATGTGACCTTTTCCTTGCATGTCACACTTGCGATAGACCGATTAGATAGTAGGATTGAATGAAGGAATTGTCAAGTTTTTTATTTTGTTGGTATAACTAAAATGAAAGTTTGACTTATCCTATCCTGAAATTTCACTAGGCCTCATCTAGGTTTACATCTTTAATCTTTTATTTTTATCGAAAAAAAATTGGAAGAAAAGACCTTGTAATTTGTACAAAAGTATACAATAAAAATATATTGATACTCCTCTTCGAAACGTCTGTATTTGTTGTATACGTCGCATCTAAATGTGGTTTTTCTGTAGTAAAATTATAAAATTCAGTTCCCTAACTGAGTGATTCAAAATATTCTGTCTTGAATAGGAATATGATTTTATTAATTTATTCATTGTGAATTTCACTCTTGAACTGATGTAAGTATTACTTCATACATACATGTGAAATTTCCTGATTATTAATCGCTTCTTGGTTCGATAGCTTCTCTCCGTTATTTCTTAGCTGTCTAGTATTTCCGGCCTCCGGAACCGATAAAACTGACCCGGAAATCATTCCGGATGTGCCATCCTTACTCTTTGCCATCCTAGATTGCCGAATGATTTAATGAATTGCGTGTAAGTGGAAAATTGTGGACATTCCTTCCCCCCCCCCCCCCCCAGCTGCTGCTTTCATGGTTGGAAGAAAGCGATATTAATTTTTCTGGATGAGTTAGTGTGATGTTTCTAAATTAGTCTGCCTGTAGTTAAAATTAAATATATCTGCTTTTCTGCATTATTGTATATTAATTTTCATAAACTGTCTACTAGATAGAGTTTAACAAACGCTTTCAGCTAAGTGCACTCAACTGATGCTTAATGAGTATAAATGGAAATAGGTTAACAAGTCCGGTGATGCGTTCATTTCTTTTTATCTATGACGAATTAAAAGATAGTAATAACTGACACTCTCCATTGCTGTATATGGAGAACAAAACAGGGCGAAAATATCTCAAGTCGGGAAAAATTTGGTGCACTATTTCAGATTTTTAAAAGTTATTACGAAGAAGCGTGAAACTTCTAGTATCTCATTCATTCCTGGATGTGGTTTTCTTTTCATATAAATTTTATGCTATATAAATCCAGTGTGCATATATTCTCGAGTTTTATTTGTTATTGCTAAATTTTCTTCGTATGATTCGGATATGAGAAATTGCATTAAAATTAAGGACTGTCCGTCGTTCTCTATCTTCGATTAAATAGTTTCCACATTTTTTTATTAAGGAGGATCTAATCGATAGAATCTAGTGCAATTAAGATACCTGTACGACTTCACTCACTTTCATCAAATCGATTTGACATAACTGACATATCCCAAAAAGTACAGTAAAAACTGTTTATAAGAACACCGGTTATAAAAACATATCGCTTAAAAGAACGGAATTATTAGTTCCCGGCCAATTCTCATGTGTAATGATGGATATAAAATCCGGTTATAACAACATCGTTTATAAGAACATATCGCTTTTAGTGACTTAAAATTAATTTGTTTCTAGAAAAATAAATCTCTTATAAGAACATGTTAATTGGGAAGTAGCAGCACGTTGTTCTTCAACCATTTTATCCATTTTTTATCTAAAAAAAATACGGACTAAAATTAAGAAACTTCGAAAAAGTCCACATGCTGACATAGAAGGAGCCCTTTTGCATTGGTTTAAGATTCAAAGGAGTGCCAACATTTCCCTAATCGGACCGATTTTGCAAGCGAAAGCAAATGAATTTGCGAAGCTCTTTAAAAACATTATTTCGTTTGTTCAACTTCGTGGATCCAGAGATTTCGGGAGAGGCATTCCATTGTGTTCGGGAGAATCAAAGGCCGTGCCACCAGGTTTGGTTTGGAGCGCTACGGTCAACTTTTTGCTACACGAGGGATAATTAGACCGGGACCTACAGTTTAAAGCCGATTCCGAACGGCGACAAACAGCCATGCCAACAGTGGGACTCGAACCCACAGGATCTGAACCGAATGCTAGCGCCCTAGCCATTCGGCCATCGCCTGGCCGCCGTGTGAACAGGAGTTTCTGATAACTGGCATAAAACCGTTTGGACTGCGTTAAGAGAAGGTTATGAAGACCAAGAAATCTTCAATCTTCAATAAATAAATTTAAAAAAAAATCTAATTGTTTCCTGCCTGCTGGTTTTCTTAGGGTTCAAAATCCTCCCAGTTTTTAAACTCAAGACGCTAGAGATGAAACGCTTCAAGACTGGGTTCGAGATTTGCCAAATGAACAAGATTCACTTCAGGAATATGAAGATATTGTTGCAGGCGTAAATGCAAAAATTTCTAGCAGAGATGATGATATTGACGACAGTACCAGTTCAGAAAATCTTTTGAACGAGTTTCCTTGTCCGAGTTTAAAATAAATGTTTTCAGCAATCAAGACTTTAAATGCATTTTTAGCTTGCAATGACGATTTTGTGAAGAATGCGATAAAAAAAGCTGTCAAAGAACTTGTCGGGATAACCAAAAATTATTTTTATTTACAAAAAAAAAAAAAAAAAAAAAAAAAAAAAAAAAAAATACTGACTATTTTTCAGAAAATGAATAAACATGTAAAAACAAAATATTGCATTATGTATGTACATTCATAATAGCTACATAATTTTATTCAATTTTCTTATCAACGTTTTTAGAACTATGCATTTGAAAAAGTTCAAAAATACATACTTATATGAAAATGAGCAGTGTGTTTTTCCTTGATTGAACTTGAACCTTTTAACCATTTTTTGAACGTCATGTTTCAGGTGTAAATAGAAATTATGTAACAATGAATTTGGCATTTCCAGCAGTTATAAGTTATCTATCGGATATAAAAACTATCGATTATAAGAACCAGTTTTTAAAGTCCCCTGGATGTTCTTATAAACGATTTGTACTGTAGTTGTGACCGCCTGTAAGAGGCAACTCTGGTGCAAAAGCTCTCCAGGTCTTTAGTCCTTAAACACTGACATTTCTAGCATAATCTGACATTTCTAGCATAACCAAAATAATTTGTCCAAATTTTGTTGTGCCGCTAGCTAGTCGAAAATCTTGCAAATATTTGTTAATAAGTTGACTCGGAATATTGGCGATTTTTTTACATTTTTTGAACAGTGCAGTTACTTTAGGGTTTAAAGAAAAGTTGTAATATTTATGCGGTAGTGGCCTGTCCACGTTCAGTTGAAATGGAGTATTAAAATCATGAAATTTTGTATCTCTAGCTTGATTATTTTAAACGTAGCGACTTAAAAGTGAACTTGCATCATTGGTTGGATTTTTTATTTTAACAATTTAATTCCAGAAAACTTTAATCTGGCAGCGTTTTTACGACTCGATAGTCTTGGAAATGGGAGGCCTGTGATTTTCCTCATCAAATCGATTTGACATAACCTTAAAAGAAGGTGTGAGCGCTTGTAAGAGGCAACTCTGGGGCAAAAGCTCTGCGGATCTTTAGTCCTTATACATCGACATTTCTTGCATAACATGCTATTACGTAACCAAAATAATTGGTGCAAGATTTGTGGGACCGCCAGTTAATCGAAAATTTTGCAAATATTTGTTAATAAGTTGACTTGGAATAGTAGCGATTTCATTACGTTTTTTAAACAGTGCAAAGTCAAGTAATTTCAAGAGAGAGAGAGATTATTGGTTTAGTGCAGTGAAATCTTAACATTTGACTTTTACATTTGAATAATTTTTCTTCTTAGAGTAGTACTCTACGACTTTCAGAGTACTTTTTTTTGAGTTGTGTTAAGGCACGCATTCTCTACTAGAAATACTTTAATAATGTACGCTTCTAAATATGCTTTACTAAAATTATCTACTGGTAGTAAATATTTTTAATAAAAATATATTTAATTGTGCTACTAATTGTATCCGAAATTGATACTTATTACTGAATATATTCTATTAAAGATAGTACTAATTACTTATTAAAAGATAATTACTAATTATACTCTACAAAAAATGATTATCCTAATTATGCTTTACCAAAGACACCTCTTACTAAAAGTACTCTACTGAAAATACTTCTTATGACATCGCCAATTTAAGTATGTTAATGCTTAATTTTTTGGCGGCTTGCAAGGATTAAACCCAATTTCTTTGGCATATGTGTATTTTAACTTCGCTTACCTATTATATCTGAAACATTAGCTTGCCTTTGACTTTCATAAGTGCTTTGCAGTTGCTGCGTGAAACATTAACTGGGGAGAATAAAAAAAAAAGTTTACTTTCATCCCTCGCCGTCAATGGCCCCTGCACATCATCTGTCGCCACCAGCCACCCTCATTCTAAATTATGCACTGTCTCCTGAATCTGGGGAAGAGAGGATTTAGTCCACACATCAGTGCGACAGATGGAAAGTTAGATTATGAACGGAAGTGTGTACGTTATTAGTTTATGCAGCCGCGCTCTCTATCGCAGCGGTTAGTCTGCTTTCGAAAAGAGTATGAGAGAGCATCGATCAAATTATATATAAAAAATATAATTTAAATTTTATGTGTTGTGAGTCATTCTTTGTGTACGCTGTTATGAATTTATACTCTTGTGTTCGATTGATATTTAACAATTCTTTATGCTTCGTGATAGTTTTTGCCCTGCAGATTATCATTGCTGTCTCTAGTTTCGGCAGCTTGTTTTTGCAGCAGAGGTTAAATTTCGATTTACTTTTTGCCCCTGTACCATTACTTTATGGTACAGAACCCCCTTTACCATTACTTTATTTGCCATTATTTTACGGGGGTATTTTTGAAAATAAATTATAGGAACACTTTTTTTACAGTATAATAATGCATTAAAATTAAAGTATAATTTTGGATATGAACTTTTTTTTCGTATTATGTCTGTAATGTTGGATTAAATTTGTATTGTTTTTCCCATGTTATTTTATGTGAATGTCACATTTTGTCTTTTGACTTTTCTAAAACTATTTGTGGGGCACACACAAACGCAGCGATTCCAAGAGCAAGAAGTGTTATTTTGGCACTGCTTTCAACCGTTGGTCCCTGATACACCGAAGTCCTCCGTATTTCTAGGATTTCGGAAGTTGCTGATTGTGGTTGACGATCTAATTTACTTTTGTGCATTGTCTTTAGATTCGCTGTTTGGCACATTTTTACGGCTTGATAGCAGCTCTGAAAATCACAACTCTGGTAATCAATGTTCTGAAGTAAACGTTTAGTATGTTAACTGACAGCTTTTAGTGAGAAACTTTGAATAAAAGTTTTTTTTTTCAACTCTGTGAATTACCTCGATTCTTAAAATTCTATGAATTATTAGCTGGAAATGTGTAGTTAATTTTTCCATCTTTTATGTTCTGGCCTTGCGTATGGGAACCTGTCGTCTCTAAACTGAGAATTCATATTATTTTCCCTTTAATTCTTTTCAGTTCGCTTTGTTTTAATGGCGCTCGATATTTGGAATAGGTAGCTTTGTTTTGGTCATTCAACGCTGATTATTAATTTTGAAGTATTTTGTTATATGATACGAATCATTAAAATGCTACGCCTATTTTTGCGTGTGTGGTAGCCATTGTTGTGAAATTCTGACCTTAAAGCGTTCAAGTTGTTCAGTCAGTCACTCAAGAAATTTATCAGTTTCAAGAGAGAGAATTTGCTTTATCGAAGAGTGGCTACAGCTTTTACAGGAAGAATGTTAGCTGTACATTAATACATTTAGATTGATTATTTTAATAAATGGGTTCTTAATCACAGAAGAGCTGTTCATTAATTTTATTTATTATGAGAACTCCAGAAGATGCTTGTGCCGCTGTAATTAGGCTATTATCAGTTTTTTAAATTTCTTGCTCTTTTTTTTTTGTGGATTTTTCTTTGAATTTCATTCTATATTTGAATGGGAAGTTCCGTGCATGTCATAAAAACTAGGCATGGTTTGAAGAAGAATATGTGTTTGAGCCTTAGGTAATGTCCTAGTTAAAAATATAAAATGAGAGGTTACGGGATATCTTCTTTTTCCATGCGTTGAAAAAGTTTGTTAAACGTGAAGTCAAAGGCCTGTTTCTTCGTGGGACGTAATTACTGCCAGGCGAGTGTATCAAAACGTGAGACTAAAGGATCCAAATTTAACTAAATACATATGGTAAATAGTCTAAGCTCAGTAGAGCATTAGAACATCATTATTTTACTATGTTATTCGGAAAATGTTTTGCGTTCTTCGAATGCCTTCCTTAAAAAGTGCAATCAAACGGAACGCTGAGTTGCAATTTCTGCGGGTATGTACGACATTTCCACGTGACAGAAGAGTTTTGAATCTCATTCGTTACCCAAGTTTGCAAAGATGCTTCACTTAGCCTGAATCAATAGGAGGAGGCTTATTGCAAGTTTACATAACGTGAATGTTTTGCGTGTGTTGTTTAAAGCTGAGTGCTGATTTTGTCATTTGGTAGATTTTTTACTGGATTAATTTGCAGTCTTATTAATAGCATGTTTTCTGAAGAAATTTCGGGGATTAAAAGCCGCTGACATATTGCATCGAAATTTCTCATAAAATTTCGATGCTGGATTTTATATATATATATATATATATATATATATTTTAAACCACTCAAATGCTAATTAAGGTCACTTGGACTACATAAATTTGATTTTTGTCCGCGTATAATTGGAGTATCTTTTACTTTTATTGAAATTGATTTTGATCGGACTACAGAGGACCTAAATTTCAGGTCCCTCTGGCTCTCTTCAAGCCTACGTCAGTGACCAAAGAGGGAATGATCAACTACGGATGTTTGTAATTAATAGAGAAATGAGTATTTTTTAAAAATTCGTTTAGTTTCACCGTCTTGCACGTAATAAATTTTAATGGTTCAATAATTTTTCATATTTTTGATGTTAGATATCCTTAATGCTCATTAGGCTTACCATACATAGTACATCTCAGTTTGACCGAGACTTCTAATTTGAACGTGCGCCCCGCGAAATCCCGGCCTTTTTTTCATTTTGACCTGGTTTGTTAATGAAGCACATGAAAGCAAGTGCAATAAACGTAGTGAATATTGAGATTGATGATTGCTTAGTTCCGAAGTATGAAATTCAATGATAAAAATCAGTTGGGAATGTTAGATTGCACTCTTCAAGCATTTAATGTCCAAGATATTTTGATTTCGAATCTAAGCTGAATTATGGATATACTTTGTCAGAATTTTTCTCGCTTGCCACTAGGTGGTTTTGCATCTTGAACTGTGTTTGGTTTGGAGATCACGGTTGAATGGCTGAATCAAATGAAATGAAATGATTGTCTTTCGGTTAATTTTATTTCTGTGTAATGTTGTATTTCGCTTCAATTATTATATTTTGTCGTGGTTTAGTAAAATAGAATTTATGGAAAACCTGCTGATAACCTTAAAATTGTTTTAGTAACTCAATATAAAAGACTACTGTTAAAAATTGGTTGAAGTTTGTGATTGAGCAACGGTATTTATTTGAGGAATTTTTATGTAGTTTTGTGCAGATTTATTGAGCCGTTTGTAATATATGTCACTGCGTAATTTTTAGGATCGTGGGACTTGCGTTAAATGGAATTTGTGGGACTTAATATCCGTTAATTAGGTGTGAGTAGGGGTGAGGTTTTTCATGATGTTACTATTATTCAGATGATTTAAAACGCTTCCTTTCTGAAAAATGCAGTTAATGTTTTAAATTTGTGCGGACGAGGAAAAAATTAACCCGTAAAGTTTAAATTTGCATAGAAATTTATTAATGAATTAACGTCATACTTCAGTGTGGTGTCGTGGCCCCACTACTAAACTTCTCTGTTCGAAAGAGATTGTTCAAAGAGAGAGAGAGAGAAATCATTTTGAAGTGAAATTCCCAGCTTGTAGTTACCGAATAAAACGTGAATATTAGCTTCGATTAATAATCTCATATTCCTTTGTAAATTTTTTTATTTATTTATTTTTTTTTTTTGGGGGGGGGGGGCAAAACTGTATTAGTTTCTCGTGTTTTATGTTATAAACTTACTCGTAAAATTCAAGGAAAATGCATTGTTTCTTTTTTCCCCGTTAATTTTGACATTTCAATACGAAAATAGCTTAAGTTTTTATTTTGTATACACTTTCACCATTTATTTATAAATTTCTTTTATTTGTATGAGTGTTTATTCAGCTTAAAAGCTAACTGAATTGCTCCTAAAATTTGTTGCGATAATAAAATCGTAAGAATCTGTAATACATCGTTGAAAGTGTTTTTCGGAAATTAGAGTAAATTTAATTTTTATATTGTATACTCTGTATTAACCCTCTAACGGTACGGTGCGGGTCGGATCCGACCCAAGGGTGTGTCTTCCCGCTCCCGTGCTCTTCCCTCTCATTGCAAGAGATCGAGTTGACAAGGAACCGTACCAGATAGACCTATTAGACCCCCCCCCCCCTACTAGATATAGGAATAAGTAAATATGAGTGTCTTTGTTGAAAACCATGATTCATGATCAGTAGTCATTTTTAAAATTATTTTATTTTTTGTTTCGATTTTGAAGGCCAAAAATATCAGTATATATTATTTTTAACATTTTTGTGCTCGGAAAGTTGGTTTCACTAACTTCTAAAACTAGGTAGACTAAATTACATGTTAAACCTAATATATACAACATTCTATGTAAATGCCAAAGAAATTTTCTTTGTCTAGCAAAATTAATATTCGTTGTTCATTTTTTTCTACAAAAAGGTTTTTTTCATGTAAAATATCAATAAATGTTATTATACAACAAAAATGCTTATTGTGTACTATTTCTTCCAAAAACCTCACCAAAAAAGAGATCGGGTCGGATCCGACTCGACCGTACCATCTATTTCATCTCAAACCACCGTACCGTTAGCGGGTTAACATTATATCCAGAAAAGTGTGAGGTTATAGTGACCAAAAAAAACTCTAAGGATTTAGTTCACAAACTCTCTTATCTTTATTTAAATACGTTTGTTATTGCTACACCCTTGGTGATTCTTTTAACCCTGGATACGCCTTTAATGTAGGCAGTCCACCCTTTGTCTTAAGAAATCGCGAGAGAAGTATCGGTGTTCAGCGGAACGTGCGTTGAATGTTTCTTTTGTTTCGAAATCATGGATAACGCGCAATTTGCCCTTTGATTCTACAGCTGTCAGTGGCTAGCTCAACGGTTGCCCCTTTGAAAATTTTTCCTGTTCTCGAGCAATATTCGAATCTGGAACGGTTACCGGTGGAGTCACGTCCGCGGTATGCGTGACGTCACTTCCTCCATTGGCGAAAGATATGCAATGCGACCACTAAAAGAATGTTCAATAGCAGACGTAGTCTGTCTTAATTTTTTTTCCTTCCTTTTGTGGAGGTATTGATGAGAAGGTATAATGTGTGGTTTCTCATGTGCATGCCGTGAACACAGCAGGGTGGGTTTTCAGGATATGCTGGTTAATTTTCTTGGATTTAATAGGAGATGTTTTACTTGGTTTTATCTTAGAGCTTGGGAAAATGGGTTGGGCTTCTCATAGATATACTCCCGCGATTTTGATAACTTTGGTTGCTGTCAAAGAATTATATCGTGTCTTTAAAAAAAGAAATTGATATATTTTGGGATTATTGCTTTATTTTTACTCATCTTTGCTTTATCTATATTCATTTAAATAGGGTGTTTGATGTCATTCGATTAATCGACTCTTTGTTTTGACATACTATGAGCGTTATATCTGAAAATCTGGTTTATCTATCTGCAACTCTTAGATTATCATCTGTGGGATTGGTATACTCAATTCATAAGTGATGCTGGTTGTTATTGTATGTACACTGTTGAACTGTACTTTGAATTAATATGGTAGCCGGAAAGTATTTGTCTCGCTGAATTATCAGTGTTGCATATTTAATGAACAATGTACTGAAAACGAATGTAATTAGACTGTTATCGTAAATTTCAGTTTTTTTAAAAGCTTTATAAAATAAATAATGCTGAAATAATAAAATAATCGATTATAAATGTGTTGTGAACTAACTATATAGTTGTTAAATACAATGATAGTAATAAAACGATTTATAATAAAAAAAGGTATGATCTAAAGAGGCGGCAGACGCGTATCAAGATTCAGTATTTTACTTTCTTGAATATCAAATATTTTGATCTACAACAGGTAACGCATGCCCGCTTCGTCGTTGGTTGGCGCAGCTTGTCTCTCGGTGCATCTTGCGCCATAAAATCTGATCCAACCAACTAATCGCATAACAGTTGAAAAAAACCATTGGTGTACATTCATAATGAATTGTTGTGAGGTACAACAGGATTGTTTAGTTACATTTTTGCATTGGAAGTTTTAATCCTATGTGGGAAAAAAACGGTGTTTTTTTTTTAAGATCGGCAAACTCTCTTGTATCAAGACGGAAATTCCTTTATTGAAACATTGGGAAATGTTTATTCGGGATTTATGTGCATTTTCTTCAGATAAGTAATTAATATTTTAATAATTTAACTGATGTGACTATCTCTGAGTGGAAAGATATGTTGATTGGTTACATTTATAGTATATAACATATTGCTTATAATTACGCATTTTAATTGTCTCTGACACGTACATTATCATTATAAAATGTTTGAGTGTCTACCTTGAATCTGGCGGAAACTTCTAGGAACACTGCACTACGAATTTTTTTCTTCTTTTTTTCGATGTTGCCCGTTTTTTCCCTTCTTACTGCTAATGTCATTTTTACTTGATACTATTTTCTTGCTAGGAATTTTTTCGAACCAAACTTAGATTCTACTGCTGATATCCCGATTACTTCATGTAAACCGTATCACGTGTTGCAAAACCAGAAGCCTTTTTTTACTTCCTTCCATCGTCTACGTCTTTTTTTTTTCTCGTTCTTCACGAAGCAACTAGGCAGCTTTTTCAAGTTAATCCTGCACTGAGCTTGAGAACAAAGCCCTATCATTCAATGCTTTTTATTGGTGGGTCCATTTACCTAAATGGGAAGAACAATGACCGGATGAGAGCATCTCTTGTTGCGTTCTGCCATAGTGTGGCCCATGTCTTACTCGGATTATTTTTGTTTTCTTAATCGAGCGATATTGTCTACGCTTTTCCATGTAAGTGGGCAGATATGTGTATTGATTTTTGCGCATGATCGTGCACTTAATGGGCGATTGTTTCCTTTTTGTTTCTACGAAAAGGATTGACTTCCAGCTTTTTTACCTTGGCGAGGAAAGTTCAAGTTTTTTCTTGTTATTTTTCTATTGCACTCGGCTTACGTTTGCTTGCCCTTTTTAGAAGTGGATGAGGTTTTATTTCGTAGGTAGAATGTTGCTTCTCCATTTCCGTATTGAATTTATATCATTGTTCAAGTCGTTGAGTTGTTTTTGGATCGATGTGTGAGCTGGGATAATGACACTACTAAATGTTTTATCATGAGTTCTTTATTGGGTCCAAGAGATGAAGTAAATGGGAAAAAATATTATTTTATAATTATCACCACTTTAAACACGGAATTATCCGTCGCCCGCGTATACTTTCGTTTTTACTTCGAAAGAGTATTTTCTGAGAGTCTGAACAATTTCGTGCGCTTAAAAAACGAGCTCATTTATCTGCGGAGCATATTAAAGAAGTTATTTACTTTATTTAAATAATATTGTTACTTTTTACGTTGAATTAAAACTGTTCAGTGTGTTGCTGCTAATAAATTGAAATAGCTTCTAATGACGAGAAAACTTAAGTAAATCTTTGTTTACAGTTTAAAAGTCCTACCAGGAACGTTTTAGAGATGCCTCGATGCAGGCACATCGTTGACTGGTGAATTGTGGGCATTGTTTGTATTAAAAATCATCTATGCCATTGATCTTTAGTTAAGGTGGCCCATTAGTTAATCTTACAGATCATCAAGCCCTATGTCAGGCTATGGGAAGTTTTCCTCTCAGCATTTTTCTAATTAGAAATTAACAGCTGTATATTTTTAAATATTATTCTCTGCATTTCGAAATAGATCTTCAAACGCAATGCATCCCCCCCCCCAAATATATTATTATTATTTTCCCAAATAGCAAATTTTTTTCGCAATAGATATCAATAATTTTTTATTAATTTTAAAAAAGATTAACTACAGAAAAATTTAAAGTTTTTTTTATAAAACTACGCGCTTTTTATTTTAAACTTCTACTGTCCTATAAAAAAAAATATGCTTAAGCTAATCAGTAATTACAATAATACTGAGATGATAATTCCACTTAGCTTAATATGGGGGGTTGAAGAACTGAGAGGTCAATCGGTTCGCCACTTTAAATTTAAATGAAGTTCTTTGACAGCTCGCGTTTGACATGTCGAAATAACATAATCTGTATTAACTGTCCGATCCCACCACTTACCTAAAACTACGTAGCGTACAGATTTCTCCTTCCTGCTTTATTTATTTTTAAATTCTTACTGAATTGTATTATTTCTGTCAGAGCTGGAACGTCCAATTATTTCTGAGTCTTTCTTGTGCCCCAGTTTTACAGCATATACATAAAATCAAGCTATGAAAAAGAGCGGCGCCTCGGCGACCAACAACGTGTTTCTTATCCAGTTTTACTACACCGCCCAAAAAACTGGCCGCCAAAGGTCTTGACAGATCGAGACCAGATTGCCGTGTTCCCTTCAGACGACCATCCTCTGCCTGTGTGTGCATTAGTCTGCGGTACCGATTTTGACAGAGATGTCGAGAGTAACGCCCCAATCTTTAGCTTAATAGCTTTTGAATCGGGGTCTGAGCCATTGTTTTTTTCGGGCTTTGGGTGGGAGAAGTCGGATTTAATGTTATTTTCATGGTGTTTCCTTTTTCCTCTTATTGAATTCAATCTTTCCCAGAACTAGGTTTGGGAATCTTGAACTTTTGTTTTATTTTAAGTGCGCGAGCGTCTGAAATCTGCGACTATTACTTTATCAGGCTTTGACATCGTTTGGTTTGGATGCATGAAAAAATCAGAATTTTCTCTAGTGAATTATCGAAGCTACGCCTTTCCCAGCCGTAGAGGAGTAGTTTGATTTCACTCCTTCGATAGTGAGCTATGCTATCAGATAAGTATCGGGTCCGAAAGCGTTTTTGTTTTTTAGAGTGCCTCTCGAAAGTGGGCGTAACCGTGAGAGGTATAAACAAGTGCTAATTTTAGGTTGGTATGCAGTAGGTGTCCGACTATAACCTTGTAGGTTTTAAATAGTTATGTAGAAATGTGCATAGTTGTTAAAGCGATTGATGAACGGATTCTGGGGAAATTACTCCCATTAGAGATGAAGGTTACAGATCGTACCTTGTGCAAAAATTTAAATAATACAAACCAGTCGTTTTGTTTGTTACTTTCCATTGAACAGAAAAAGACTAAATAAACGACGAGAGAATGAAAGCAATGGTAATAAATATTTAGAACTGATCTTCTTGAGGGTATTTTATTTTTATTAATTTTACCTAAATAGGATCTAGTAGAAAAGTGATCTTTTATTTGAAAAAAAATGTGCTGGGTGGGGTGGAATTATCTACAATCTGCAGCATTTTAAAGTTTTAATATTAATATTTTGAAGCCCGGTGGCGTAGTGGTTAAAAGCGTCAAGCTGCCATCCCACAGGTCCAGGGTTCGACCCTCCGACTGGGCAAGGTCGACTCAGCCTTTCATCCCTTGAGTGGGTCGATAAAATGAGGACCAAGCATGCTTGGGAACTAAACTCTGGGGGTCCCACGTCAGGTTGACCACCTGAATGAGACATATGCTGTATGGCACCCCAAGCCCCAAGGTCAAGAAAGCGGAGATGGGTACCGCCGGCCCTGCTCCACATCGGACTGTAGCGCCGTGAGTTTAGTTTAGTTTAGTTAATATTCATATTTTGGGGTTTAACCCAAATCTGTCTTCCCATGAGACATGCCCTAGGACAGGGTTGGGGAACGTTTTTTGTCAGAGGGCTACATCAGTAAAAAAATATTTCTCATAGGTCCGCACCAAAAAATTATATAATAAATTAATTCACCTTACGAGCATGATCACGAAGATTGGGATAATCAACAGCATTCTTCCAAATTTCAAAAGGATCTTTTATCTTATGTATTTTTTTATTATTAAACAACGAAACTATGATATTATCTGTTGAAAGTTCTATTAACTCCATTTGTAGATTTATTGGAGCATCTGAAATTTATACAAGGTAAAGTTGAAAAGTCAATCTTAATAGCAGTTCTTTTGATTCAAAGTCTTTGAATCTCTCATTAAAAATATCAATCAAAGAAGACAAAATATTAGCATAAACTTTAAGTATCTCTTCTAATTCTTCTATATCCGAAATTGTTTTGTATAAATAAGGAAAATTAATTTCCTCAAGAATTCCTTGGTTCAAACAAGACTTTTTTCTGAAAGATTGTATTTTCTGCCACATATCAAAAACAGACTTTAAATTACGATGGTGGTGTTTTGATATTTTTTTGTAAGTTTTAATATCTTTTGAGGTTTATTATATACACATTATCATTCCTACATAAAATAAAACCATTAATGTGAAATATAGCAATAGTCGGATTTTTAAATTGCAGTAAATTAAAATGTCAAAACTTAAATAGGGCCGCACTTTCCCACCCCTGCCCTAGGAGTTTGGGGATGTGGTTCCTTTCTTCCTTCGATGGTTATGCCGCTGTTTGACTAGTTTTATGCATTTATCTAGTACAGTATTTCTCAAGCTTTTTAAGTCTAGGTTTCCCTTTGGATGGCTTTCAGTCCTTACGCCTCCCCTAGGCCTAAAAACGTAAATTACGCTCGTAAAATACTTTCGACACATTTTTTGTTAACCATCTGCCCCCTCCCCCCTGGATACCACTCAAGGGGGAGGGGCGCCCCTCAGGTTTAGAACCACTGATCCAGAAACAGGGTTCCGCTGGTTTTTTAGGGAGTGAATTAGTACTGGGCTTGCTTTCTTAAATACAAATTTAAATAGAGATGTATGCATTTATTTGGGGAAAACTACTCGTAAGGTTAAAACGCGTTTAAAAATATATTGAGTATTGTCTTCCGATAGCGAACTCCCTTTTAACGAATGCTCTGTTTAATATCCGTAACGAATACTCAGTTTATCATGTAGCTTGATGTCTAAAATCAAAGCTATCTGCTGAATATTCGTAATAATTTGAAACAATAACTAACACGCACACACTTGCTATTACTTAATGAAGTAATTCTTAACACGATTATGAGTATAGCGCAAATCTGTTTTTACATTGCTTAAACTGTACTGGCTGAGTTAGTTGGCTTGATTTTTGGAGCTCTTATGGTTTCCATGTGCAGCACCAAGAATGAAGCAGCTATAGTGTACAGCCGAACGGCTGCAAATACTCACGATCACCCCTGATCCTCAGACTCGGAAGCCAAAGGAAAGCGCCCTAACTATTCGGCCATCGTGCTAGTTTTGAATTTTCGACCAATGTACACTTTTAATATTTTTTTATATATATATATAAATTAGTGATTCCCAACCGGTGTGGCGCGACACTTTAGGGGGCCGCAAAGTCGGCCAGGGGTGCCGAGAGATTTGATTTTTTTGGGTGATAAACAAAAAATATTAGTAGAGAAAATAAATATTAAGTTGATATCAAACATTTGTGACCTAAACATCAATCTCAAATCTCAAATTAATAAAACATATTTTTTTTGTAATTTCCATTGTATTACACTCTAGTGCAGTGGTTCCCAATCCGTAGAAGGCTGCGGATCACAGAAATTGAAGCCAGAAATTGAACCAACCATGTGCGGACCCTCCACCCACCGACTTGAGAGGGGAGTGGGGGGAACCTTCCGATGGGTATGACGAGTATAGAATATCCCTCAGGCAAAAGGGATACATGATTAGACTACTCACATTCTAACGTATCATATTCTAATAATAAAATAATTATGTTATAATAAAATAATTATGTTATATTAAATAATTATGTTAAGAAATTTTAATTCAACACCTGATAGTCAGGGGATATATTCGGCCCATCTAGTTCAATGAACATTGCTTTCAAAATCCCTATTAATTTGGTAACGTTTTTATATGTGGTGCCGGACCACCGGTTAGGAACCACTGCTCTCGTGTAATAATATAATGAACATGGCTGTTTTTGAAACTGTATTAATATATTGTATATTGGTGTTCGTAATTTATATCTTTCAATAAAGAAATAAAATCAGCTATGGGGTAAATATTTATTTAAACTTAAATTTGACATGTTCCTGATGTATAATTCCGCTTTCATTTAATATTTAAAAAATTAATATAACATTCTAACAAGGGTGCCCCAATTTTTACCACTTTTTATTAACTCGCTTTCTTGTTTGTCCAGTACAGTTCTTGCAATCGATTTTTAACTAACTTCCCGACTATCTAGACATTTGAAACTTTTACAATAGCTCAGAACACAATGACAATGCATTCTTTTAATACTTTTAGCCGAAAAAATCCGCAAGGTGGCGCTTCGATCGAATTCAATGCTTGCACTTTTGCGTAACGGCGTTTGACAACCTTGAAAACAGAATGCATGTGAATGTAGTTCGTTTACAAAAATATTGTGCGAAAAATTTTTAAAAATTATAAAAGTTAGCAGTTTATAAAGTCTGTGGATAGTGGAAACGACTAAAAAGTGATTAAAATAAAATAAATTGAAAAAGAATAATTAAGAGAAGGTTTGTGCAATTAAGAGAGAAAAGGAGAGAAAAATAGTCAAGTTTATATGATTCAACAGAAAATTTGAATACGTGGTATATAAAAAGTTCTTTTTATCTTGTAATTATTTTATCTCATTTCCAAGGACAGACGTATAAGTGTTGGGAATCCATGATATAGACTGTCTACTTTCCGCATCAAATTTTTTGGCACATTTCCGGTAATTGTTATCAGATTATCCCCCCCCCCCTTTTTTTTAAGGAAAAAAAAGAAAAGTTGGTGAGAAAAATAATTTTTCCTATGCTCTCATTATCTGGGTGCATAAACTGAATGCAACAGTTTGAAAATAAAAATAAAAATGCTTGTATGTTGTGGGGAGTAACGCCCTGTGTTTATGTGCAATAGCGTCATCGTTTGAGGTGTTCCATTGTCTGTGTTCAGTTTTCTGGCCTTGTGGGAAATCCAACTATTGTTATGTAGGTTAGGCTAATCCTGGGGAACTGCATTTTTCTCCCTCAGTCTCATTTGCTTGCGAGGTCTGAAAAGAATTTGGAAGCTGGCCGGGGGTAGGGGTGGGGAAAGCTGTATGTGTGTGGATAGTGGCTATTACTAACGATTTTTTTATTCTTCAGAACAAAATTATGGTGTTTATATAGAAGCGGCAAATAATTTATTTGTAGTGCTCTATATTTTTTTTTTCCAAAGAAAGAATTTTGTGTCATTAAAATTTCTTAAAACAAATTTTGCTTTTGTTTGAGGAGTCTGTCTGTCTGGAAATGTAAAGCAATTTCCCACGTCTCTCTGCTGAAGATACATATCTGTGTTGCTTAGATTAACATATCATTAAGAATTTGATTAGCCGTTGAATAAAGCTAAACAAATAAATGAAGGGGTATGTCTATTGTCCTAATTATACACTCCCCCCCCCACATAAATCCCAATTTTTTTTTTTTTTTTTTTGTTTTTTGTGAGTTTGTGCCCATTGAAATTACCGTGCGGTAGAAATGCGTGCATTTTAATATAAATGCGAAATCACGTTTGTTGAAATGGAAAAAAAAGCTATTCTGATTTCGAAAGAAATATTGGGAATTTAATGTACAAGACGAGACCCCTCCCCCAGTTCAAGTAAGTTAATTAATCTTCTCTGTGATGCGAGAAAGTTAAAATTGTTTATAAAATAACCGAAAAGACCAGTATTTGGCACGCCTGTTTTCGCAAAATTAAATTAAAAAAGAATAAATCAACAATGAATACAGGATAAAAAGAACTTTTTATATACCATGTTTTTAAATTTCTGTTGAAGCATATAAACTGGACAATTCTATGTATTAAAAAATACTTTTTAAATTTTTTTTGAGGAATTATTCCATTAACTTGAAAGAAAATGATCGGCCTGCCGCACTGTGCACAAAATGCAAGGATGTAACGTGAACCACGCAGTTCTGTACCTCGGAAAAAATCGCTTCGCCAAGGGGACAGGCTTACGTCGCATTGAGCCGAGTTAGAACCTTGGAAGGACTGCGCATCGAAAGAGTTTGACTGCTCCAAGCTTACTGGAAAGACCTTATTTCTCCAAATCACAATTTTAATATTTTCCTATTTAATTATTTTTCACTTGTATTTATTTTTATTTTTCTCCTTTTCTCTCTTAATTGCACAAACCAGCACTAATTATTCTTTTTCACTTTCTTTTATTTAATTTTAATCACTTTTTAGTCGTTTCCACTATCCACAGACTTTATAAACTGCTAACTTTTATAATTTTTTTTTAATTTTTCGCACAATATTTTTGTAAACAAACTAAATTCCCGTGTATTCTGTTTTCAAAATCGTCAAGTGCCGTTACGCAAAAGTGCAAGCATTGAATTCGATCGAAGCGCCACCTTGCGAATTTTTCTGCTTAAAGATGGCTAAAAGTATTAAAAGAATGCATTGTCGTCGTGTTCTGAGCTATTCTAAAAGTTTCAAATATCTAGCTAGTTCGGAAGTTAGTTAAAAATCGATTGCAAGATTTGTACTGGACAAACAAGAAAGCAAGTTAATAAAAACGTGGTAAAAATAGGCTGTAGATTTAAAATTCGCACCAAGGTGTTATTGATTGAATTCATTATTTTTTTCCCTATTATATGTGATTCGAGGCCAGCATCAATTTTCCCTACTGTTATTCCTTATATTAAAATATTTCTTTCCATCATTTTTGCGAACTTCTCACTTACCTATTACGTACTATTATCACCTTTACCAATTCTGATAATGTCCCTGTTTGGCTCTGTCAGTTCACTCACGTTTTCTGACCCTTAGTCCCTGGCTCAGAACTCGGCGACTTCTGTGTTATTTTATTATAATTATTTTAATTTTTTCCTTTATAAACTCTTTTTTTCTTAATTTCTTTTTATTAATTTTCAACTGTATTTTTATTTTTAAATTAATTTTTACTAATAATGGACCCATTTAAGACTTTTTAATGTGCTGAGCATTATTTGACCACAATTGTCAATTACTAGAGATAGTCTTTGGAGCTTCGACAAATTTAGATTCCTTGATCCTTCCTTGATCTCATGTGTGGGGACATCTCCTATATCACTTGGCTTATTGGAAATTTTAAAGGACTTGAACAGTGCAGGAACGCACATCTGTCCCAGTGACAACAATAGCACCTTGGCCCTAAAAATCATGCTGAAACGCCGATTATTCTCTGTAATTAATGCGCAGGTGTGTACGGATAACTCAGGTATGTCGCCGTTAGTATACCGCAAAAAATACCTATTCAGAAGTTGTAATTGAATTGCTTAGAGTGAACTGAAAAGAGTTTGATTAAATGTAATTAAAAAATATAGGTGAGTTTCATTTTCTTTTTTTAAAAAGACTTTCAATCTTTTGCCAGCCATGTTTACAGACTCAAAGCTGATTTATTTTTTTTATTTCTGAGCTCTCCCTTGCAAACTACTCTGCCGAATGCACTAGTTTATATTAGTCAGATTAAACCAACCGAGTGGGGTATTGCTAACTTTTATTAGAACTCTTCCTTGACATAATTACCACGTTTTTATTAACTCGCTCTCTTGTTTGTGTGTTTGTCCAGTACAAATCTTGCAATCGATTTTTAACTAACTTCCCGGCTAGCTAGACATTTGAAACTTTTAGAATAGATCAGAACACGATGACAATGCATTCTTTTAATACTTTTAGCCATCTTTAAGCAGATTTGAATTTATTTTCAGTTAATTTTGTTTTGTATAGCAAGTTAGTTCGGAAAAAATCCGCAAAGTGGCGCTTCGATCGAATTCAATGCTTGCACTTTTTCGTAACGGCGTTTGACAATTTTGAAAACATAATACATGTGAATTTAGTTTGTTTATAAAAGTATTGTGCGAAAAAAAAAAAAAAAAACTATAAAAGTTAGCAGTTTATAAAGTCTGTGGATAGTGGAAACGACTAAAAAGTGATTAAAATTAAATAAAAGAAAGTGAAAAAGAATAATTAAGTGAAGGTTTGTGCAATTAGTTTATATGATTCAACAGAAAATTTAAAAACGTGGTATATAAAAAGTTCTTTTTATCTTGTAATTATTATGGTATAGCGTTGAAGAATTTGGAGTGAGAGGTGTAGTAAACCTTTTTATTAACCAGAGAGAAAATAGAAAAAAGCTACAAACCGATGCATCAATTCATAGTAATGGAACTTATTTGAAGTTGCAATCAAAAAGCATAAAATGATTAACGTTCATATGCAAACGAACTGAAAATGAAAATATCGCAATCCGCAAGTGTGCGATTCACTCCCCACAAATCGCACGAGACCATGGTGGCACTACGGATACACAACAGTTACTAGTAACTGATACAGTACTAAATTTTCTTGTACGCACGGAGCAGCCACACAGTAAAATTTAATTAACTTGTTTTTCAGTAGGATCACCATATACCAAAATGGTAAAATTGTACCGCCAGCTTCGAATTTTTTTAACATTTGAAAGTTATGGAAGAACAGATATTATGAAATTAGAAGGAATGTAAATCCATCATATTAGCAAATATATGCTTTAAATTAATTTTTCGTAGAATCTGTAGTAATTCTGTGTAAATTCCATTCTGCAATGTTAAATTGTTTTTGCAAATTTTGGAGATAGTCTCCAGCATTGTTTGTACTAGTGAAAAAGTTCCCCCATACTGAATTTTGAACACTAAGCTGTGGAAATATTAACGTGGTACAGATTTCGGTGTCAAGTCAAATTTAAATTCATAATTAGGTTCATTGATATGAAAATTAACTTGATTTTGAATGATATCCTGGTTTCAGAACAAAGGTAACTACTAGCCGCCCAGCCCTATCAACCAACCAACTCGGCTGCAGAACGTATCCATTCTTCTCGTATACTACAAAATTAATTATGAAGCTGGATTTCATATCTATCATCACATGAATTCAGGTGCCCGAGGCTCTCTTTCGGCCTGCCTGAGCGGACCTTGAATATCCGATATCCGTTGTTCTATATTGAATAACGTCTTTCACGATGCATTATCAAGTTCGTAGGGATTAATGCTTTTTTTTGTAGATATTAAATCTCACGCGAACTTGCTTCTCCACCAAGATCCGCCGTTGTTCGGATGACATGCAAGAAGCATTTTTCTGTGTCCTGTGGCTACGCATCTGGGGCAAGGACGTGATTCGTGGATTTAGCTGTGCCGTTTTTAGCGTCGGCGTAAGCTTTAAACTGTCACGCAAATGTTCAATTGGATGTCTAGGTTTTTGTCCGGTATCGCCGTTTGCTCACGTTCGGCTGTCAGGCTTTGTCTGTGTTTTGGGGCTGTTTATGTTTGTTTTCATTTAATGAAATTCATCCGCAAAGTGTATGCTGTTTCTACAGTGTGCGGCAGAATTGACTACTACATTTCTGAAGGTCAGGTAGTGGTAGGGGGTGGCAACAGTTTGGTCGGATTTTCTAGTTGTCAGTGGACACCTTGAGTTGGTCCGGCGAACATCGCAATTTCGTTGTCGAGGCGTTCTTTAAAAACAACGATTGTGTAATCGCGGAAGAGAGCGTTTGGGACGCGCTTCGGGTTCTATGCAACTGATACCGTTCCCGATTGAAAAACAATCCTGCGATGGGTTTGAAATGTGAGAGCAAGTGGGTCTGCATTACCAAGGAAACCAAGTGGTCGTCCTTGGAACATTAGAACACCCGAAAATATGCAACGTGTCCATAAGACCGTTATTCGTGAGGAAGTTACCATCATTCCCCCAGAGATGACCAACCGTGTGTTGGAAAACTTTAGCCAATAATGGGTGCCACCTGAGTGTTCTCATTTTCAAAACCTAGTGCCCCCCCCCCCCCCCCCAAAAAAAAAAGAAAAAAAAAAAAAAAAAGATCGTTAGTACTTTTCGAAAATACAAGGTGCGGCCATTAATTTCCAGGACTGATCTAGTAACTCCAGAAAATATTACATGAAATACATACCCATTTAATATGTTTTGAAGTAACTCCCACCTGCCGTAATGCCTTTCAGTGCTCGGCTGTATTAAGTTTCGGAAACAACTTTTAAAGTCCTCTTTCGGAATGCTCTTTAATGTGGACGTCACCGTTTTCTTGATGGCTTCGACATCCTCAAATCTTGTTCCCTTCAGCAAATCTTCCAGTTTGGGAATAAGAAAAAGTTGTTAAAAGTTGTTTCCGAAACATATACAGCCGAGTACAGAAGTTTATTACGGCAGGTGGGAGTTACTTCGAAACATATTAAATGGGTATGTATTTAATGTAATATTTTCTGGAGTTATTAGACTCCTAGGAGAATCCTGGAAATTAATGGCCGCACCTTGTATAAAGCTTTCCTCTGTAAATTGTTTCGTTTGTTTTTATTAACCTTTGAAATCTGGGCGTCCATTCAACTCTGTACGTATGTTTGGTGAAATTTGAAATTCTCCGCATATAAAATTTCATTCTATTTTCTTAGTTATAGAGGCGAGACTATAAGGGTTTATTTAAGTATCACCATGTACTGAAACGGTAAACCTGTACCACCTACTTCGAATATTTTTAATGACTGAAGCCATGGGAAGTTTTGAAGACTGTCACCAAAGTTCATTGTATTTTTAGGCTAATGTAGAAATTCTTGTACTAAATTTTGAACGCGTAGCTCTAGTTTTGTGAAAATTTTAACGTAAACGGATTTTTGTGGTAAGTTTTAAATATTTGTCTTAAAATATTGATGCATTAAAAATTGATAAAAGAATAAATTAATATAACATAAGTTTAAAAGTATTGATTACGGTTACGAGAATTATCCCGAGGTCTAGAAATCCTGGAAAAAGCCTAGAATGTTTATTATTATTTTCAAAGGACAGGAAAAGGTCTGAAAATGACAAAAATTCCCCGAAATCCCCCCTCTTTTTTTTGGGGGGGGGGGGGGAGAAGTTTAGGAGTTTTTGGGATTTTTATCATCATGGTAAGAAAATATTTTCATCTTGGCTATATTTAATTAGTTCTGTTTCTTCCTCTGTCAGGAGTTCTTTTGCATGTATTCTTCTTTTTAGTCTTTTAGAATCAGGGCTAAAATGATAGAATTAAGAGTCAGAGGTGAACATTTTCAACACTGGGTTTAAAAATCCAAGCAAAAATGTTATTTACTGGTCAACTGTTTAGATTGTTATTTGAAGACTTATGAGACAATTTAGTTTCTAAAAATTCACGGTAGAGGGAAAAAAATTGTTAATTTCGAATTAATCGGTTTAATCCTTCATTAGGCCACAGAGCAATTTGGCCAAGGCCAAATTACCAATGCCCATTCGCTTTTGTGATTTATCCAAAGAGTAAACCGAGCCAAATGCTTGAAGTACTCTAGTTTCGCTTTGAATATCACAGCAGTACGTTATAAATATCCTTTAATAGTAAAAGTGTATTTGGTTAAATAAAATAGATATAAAATTGGAGGTTGGTATACAATATATCGAAAATATAGCTTTGTTCTCTCAGCATCAATAAAGCTAGCGGAGTTTTTAGCGAATTAATCCATTTTTGCTTATATAAATTTATGTACACTCGGAATTCTATTTAACGAACCTCTATTTTGTGAACCAAGAACATTTTGCGAATTTCTTCGTAAAATAACCTCCAAATAGCGAACTGCATTCTGTATTTAACGAACTTTTTCTTGTGATTCAATATTTTTTTCTCCATATTTCTCAAAATATTTCTGAACATTTCAAACTAATTCTTTCTTTTAACACATTCCGACGCCGATTACAGTTTGAAGAAAATACGCCTGAAGGGGTTTTGGTGCATTACAAAGATGCGAGTCATATTATGAGATAAAGCACTTTTTCAAACAAAAAAACTCAGACAAAATTAACAAACTTTACCAATTATTAAATTTAAGGACGCATGTGGTAATGTAAGCTTAAAATTACTTGTTATAATAAATGCGATAATGTCATTAAAATTCATTAATTTTAAATATTTTTTTAAAATTGAAAATACAGTGTATTCCCGGACAATGTTTTGTTTATTCTTGTTTTCCTTGCAGATTTCAATTTGATGGGTAAGATATATAAAACAAATAGACATTAATTTACAAAATAAAGGTGTGAGTAATTACTTTTATTAATAATATTTAGTGCTTATGAATTTAAAATATGTCTTGTGTAGTTTAAAGTATTTTAAAAGGTAAATCTCTATTTAACGAATTTTCCATATAACGAACTTTTTTTCGGGATTTAGCGACTTCGTTAAATAGAGGTCCGACTGTATTCGTTAAAACTGGATTTCAACGTATTTAAAATTCTGTTTTGAAACTCAAGTGGCAACAGCTTGGAAGGTTTATTTGTATGTCCTCTCATTATTTTCCATATCACTAACATTTCGTTCAAGTGTAAAAATTAAAAAAAAAAAAAAATTGTTTATTCAAGTGAAAAATTTCGTTGTATTAGTATTTTTGAGAATGAAATTGTTTTGGCTGAATACGTAAACTTTTGTCAGTTGAATAAAATACCAAATTTTTCTGCTTTAAAGCTGGAAAGGGACTCTAGCCTCATCAGAAAATTTCAAACCCAGGAAATCTTCGAAAATCCTGAAATGAAACACCAGTTTTAAAATTCTTCGATCAGCGGCTTAATCCAAATCTTGCAGAGTTCGCGACCTCGTGATTCTTATCGGAATAAGTTCTAATTATCCTGTTCTACGTTCCCTTAGACATGTTGACGTTAAAATAAATATTGGTTCTGCCCAATTTTGGTGAGGCAGCCCGCCTGTTATCGCAAATCGTTACATTATTTACGCGTGTTCTGAAATATTTTCGGTTTATCAGAGAGGTCCAAGTGCACGATGTCGATTCACTACTACTCTCTGGAATGCATTTTACATTACTCTCGCCATAGATAAAGGCGATAATTATCTCGTGTTAAATGAGCAATTACGTTATTATTAGAAGAAATCTTTCAAGCATTGAGTGTTTTTATCTAATCACCTTGCTGGTGTTAAGGTCGGATAATTAATGTCTATCTTTTCCTCTGTGATGCTATATCGGTTTTATTGTATATTGTTCATACACGTAAACTCGCCTCGTAGGCACCGTATAAACTTTGCTGTATAGCAGTCGGCTTAAAGGACCATGACACTACTTTTAAGTATAAAACTATTTTACTATCAATTTGACGACCACGAAAACTATAAATCTCGATGCAGCGACGTTATGAATCTGTGATCAGCAGGATTGTAGTGCAAGGACTCTCTTCTACATTCGAGCAACATCAGTGATTATTTTTTTTCTCTGAGAAATTCCAATGAAAGTTTAGTTTGTTTACATCATCTTTGTGTCCAGGAATGCATCTGTTCCTTTGCCTTTATGCCCTAGGGACAGATGTTCCTCATGGAATAATAATAAACCCTTTCCATTGATTCCAATGCACCAGACAGGGTCTGACAGCAACTGAGGCCCTCCGGGGTTGAATCTCATCTGGTTGCTATGCTGCCACCGCAATTTGAATCGAGCACCCTCAGAGACGATATCTGGAGGTCTTGTATTTTTCTCCCACTCCTACAAATCTAGTAGAATGACTTTTCGGTCTGCAGATTTAACGTGCCTGTGCCCGGCGTAGACACGAGAGCATTCAGAGGCGTTTGTCGGAATTAGAACTGAGCACCCACAGTGCCGAATTCCGACGCGCTAACCACTAGGAGCCGTAGACCCGTGCCGATACGTAGTCTCATTATTCGAAACTGACTGCTGTCGTTGAATTCCTCGGCGGTAACCAGAATCTATTACTGGCCAACTAATTTACAATAAACAAAATGAAAGAGGGTTGGCACCATTTTTCAATTAAAAAGAAAAAAATTTCTGATCGGAGCTATTATTCGCTTAACACTTCATAAGCTAGGTATTTTTCATTCCCCTATACCGGGTTATATAAATAAATTAAAAATCCTCCCACCCCCCTCTCACCACCGTTTTAATTTCCACTTTAATAGACGATTTTCACAAGTTTTGCCTGAAAGTGAAATCGGAAAATTCATTCCTTTCGTAATTTAAAAAATTAATCCAATTGTATTAGAATTAGCTCGCTAGGACAGTTGAGGTTATTATTATGACCAGTTAACCCTGTTTCATATCACACGTCAAAATATATCTGTTGGGTGAAGAAGAGTTTCTTGGTTATTTCTTTTTAACGTAACAAAGTGAAGGCTAACAATCTAAGCAAAATAACAGATCCTGCATGAACGCTTAAGAGCTTTTTGAACTGTTTCCAAAAAGCGCAAAAAACTTTTGTTAAAAGAATTGGACGCATACGTGCGGTGAAAACTTCTGGTTTTAAAAAAATTGTTTCTGCAAGAAAAATAAAGAGGTAGAATTTCCCGTTTTCAAACTGGTTTTTCGTCACAAAACTGCTGCTAAGTATTCAAATTCCACCTTCGTTTTGTGTGAAAATACTTGACCACGCCAAACGCATTTTATCACGTTGAATAATTTTTCTCCCATTGGGAAATCCACCTCGTGAGGCCACTGATCTTTTATCTTCATGTTGTAGTGCATATGTATTGCTTTTCTTGGGTTCATTTCCTGTATTTTGGAAAAAGAGAGTTATTTTTAATGATGTATTTGTATATTTCACGGAAATGAAGTCATCCGATTCACTTGTTTCATTTAGTCTTATCCACTTGTTTTATGTTACTTGTCATTAAATATCTCTGAAAATTAAGAAAGTTTGCCGTCTGAAAAAGTATGACGGGGGTGGCCAAGGTAAAAAGGAGTTTATTTAGGAATGCCTGCAGACAGCCGTTTAGAATGTCTGCGTGCTTAGAAAAGCCAAAAACAGAAAAAAATTGATAGGAATGAAATATTAAGCGTTGTTTTTTTCTAGTGTTTCTATCAAATATATCATTCTCTAATGCTTAGATTCACTAATATTTTTAAGGTCTAAAATAGTTAAATAGTAAAATCATTCTTAAATAAAAAGTATTTCTTAAGGTATCAAGGAAGTATTTTTTAAATAGTAAAAACATTTGATAGGTAAAAAATGTTAAATGTTCTTTTTTCCAGTGTTTCTATCCAATATATCAATCTCCAATTCTTAGAATAATTAATATTTCTGAGTTCTTAAAAAGCTTTAATATCTTTAATAATTCTTTTTTCTTTTCATTGTTTTGCTGAGTTTTTAATTTCTGGCATATTTGGTGTTATTGCAGTTCACAGCCATCCAGTTAAACGTTGATTTTTCAAAATTTAGGATTTTAAATCTAATCGTAGAATACAAGGATTTACAGCTGTCAGTTGTACCAAAAATAGAGGTTATTCGGCAATCCGCTTATTTTAATTTTGAGTATTTTGATTTTGGCACTGGTTTCCAAAATTCTAGTGGAGATGCACTTGACTTGTGGAGTTATTATAGCGTTTGATCTTCTCTATTAGCTCCATCAACAATATCAGGAACTCTTACAGAAGGTACTGGAAATCCGCTACAAGAACCTTTATTGAAAGATAGGATTGGTGAAAAATACTGTGGTAGGCCATGGATGTTTGTCCATCGGCCCACTGTACTAAAAATATTTCATTTTCTTGATCTAGCTGGAGAAAAAAAGTGTGAAATGTGGAATTTTGTAAAAGGAAAATTCAGAGAGCAATTTATAAGACATTCTGGTATAAATAATTTGAAAAATTGATCATTGAATCAAGTTTCCATTGAAAAATTGATCATTATTTCTAATGTTTTCGTAGCATAAGGTCTAATCACCTGTCAGTATTAAAGCCAACATGAACCAACCGAAAGCCAACCAGCTAAGAACCAACCTGATCGTGTGTGTGTATGTGTATGTGTATGTATATATATATATGTATATATATATATATATATATATATATATATATATATATATATATATATATATATATATATTCATTCCAACCAACGTGACAACTGTGTTATAAACTAGTAAATACGAGTCTAAAGTGTTATCTTTTACGAGACTGTCCAGTTCGCTAAAGGTTTATAGCTATAAACGTGTGTAAAAGATTTCTGTGAGGTTATGTGGTTTTTCTGCTGTGCGTTAGCATATTGTAACCACAACTGGTATAATAATGTGTAATCTCATCTACTATAGTTCATTTAAATAACAACAGTAAAATATCATTATATTGACAATTTTTGCAAAATCTATACTTTGGTAATATATCGATGAATTCCTGTAGACGTGGTGAACAGTCAGGAGTTAATGGTCAAGTCTTTTACTGAGGAGTCTTGTCGATGAATTTCGGTAGCAAATATCTGTTGTTTGATAGTCAGCTCCAGTTTTGTAAAGTCCAAGAGAGGTTATTATAGTTACAGGGAAAATGTTTCTAACTCTCTTAGTAGTAGACGATCAAAATTGTTTTGATTAGGCTAAGTGGCGCGGTATTGTGATGTCGAAATTAAAATATTTCAAACCAATAGTTTTTTCTGTCTGGATCAAGCGTGTCCAACCCGCGGACCCCAGGTTGCATGTGTCCCATGACAGCTAGTAATGCGGCCCCTCAAGATCCCATTCTTTATGACTTATCTTCTGAGAGGAAAATATTGCTCTATTTACAATCATGCCTTATTCATGTCATCGCAGTTTTGATCTACGTAAATTTGCGAACAACTATTTTCAAAGATGAAGCACACGAAGAGTAAAATTAGATGAAATTTTTCTGATGAGCATCTTTAAAACTCACCAAGAATTGCAACCAGATATTGATGCATTAGTTTCCCCAAAGCAAGGACAAATATCCCACTAGTTTTATGTGTATGTTGCTTTCTTTTTTACATATTATCATAAAACATTTAACGAAATTTTCTTACTTTTATACATTAAGTGTGTGTATGTATACATATGTATGTTATATGCGGCCCAAGACAATTCCTCTTCTTTCATAGTGGCCCTGGCAAGCCAAAAGGTTGGACACCCGTGGTCGAGATATAAAAAGAGGGTGTTGGCTGACTGAGAATTCTGCAGCTGTTAGGAATAGTGCCAGACATTGGATTTTCCTGAAGTTAATGTCGAGAGGAAACTATTAAGATATGGGCAAGACACGCTGTTTTCAAGTTCCGATCGACGTAAAATTTGTTAGCTCCATTAGGCTTGACTAAATCATTTTGTAGTTTTTTTTTTTTTTAACCAGAACGATGTAGATTGATTGAGTGGAAATTCAATATACTTTCGGCATGTTCTTTTTAATGTAAGCCTTTCTTAGTGAATGCCTGTAGGATAGAAAAGGTCGGGAATTATTTATTTCTTCTTTTATTTGCCGCTTCAGAAGTCTCCCGTTGGTAGGTTAAAATGGATGAACTATAAATAATTCAATTACTAACTCGAGTCGCGCATAACGAATCCTTTTGCTCAAATATCTCTCAGTCGCGGGTAATCTGGAGATGCCTACGCTTATTTCTTTTAATCTTTAAGCGTCCAGCTTAGAATAACGTCTTGGACTCAAAACCCCCTGAATGATTAAGATGTGCGGTTTAATTGCATGTTCTGCCCAGCTTGACTCTGCGGGCTCGCATAACGAGGCAGGGTAGCTTCTCAATCCCCTTTTTTCCCCTTCTTGGGGTGGATATACCGCTGTGATATTTTGCTCTTTTGGATGCTCGTGACTGCTTACTTAGTATTCAGGGCACGCACTCTGAAGTTCAAAAGGCCTTGAAGGTTAAGGCAAAATGCTTTCAAACATAGAGTTGCGAGACTGCGATTTGGTTTGCGATAATATTCCTTTGTGTTTTATCTCCTTGCTGCTTTGTATTTCTCATACGCGTAAAGTGTTCACATGTTCTTAAATTAAATTTGGATGTAGATTTGCTCTTATGCGAGAGGCGTAGCTGTCATGCCATTTTCACCGATGAGAGGTTTATTATGCCACCCACCTTTTATACTGCACTTGATTTCGCATAAATGTTCGACCAACCTAGAAAACCCCGCAGCATTGATATTTTTTTATTTTTTAAATTTTAAATAGGGTTGTTTATCTTCTCAAAGGAACTCCGTATTGTGCTAGGGTTCTATGCTCATGATAATTTTTCTTGCATCTAAAATGACTGTTGTTGGTGCGAAGGCGTTGGTTCGTCTCTCGTGTACATGAAATGCATTCATAACTTTTTATAAAGTTTCAGTTCTTGAAATCGTGCTTTGTTCCTGAAGGGTGTAAATACACTCATTTCTCTCACCTTCTAGGAGAAATCAGAAATGGAAAGTTAATGTGCTTTTCTTAAGAGGTTAAAATAAGTCTTTTTGTTAAATGTGAATCAACGCAGGCTGTGTTACTTTTGTCAGGATTCCCACAGATTCTCGAAATCCTTCTATAGTGCTGGAATTATATTTTCATTTTCCAAGGACCTGTAAAAGTTCCGGAATTCGGTTAGCTTAACTTGCGACTAGGTCTGAAGTTTCAATGATTTATCCATTTTTCTTGCTTGAGAGAAAATACTTTTATCAATGCTATTTTTAGTTAGACTATTTCCATCCAATTCAAACGCTCTAGAACCTGAGATTTTTTTTTGAAAAAATTCAAGACTTCCATTGGCTTTCATACTTTTATAGGAGTGTCTTTTTTTTCTCTCCATGCTTCCCTCAACTAGCATAGCCGTCGTAATCCGTCATGGGCTCGCTGTTAAATCTAACGTTTTGTTGAAATTTTCTTTAGTCTATATATATATATATATATACAACAGTTCCGTAACTGACTGACTGAAAACGCACAGATCAAACCGCTGAACCTAAAGGGCTGAAATTTTGCATGGCGATTCTTCTTATAGTGTAGGGGTGCACTCAGAGAGATTTTAAAAAAATTCTTAGTTTTTTAAAATTAAATTTTTAAGCTGTTTTTGTAATATTCCTTAAAGTTTGCATTTAAAATAATAATTCGAGATTTATAAAATTTATATCACGAGAGAGATCATAACAATTCCTTTAAAATGAAATCTTTTTCGAATCTTTACCTTCATTTTCTGATTTTTGGTGGATTTTTAAAGATTAATTTTTAGAATTTAATTTATTAAATGCTGATCACGTGATTTCTTTTCTGGTACTTTAAATAAATTCATCGTCACGTACATAACGAAATAGACAAAAAAAAATTGTTTATTCTTGCTAATGCGGCAGACGATTGGACATTATCCAAAAAAATATTAAAATACAGTAAAAGATATGTTCCTCAAACTGTACTATATTCTTTGGTATGTCCTATTAGATTTAATTTGAATATTTTCTTCTACATTATTTTCTCTATAAAAATATCCCTTACGATTTTATTATAAATATGTGTGTATATATATATATATATATATATATATATATATATATATATATATATATATATATATATATATATATTTTGGCATAAATTGCGTAAATTGACCGTTGTATTTAATTTGAATATACTCCGTAGCGAAGTGCGGGTTTTCAGCTAGTTTGTTCGTAAAATGTGGGTAAGGTTGATGTGAGACATAAGTTTCACCTTTTCGAACAACATGCGATTTTTAAAGCGATGAGAAACTATTGCCTGCCTCTAAATTCGCGCCATTCAGAAACATTTAAGACCAGAATGGGAATATATCGCGTCCTAGCAAAAATAACGCGGGAAAGTTTTTACCTTTTGCCTTTTTTTGGTATCAGCTGAAAATTCTTGGGAACTTGTACTAGAGATTAATCAGTGTGTGAAAGATTGTAGTTTTTCTCAGGATTTATGGGCGAATTATGTATCAAGTTTAAAGTACAGATTTCGAGGTACTGTAATTTTCTTTAGAATTTTCTTTATTGCGTTGCTCTGCGTTTTAGCAAATCTCTTTCGCGAACTCTTTTGTTTGGAAATAAATAGTAAGGTAACATCTATGTGTCTAGACTGTGTTTAAACCATTCTTTTGATCTCTGTGCACTGGTCATAGTCTAGTTATTTGCAAAGAAATATATTCCTTGGGATTTCAACACAATAAATAACTTCACAGGTATAATTAACGAAAGGAATGTCTTTAGCCTTAACTGAAATCCTACCTTGGAGTTTTCAAAAAGTTGATAGTATATTAAATTTAGATGTGGCAATATTGATTTATTTCAAAATTTTCTTACCGTTTCTTTTTAGGGTGGTGCAATAAATTGATAAGGCTATTTTTTTTTTAAAAAAGCCGGCTAACTAAAGGAGTTTGACAGTCACGACCGGGGAGAGTTGAAATTTTATTTTAAAGATATCTATTGCATAAACTTATTAAAATGAGTTTTAGTTCCTTTAAGTATCATTTTCTTGTCCCTTATCACCGGCACGCTCCTTTTTTTGTAAATCTTGAAGTGGCATGGTTGAATAGTTTCTTTATCGTTATCTTTTTTCAGCTTCGGGCGATCCAGTCCTCCTAGAAACACACAAAATTGCACTAACCACTCATCATTGTTATTTTAAAGGCTTATCAGAATCGTTTCTGAAGCGAAACCTTCGCTGCTTGCCATAGTTACAGAACGTGGCTGCAGTATTTCGTGGTTGTAAGTACGGCATAAGGTCCTGTTTGCTTTCGATAAAAATTTACCCTGTTTATTTTTTTATATAAATATTGCAAGTATTTTTTGATAAATTCAGTTTCTTTTCTTCTGCCGTTACATTTTGTGTTGAAACAGTTGTTAAGTATGACGATGTCGATAGTTTAATCGTGGGATTGAGTCAGCTCCTGATACGGTGGATAAATTAAAGTGCGTGATCAAGTCTGCTGTGCACTAACCCTATTGGATTCGCTCACCTCAATGTTAACCTATGGAGAAAATGTCTACTATTGACAGCTACACAAATGCTGATAATCCGATGGTATTTTCAGGTAGCCTGAAATTTTCTGCACCTTGCAACAGGATTCATTTTCTAAATTTTGTCCACCAAAGGTATTGATGAGTGTTTAAAACACACTATACCAGATTTTTTTCCCCCGAATAATTTAAATTTAAAAATATTATTTGCAATTTTTTTTTCAAGCGAACAATAACCCAAGGTGTAAAATTTCTCTATTGTGGAGTACAATTAAAAAAAAATTATTCAGTCCAAGTCGGCAATCTTTGGACACATTTTCTCCATGGGTTAACATTGAGTTGAGCAAATCCAATACCGTTAGTACAAGCAGCTTTAATATTTAGACCTCTGGTACTGACACTTTCCTTAAAGGCGTAAAACTTTATTTGGTAAAACGGTGGAAGATGTAAATTGCCCATGAAACGTTACTCTAGATTTCCCCCGAAAAAAATCTTTTTTACGTGTATGAAACTCCACGATTCCATGAACTTTTTTTGAAGTGCACTGATTAAATTTCGGTTTCACTAGTGTTTATTTTTGGACCGCAAGTGAGAAATTCTTCCTCCCTAGTTCTATAATTAAAATTAGTTTTTTAAGAATATACCTTCAGTTTCGTTTGATATTTATATAGATATTTAAAACTTTTGAAATTTGAGAGTTGTATGTTTTTTCTACATCCTGTCTATAATGGATTAAGAAGCTGCTTCCCTTCTTTTCCTGTATAAGCGGGCGTAGTATAACAAGGCAAGGGGAATGCTTTTTTTTTTTTGTAAATTTTTTTCGCTTAACAAAAATAAAACACGGACATCTGTGAGAGGTACTGCGTGTTATTAAAGGTGAAAGCTTAGTGCGGTGGAAAAGCACAAGCTAGTAGTTGTCTGCTAACTCTAGAAAGACACGCAAAAAACGTTCATAATGTAGTCACTAAGTGCGTGTGTATTTTTTTTTATCCTGGGGTATTCCATTAAAAATATAATTAATGCTAAAAAATTTTACGTGAAAATTAAAAAGCATTGCTTTGTTTGTGAAACGTCCCGGGATTTCTATTTTAACACCTTGTTTATATAGAGGATTTTTTGTATACAGTGGAACCTCTATCTATCGTTTTTCAAGGGACCTATTGCACTGAACGGTAAATGCAGGGAAACTATACAAGCGGGAACATAAAGTAATATTATCATCGGGGCTGGATGAAGCAAACTACACATGCGGGAAAATGATGATTCTGCGAACGATCGACCGAGGTTCGTCTGTATATACGTAATACGTGTATATTTGTCACAAATTGATACCATTTTTAAGGCAGCTGGGTAGTAGCCGTATTGGATTCGCTCAGCTCAATGTTGACCTATTATTGAGAGAATTTTTTCAATGATTGTTGACTTGGTATTAAAGTTGTTTATTTATTTATTGATTTATAATTGTTCCTCGTAATAGAGAATTTTTTTTAAATCTGGTATCTTATGCATTTAAAATATTTCGTTCACCATAGGAAATTGTTTTTTTTTAAACACAGTATATTAAATTTTTTTCTCCGAATGATTCAAAATTAAGCAAAAATGAGATTCAATTTCAAATTTTTTAAATACCGGGCTAAAGGTATCCAAGAGTTATGACTTATTTTTACAGAACGACCCATTAGAATTATATATATATATATATATATATATATATATATATATATATATATATATATATATATATATATATATATATATATATATATATATATATATATATATATATATATATATATATATATATATATAAATAGAAAGAACATTTCACCAAGTTTTAATATACTAAATCATAGATTTCGATGTGTGCACCTTTTGTAGCACGACAAACGTCTAAATGGTAATCCAGTTCTCTCCAAGTGTTTCGTAGCATATCAGGAGTTATTACACGAATTGCTTGAATCATACGCTTTTTCAACTCATCCACAGTTTCAGTTTTTTTGTTTTATACTCAATGGATTTAATGAATCCCCAAGCAAAAAAGTCTAACGCCTGATATGCTACGAAACGCTTTGAGAGAACTGGATTACCATTTAGACGTTAGTCGTGCTACAAAAGGTGCACACATCGAAATCTATGATTGATATTAAAACTTGGTGAGATGTTCTTTCTATGTAAATAATTTTTTTTAAATTGTAATGGGTAGTTCCGTAAAAATAAGTCATAACTTTTGGATACCTTTAGCCTGGACACTGTATATTTTCAATAAAACGATTTATTTTTTTTTAAAAATTTGATTTAATTTAGCGCCATCCTCTATTAAAATCATTTTTCTCGGTGAGCTGATATTGGGTTGTTTTGTAGTGTTTATTACAGTGTTCGTTCGCTTTTCAGGTGAAGTAAGCTATTATTTAAACCTTTTAGAGGTACATATCTGCTGTAAATCATACTGCTTTTTAATTTTTTTAAATTTTCTGCTCAATTATCCATTTAAAATTAAAAGAACTAATTTATTTGAGCTATCGCACATAGTTAACATAGTTATTTTGTTATTAGTTTGCCCATTTTTTTTTATAAGTTTTTATGTTACATTTCAAAGTGTATGTGCCGTAAATTAGTTTAATTTCATAGAATTTTTATTCGTTAGATTTAGCTTATTAAAAAAAGGGCCCGGTTCATCGTTTTATCCTGATTTCATCTAATCTGTAATATGTCGGCGTCGGTGATCAAAATCAGCATCATCAGCATCTCAACTCTCCCTCTCCATTCTTTTCACCCAACTTTTCTCTTTCTTTGCCACGCTGAATGGTCGAATTATGCCCCTGGGCATTATCTCATCGTTGTATTCCAGCGTCTTTTAGCTTCGGGCCACGAAAGCGTGTAAAGATTCAGCCAGCCGCGGCTAAACGTTTCACGTAGTAAAATTTTTCGCAATATTGGTACTTTATTCTTTCTTTTTCTATTCCTCTCTCCTCCCCCGTGGTGGTAAATTGTGTGGTTGACGTTGCGTCAAAAAGTGTCGGGTGATTCATCCCGCCTGTTTTGTTACGAATGCAAAGAAAAATGGACGGAAACCTATCTTTTCACTCGCCGTTCACGCGGGCGTCTTTCAGGAACGTTTCATACGTTTTTCTGTACGTTGTACTGCACGTGGAGCATGAAATGAAGCTGCCGCAGTGACCGTTTCGCTCATTAAAGGAGTAACGAAAAAAGAAAAAAAATCCAGCAGTTTTGTGCTAGTACGGAACTGATTAATTGTCCGAGGTTGCTTGCCCCCCCCTCTTTTTTTAATAAAAAAAAACACAAAACATTTTAGTGAAGTCTTTCCTCTCTCTCTCTGTTGACACAATGTTGACCGGTGTCGAGAAAAACTGGTGTTTTTACACGCAAATGTTGAAGACAATTTAGGATAAAGGAAAATCATATTGGAGACATTTTTGATCAACCGAATATTGCTTTATTTGAAAACTACCTTTATTATGTATGACCTGAATGAGTTTCAGACAAATCCTAACTTATATCATTTAAGGTGACTGCCTACGTTGAAAATGTCATTTTTTGACTTATTTTGGTCAATTTCATTTTTTGCAAGAATCGTGTAATTCAATCTTTTCTCTTTTCAAAACTATCTTGATTTTCATTCTACATCATTTAGAGGCAGAGTTATAGCTATTTCAAAAAACATCTTCTGAAGTGACAAAAATTGAAGTGACAAACAAATTTAAATGCGTTTTTCTCAGAATTATGTTTTTTAGCACAAATCTCTACGGTTATCATGATATCTCACATAATAATGTATATAATTTGATAAAGTTTTCAGGAAATGTTTTAGATGCTATTGTTAATGAAATGACGCACAATAATTGGTGTATAATAAATAGTTTTTTTTTTTTTATTTATTTGGGGCTGTTTTATAAGGAAAGGAATGACGAATTGGGGAAAATTTTCATATTGGAACATAAAATTGCGTGTATTATTTTTGCATTTTAAAATTTCTCTTAGATTGTAGGTCATTTTGAATATAATTGTAATATGTATCATGTGTGAGAAGGAAATTAAAATAGTAGCATTAGGATTTTGTGATAGAGTGATAGGCGTTTTAGCTAAATTTCATTTAAAAATTACTTCAAATTGACCAATTTATGAAAAAGTATGCTATTTACAGGTAAGTTTTTGTTCCTTTATTTTAAAGTGCTATTTTACCATAAAAGACCAAAGAATCCTTTAAAATTTTTTTTTTTTTTTTTAAATGGCTCCGAACTTAGGCAGTCACTTTAATCTGTGAATCTCAGACCTCTATTTGAAGAAAACAGATTTCAAAAAATAAGTATTCCGTACTTTATTCCAAAGATTTCAGTCTTTGTCTATGACTTGCTTATATATTTGAGGTCAACAATGTAGTAATTAATGATTAATAAATTTTCAACTCATAAAAGAATTAAGTTTCTTAATGACGTCAGTGTGTTAGGAAACTGAGAAATTTACTAATACACTCACACATATTTTTAAATTGATATGTATAATTAATATTTTTTTATCACATTTTTAACTTGTGTTTGTATTTATCTCGTTGCATCTAAATCATTAGCACTAATGTGGCGTAGTTATCACTTTGAGAGATTAACGTGTCTGTCATTCTCAAGTTCGCCAAAATTTGCATAAGCAGTATAGCAATGCCTCGGTGACATTTAACAGAGGAAGGTTTGGTTTGGAGCGCTACGGTCAATTTTTGCTACACGAGGGCTATGTATTTAAGCAGTTTCATGCTCCATAAAAAGTATTAAATTTTTTAACGTATATTCAACATCGGCGCATGTGCTCGATTTTACATGGTTACGGAATAAATGTGGTACCTGCATGATGCATATGGGAAAGATCCCCCCCCTCCCCCCCCCCCCAAAAAAAAACCTATAAGGGGCTTTAAGAAGGGGGGGGGGGAGAGCCGCATTGCACCCTGTGTACACAGAACCATTTGAAAAGCAGATTTTTCTTTTATTTCCAAACGGTTATTTAGGGAAGCTCTAAATATAAGACGTTTATTTCCCTAGGAACGGGCGTCTTTGGTGGTCTCCAGGCCGTCAAATGCGAAGTATGATTTCCGTGGTAGCTCGGTTCCACCTTTTACAGGGTAAATTTTTTTTTCTTTGAATAGAAAAATCTTATCAATTTCTAAATTAAAACATTTTCTCTCAGAGTGTACCGTTCACTGATAGTTTTCATTTCGTGAGTCCCCCCCCCCCCAAACCCTCCTTTGTTGTAGAAAACAGTGGTGTATTCACTATTCCCTGGGTTCATTTGGGCCCGGACATGAGTATGCTTCGCGCACGGTTTCCAACAAATGAATCGCAGTCCCCAGTAACGTAATAACCAGTACATACATCAGATTAACGTAAACATATTGTAATTACCTCAACATGTGTTGGGAAAACTTGGGCATCCGACGCCCTATCTGTGTAGAGTCGCAGTATATATTTTCATATTGTCAAAATCTATTGCGGCTGCGCAGTATTCATCCAAACGATATATTTATTACAAAAATGCCCATTGTCTGTGAAAAAAAAATATTGTAAATCTGCGATTTTCGTCATGTATAAATCTAAGTTTGAAAATCGCGCTAATTTGAAGTGCCTGGTTATCTCCGGTTATGCGTCTGATCTTAAGTCTTAAAAGGAGGGGAAAATATTTTTTTTTTTTTTTTTTTCGTGTACTTGACTTCAAAATTTGTTGCCAATCCTGTTGTTGAAAGCTCTTAGAATATGTCGTATCCGCAAGTTAAGTTCTACACGCCATTATCATGCAGTTTATTTTCGCTTAGTCAGATTGACTAGAAATCACATGAAAATGTTATCGGACCCACTTCAGAGTCATAAGTAACCTGTATCACAACATAATAGCACCAAACGACCCGGCTCTTTAAGTAAAGCGACTTCCTAGCCAATGACGTGTGCCATTTGTTTGAGCTTTGTTAGTTTCTATTATAGTGGCCCACTTAATCTCAGTTCAAGGCGGAGGAATAACGAGATCATTGAATATCGAAATAATTGTTCTTAGTGCATATACAAAAAAGTGGTATTATGATTATGGTGTCTGCCATGTGCTATTTTTTGGTAGTTTCGTTGCAATAAAATTATTTTTTAATGCCAAATCTCGTGGACTTTATCGTCTGCAGATAAATTTATACTTAAGTGTAATTTTACTTTATATCATTCTCTCATTACATTGCATTTACTCGGAAGAGTGCTTTGAACGAAAAATAAGGATGTTTGAAAAATAAGGATTTATTTTGCATGGACATTCTAAATCATAAAAATATTTTAGTGGGGGACATATCGCATCCCTGCAAGAAAAGTGACACAACTCAAAAATGTAGCATTTGAGAAAAATCAGCTGAAACAATGCTATAAAGATGTAAATGTAATTAAATGTCAAGGATTTGTAGAGCGTTTATTAAATGGAAGTTCATTTTAAGGGGTCTTGTTGACGGTGCCACCGTAATTTTGACCGGGCATCACAACCGGGGTGACATCTGGTTGGCTCTTCCTCCCCTACAAACCTCACTGAGGGACTTTTTGGTGTGTAGATTTAACGTGCCCTTACCCATCTTAGACACTAGAGCACATAGTAGCGTTTCTCAAGATTTGAACCGAGCTCCCTCAGTACCGAATTCCGACATGCCAACCATTAGGATGTCACGGGCCTTTGGTATTGTAGTTATTTAATCACGGGTTTCTGGTTAAACATTCAGTAAAAACTGTTATTTTTATGCCCGAGATCATTCTATTATAATAGCATTTCCTCCGTTTTAAGAAAGGGATTTCTTCCTCCTAAATCGGGATTACCCTCACAGTTTTCGCTCGTCAGCATTGTTTGTTGTGCGTGTGTGACTGAATTCTCTGGAGAGGATTATCCATGTTTTTTCTTTTTTGGAAACATGGATTTATCCCCTGTGCGAATAAGTCGTTTATTGAGTTATGTAAAAGTGGTAGTAGGGGAATGGTTCCCACAGGATTTTCTAATACCTTCAGTTATGATTGTTATTTTCACACGTCATTGCATTCTGTTTCGGCAATGATCTGGTGCAGATAGTTTCCTGGGTGAAACACCTCGAGTCCGAAAATTTTACTGCTGGATTCCCTTTATAGCTTTATTTTCTTCTTCTTTCTTTTAATTCAATGAAGCATGCTGATCTGGTGTTTGCGAATTATATAACAAGCTAGATATCGTGTTACTGTTGACACTGACGGAAAAGAATTCTCTTTGTATTTACATTGACCGGAGTAGGATTTCTTCCGGAAGATGCTGGTGTCGAAGGTGTTTGTGTTAGAGCAAGTTGTAGTGTGTATGAGAGTATATTTGGGGGTTGCCTAAATAAACAGTAATGAGCCATTTTAGGAATGTCTACGTACTTTGAAGACCTCCAAACAGAAAAAGATTATATTTGATATGAAAAAAAGTTTAAGTGTTGTTTTTTCTACAGTTTTTTTTAAAAAATGTCGTTCTCCAATTGTAAAAATAATATTTCGAAATTCTTATATAGTTTTAATAATTCTTTTTTTTTATTTATTTGATTTGTCAAATTATTCAAATCTGGCATATTTTGAGTTGTTTGATTTAGTAGCATTTCATTTAAATGTTGATTTGTCAACGATGAGCGTTATTTATTTTTATTTACCTAAATGTAAACTACAAGGATTCACGGCTGTAATTTGTTCCAAAACGGGAGGTTATTCAATTTGCCTCTAACTTTTATTTTGGGTGTTTTGAATCTGGCACGCGATTCCAAATTTCTAGCGGAGTTGCGCTTGGTTTGTGGAGTTATTGTTGGGTTTGATTTTGTCAACCAAGTAACTTGCTCAACTGCTCTTTGTACTTAATCAGTTAGTGAATTCGAAATACTTTGTTGTTTTGATAACAGATCCAACGGCTGCAAAAAATGAAAAGAACCGCAAAGAAAGTGACAAAGCTGCATGCGACTTGCGAGCTGCAGTTTGGTCACCCCTGGTATATATGCTAATATACTTTAAGACACGGTGATAATGCGCCCTGTTTTTCTTACAGAAATAACGATAGGTATTAAATTTAATTTTCTGCTGTTAAATTTATTAAAATAATTAGATAAACATCAGAACCACGAAACCGCTCAGTGACCCGTTGTGATATTTGTAGAAATAAATATCTCAAAATCGTCGTTGGTTATAGAATTAATTTATTCTCTAAGTTCCAACACTGAATTTTTGTTCCAACATATTTTTTTGCCCCAATATGTTTATATATTGTAAAATATTAATGATAGGTATTGAATTTATAGATTTTAAAATTTAATTCTACTTATCTAGGTTATTATGATAGGTTTGAGTAAATTAAAATAGGGGGGAAATTACATAGGGTTTTTACGGTCCTTTAGAGTCCTTCAGCACTCTTTAGGAAACAACATATGTATTTTCAGTTCAGTTATGTTCAGTTTCACAACATATGTATTTTCAGTTTAGTTTTTAAGGGCCCTTAAAATTATTTTAAATATACTTATTTTTGCATTAAAGGTCTTCACCTTATTTCGTTTGCAATTTGTTGCTCAAAAAGTACATATTTTCCAGTTGAAATACAAGAATTTTTTTCTGCTGTTAAAGACTGCCTTTGGGAAAATGCAGATTTTTTTTGGTGTGTGAATCTTGATGTATGTTTTACTGTTGTCCAGATTAAGAATGCTTTTGTATTATTACATCTCTCTCCCCCCACCTTCTCTCCAGCTCCATATATATATATATATATATAGCGCAAAACGTTTGGCGCTCCCTACCAGCTGTTTGTCATCTTCAAAATTTTTTTGGTTGGTTCCTTGTGGCATAACACAATTCAGTTTAACTTACGATTTGAAATAGTTCCCTGCGGTTGCGCTTTTCGAAGTATCATACGCTTTAAAGCTGACCGTGGAATGTCCTTTAACAGTCGAACTGGGGTTTATTTTCCTATTCTTAAATTTTGCCAGTCGAAATTCTTGTCACGCAAGAATTGCACTTTAAATAGCTGCTTTACATATCGTGGAAAAGCTTCGTTCAATTCGTGGATTGCGCTCAATGTTCTAACGTGGGCCTTAATCCTTCCGTAGTTATTTGTCATTAAACTTCCGATTATTTTTTATTCTACTTCATAAACAGAACCTCTCAACACTCGCCGTCTGATTGCTATTTATAGGTTCAGCCCTTTAACACCCGGCGTTCGCATATCTTCTCTTTTTAATGATGTTTTTGAAGAACTCAATTGCAGCCACTTTCACATAGGCATTCCTATATTAAATTCCATTCCACGCTCCTCGCTTTTTCAGTGGGCAGGCCAACCGTGGAAAAGAACTCGTTCATACCGTGTCGAGTGAGATTATTATTATTTCTGTTTTGTTTCTTTTCAACAGTAGCGGTCATTTGTTAACAGCATCTCTGGTACGGGCAACAGGTCAAGCATGGGTAGAAGAATTCTCGCCCGTGTCTTCCACGGATTCAATTTCGGTGCCTTTTTTTTATTGTCACTGGTGCTGAAAACCGAATGGCGATGGGGGCTTGGCCAAATGTACACCCGGTATTCGTATATCCCTTTACCGTGACGTTCCGCTGCAGTCTTTTGAGTTTATTTTCTGTAATTTTTGCTGTCTGTTTATGTATATTTCACCGACTTCGAGAGTTTACCTGTGTTATCGTAGAGGGGCAATTAAGGACTGTTCATTTTTTGTAATTAAGGTTGTCGTGCACTAACCCTATTACACCTTGTGTATATAACCCTTTACACCTTGTGGCATTTTTCGTTTAAAAATCAATGCAAATAATATTTTAAAATTTAAATTATTCGAGGGAAAAATATGGTGTAATGTGTTATAAATTCATTTGGTGGACGAAATTTATAGAAAGAATCCTGTTGCAAGGTGCAACAGGAAGTTCAGGCTATCTGAAAATACCAATTTTACTGGATTATCAGCATTGGTGTAGCTGTAAATAGTAGACACGTTTTCTCTATAGGTCAGCACTGAGGTGAGCGAATCCCATACAGTTAGTACACAGTCGCCTTAAAACTTTTTTTTTCATCGCAAGTCGTGAGAAAATTCGAAATGGTGTTTTTTTTTTCCCTGTAATTTTTCTCAAAGTTTTTGCATTAAAATGTCGAAGCGTAACATTCTTTTTCCCCAAAAGTGTCAGTTGTATGGAAGTCGGTTGTGTAAACAAAGCTGCATTAACACTAATCCACACCTGCATCAAACTGAGAATATGTGAATGCCCAGTTGCATAGAGATCTCTTTTAACTATCATTTCAGTTATGGGGAATTTTATTTCTTAAAATTTAAGGAGTGTTTTATATTGATTTCTAACAACGTATGTACACTTTCTTAGGGTTTGCGATTTCCAGTAATAATATTTACAAATACTTTCAATGTATAGATACACACAGATTCATCTGTTTTTATTAATCATATAATAATCGACAGCAAATGTTTGACCAGTTTGACTTATTATTATAATTTTTTTATTTTAATTTTAATTTATGCCGCAGATACTATTTTTAAAGAAATAGTCATAAATTTACTGCAGATATTTTCCCTGTTTCTTAAAAATTAGTTTTTGTACTATTTATGAATAAAATTTCATTGTTTTATTTATGCATTGTATTTAGGTTGATCAGTAATTTACTAAATTGTGCTGAAACAATTTCTGAATCGCCTCTAAACCAGAAAAGAATGTTTTCAATGTTTTCATCCTTTCCATTTCTGTCTCGATTTTAGTGTTTAATTTGAGTCAGCAGACCGTTGGTATAATTTCAGTTTTTTCCCCCCATTTGACGGAGGAAAAATAATATTCTAATCTTCTCTTTTTAATAAGCGTTGCGGTACATCTTTCTATTCAAATCTTTTCTATTTCTTTATTTTGTGTATGCTTGTGCCTCCTTGAAGATTTTCACTTAACTCAAGGCCAATAAATAAACTCAAGGCCAATAATAGTGAAAAGCTTGCCAATATTTATTATTCCACGATCTTATGCGTCACACTTAGTAATGAGGGCGCGGTAGCCCAGTTGGCAAAAGCTGCGGGCCAGTGATCTGAACGTCCCTGGTTCGATGCTCGTCGCTGCAAATCTACCGCCGTGTTCACTAATGGTGGCCGGGGCACGTAAAATAGGGCGTGGCTACAATGTCCACCAAGGTCTCAAATTTACCTCTTGAGGTGCGGGGTCAAGTGTTCCGGTCTCGTCACTTGACTCGGTTCAAAATTACGGGACCGGTCATTTAGCCAAGTCGGACTCCGACCCTTGTGGTGCTAATTCCAAACAGGAGCCGCACCTTCATCGCCCATAGCCTTCGGAACTTGATCTAACTATCGGTCAAGGGGCATAAGCAACAACAACAACAACATTTAGTAATATGTTCACATGCATTAATGTAGCGTAAAGTATGTTGAAATATTTAGAGCTTTTTTCCCAAGGACTATGTCACGTCCTCATCTTGAGTTCGTTCGCTTCTTTATTACGGTAGCACCCTATACATGTGCCAACACTGCTCCCTATGAGAGTACAGCACGGAAACGTCCCTGCCATTCGAACCCATGCCCACACCGTTGAAACCTGAGTTGCTAACGGCTGTACGATGCGGGCGGAATACATTGAACTTAATACCCTTTATGAGAGAGATTATAAAAACCATTTAAAAAAAAAAAAATAAATACCGCCACCTATCTTGATATTTTATACCCGTTTTGATCACGAATTTTTGCGTGTAATATTTACTTTTTCTTCAGGGATTAGTTTGCTAAATTTTCTGGCCACCGTATAATGATTTGATGTCACTAATTAAAGTGTAGACTACTTGATACAGAATTAATTCTCCTGTGGTATAGATGACCAGTGATAAGTGCATTGTACGCCACACATTGTGTGTTGTGTGCGGCACGTTGCGTGGGTTGCATTTTCCCTGAGAGAATATGAGGCTGATTCAAAGCCTGTCTATCATTATGTATTTGTGTTCACCACTACTGCATATTCATGAACTATGCTCGTAGAATGGTGCGTTTTTAACGTGCGAAACGTCTCTCTCGCCCACACTTTCCATGTAGGCAACCTGTAATTTAGTTGAGCGTTCGGAAGTACTCCCGTCATTTGAAGTCCATTTTGTTTTGGAGAGGCAGCGGATTTGACAGTGGAGGTACTCCCTCGCGTTAATCTTATTAAGGGGAGCAGGGCAAAGCCACCCTGTGGGATTCTACGCTGCCGTTATACTTTTCTGTTTTTTTATACCGCAAATTAAAGAAGGGTTGAGGGCTGTAATATAATATCCTTACTGGTGTCCTGGTGTTGTAAATTCAAACTTCTCTTGAAGTTTCCATTAAATTTAATTTTCAAATTACTGCAAAATCTTGCGCATTATACGCACTTTTTTTTCACATTTTAGTCCGCAAAAATGAAGGTGCGTATTATACTCTTGTACAAAAAAACCCCGTAGTTTTAAACATTAAATAAACGACAAACAATAGATGAACTGTATTCTAGTGAAAGTGATTAAGACTGATAATTTCACTGTATTGTTTGTTTTGAATTAAAAATGTGAGTTTTTTTTCTACCGAATTTGACGTTTTCGTTTATTTTATTTCTATTACAAATTATATTTATGTTAATAAATATTTGTGCAATTTTTAAATAAAATATTGAAAATTTATGGGTCGTATTATAGTCGAATTTTAATTTTTTCCGAAAATTTCACGCAAAATCAAGCATGCGTATTATACACGTGTGCGTATTACAGTCAAGATTTTACGGTACTGTATTTTTCGGACCCTAAGACGCACCTTTTTACATAAAAAAAAATCGATTTAAAATTGGGGTACGTCTTATGGCCCGAAGGTAACATTAAAATAAAATGACTGTTTTATTATATTTATAATATATATATTATTACATTGATTATATATATTTTTTAATCTTTATTAAGCAAGAAATTGAAAATATCTTTATATACCATCAAAATACAAAATATTCTTTTCTAAAAATCCTCCCATAAATTTGAGGGGCGTCTGATCGTCCCGTGCGTTTTATGGTCCGAAAAATACGGTATGTAATTTGTGTAATACTGGCTCTTCTCCTGACTTCCATGTTAATTTATTTGTGTGTATTCATAAAACTTTCAATCATCGTTAAAGAACCCCTCGGTATATTAATGACGAGGACCCCCGTTAATGCTCCTGGATAGTAGCCATATTGGACTCTCCCAGCTCAGTGTTTGGGAGAAAAATTTCTCCAAGAATTGTCGACTTGGATTTAAAGACACCGTAACAGAGAAATAATTTTTTTTACCCTGCTATCTTATTCATTTTCTAAATTTCGTACATCAAAGGAAATTATTAGCGTTTAAAATGCATTATACCACATTTCTCCTCCCTCCCCCGAATAATTTAAATTTAAAAACAATTTTTGAGTTTCCTTTAAAGAATGATAAAGGTACCCGATTAAAAATTTGTTTTTCTCTTTTACGTAGTACAATTTTTTTTTTTTTTTTTAAGGTTTGGGGGGGGGGGGGAATCTTTCAATCCAAGTTGTCAATTATTCGAAAAATTTTAAACCATTTGTAAATGTGAAAAATTGAACACTGAGCTTTCACCGTTGATAAATTTGAAACATTGAGCTGAGCGAAACCAATATGTCTACTACCCAGCAGTTATAAATCTTCAACGGGCGCGCCATTTTCTGGAACACCAGCAGGCGTGCTTGGCACAAAGTGCAACGTCTCTTTCAACCTTGATTATTCCTTTTGTAATAAACTTTTTCTTTTGAAATTGACAATAATGATTCTGAGTTTTATAACAAGATATAATATGTTGATAATATTGAGATATATTTATAATTAAGCCAAAGAATGCAGATAGAATCGTTTTATTTCAAAACTGTCCGGTTTGTTGGATCTAAGGACAACTTGCGAATGATTCCTATTATGTCTAAAAACCTAAAAAACAATGAGATTGTCCATCTTCGTGATATGCGTCCTTAATCATGAGTATGATCAATTTGACTGTCCTTTAATCATTTCTCGTTTACTACTATGTACGGAAACTACGACAAAAGGCATAATTAATTATCAATACTAGGGGGTTTTATGCAGAGCTAGATCGAAAGCAAACCAGTTTTCGAGCCAGTCCATCGGAAGTTTTTGACCTTCACCTACGCCGAAATAGAATTCCTAAACACCGTTTTTGGTCAGTTTATTTTATTTGAATAAATCTATTGTCCTTCCGCCTCTGTGAAGTGGTCTGCTGTTGGCGTAGTTCATTTCAGAGCAGGTCAAGCGTGGAGAAAGCCGCATCGATTTAAAAATAAGAAAAGATTTTATTCCCGGGGGCTCAATTACTTTTGTCTAGTTTGGCTTATAAGCTAGGATGTAAACATTCTTTGTCGCAATCTGTAGACTGAAAGAAGGTTCATTGAAGGATTAAGAGTCTTTAAAAAATAACAAAAAAAGGTTGGGCATTGTTTTAAAGTACTGGCTTGTTCAGTTATTTTTTTTAAATGTGACCTCCCTTGTTTTTTATTTTTTTAAAAGTGATACGTGTTTACTGTATCTTCTTTTCTTTTAAGAAGGATGATTTAAGCAATCACTGATATCAGAATTCAGCTGAGTTTTATACTACACGGTATTGCGTCTATAGTTCTGCTTGAATTCGACTTTCAAGTACGTAGAAATGGGTTGGAATTTTTTTATTTTTTATTTTATTTATTTATGAGGGAGAGTGTGGGTTGTTCAGCTGTGTATTTTACAGACATTTTATGTTGTACATTAAATAGGCCTTATCCCGTGTTACACTTAGCACAAGTTACTGAATGCTGAAAAAGTACCGCGAGTTTGTTTCAAGATAATGATTTATGAAGGTTTTGTTGCGTTAATCATAGTAGTTAAATGAAACCTTTATGATATCCGTTTGAAGGTTCCATAGAGCAAAATTATTTACCCACCTTAATTGGTTTTGGACCCTTGCCTTCAAGGGCTCTATGTAATTATGATTTCTCTCGGTATATTGAAACCTTATTTTTATGAACCACAGCCAAAATCAACATGCATAGCAAACCAATATTTTAATCACCACAGCATCGTGATTTCGTGAGAATGACAAACCATGATTGGCAGCAAGTATAGTTTACCAGGTTTACCTAGCAAAGCGTGACGTTCTTAACTCAAGAGTCAGATATTGCTTTCATGAAGCATAGTTAATTATCTAAGAGTTTCAATCTGCTGCTGTATTGTTTGCTATGAAATATTAAACTGTTGTTTCGCATACTTTCAACATCTCGCAAGAACCGAGCTCCTTTTATGAGTTCATTTCGTAGAACGTTGGAGTCAAGATGAATACATACATTAACGTATTCGAGTCTTGCGGTTAGCGGCCTTCACACCACTATCTGCCAGCTCTCATTGTTCGGAGAATTTATTTAAGGATCAGGTGTAGCCTCACCTACATGCAAATTTGAAACCCATATTTGAACGCTGAGATACCTATCGTCTCGTCAATATGCGGGTGGTGGAAACGTTTGCCACGGTCACTTCCATTTGCCGCGATGGGTGAAGTGATTGGTTGAACACCCTCTTCAAAACCGTTAGTTCGGGACTGACCTTGGGGCCACTATAGCGTGTGGAATTTGAGCGGTGGAATAGATGGATGACGTGACGCTTGAGGATATCCCACGACCTCGCCTGTCACTTTGGGAAATCGTCATCTGGTTTATTTCGTGCGATGGCTTTTGTTTTGAATCATTCATACAATGTATTTGCCATAAATAAAAGATACCCTGCTGGTGGATTTTGCCTATATAATCTTGCGACCCTTGCGTGGTTCGGCCTCCCAGTTGCGTACGGCCCGAAATGGGTTCTAGCGTGCGAATCGAAAGAGCAAGTGGTACATTTCCTGCCCGTGTGGTATTAGAATTTAACCTATACTGGCAAAGTCGGCGTGATTGACTGAACATTACCCCGAGACCATTAAATGTTTGATTCCTAAAGCCACTAAGCGGATAAAAATTTAATTTCTGCTCCTTAAGTTGCTGCATATTTTACGATTAATGGAATTTGGACTCATGCATTTTATCTCTGGTTATTTTAATAATTTACTAAGGGGCATGTAATTTTCTGAACCTGTAATTTTGAATCCATGTTATATTAAACTAATGTCGCTTGTGATACCGTAATTTCATATCTTGATAAATTGCCACTATGGTATTTTTGTACTTGTATTGAAGTGTTCTTTTGCTTTCGGGTTATATTTTAATGCATCGTAGAGCGCGGGAGAGAAATTTTTATCTCACAGTGAAGCAATAGAAGCCCCATGGTGCCATCACAATTTTCATCGAGCACCCCTAGGTGCGACATCTATACCATCCTGAATCCACATACCACATGAGACTTTCCGGCCTACGGATTAAGTGTGGCCATGCCCGGCGTAGACACAAGAACATTCAATTGCGTTTGCCGATATTCGATCTAAGCACCCTCAGTGGTGAATGCCGGCTCGCTAACCACTAGGATGCCTCGACTCCGCATAATTATTATAAATTGAGAGAAGTTCTGTTTTTTTTTGTGTACAGCCTATTCATTATGCTTAAAGCCTTAGGGCCTGTTCACATAGGAGTCCGTTGCGTTGCGTTAAGGAAAAGATGACGTTGAGACGAAAATAAACCAATCATATGCCTCTAAACGAAATTTTTAACGCCTATGATTGGTTTATTTTCGTCTCAACGTCATCTTTTCCTTAACGCAACGCAACGCAACGCAACGGACTCTATGTGAACAGGCCCTAAATTTAGTAAACGACAGTTAGGCTCATTAGAGATTATTACTTTTGTTAAAATTGCTTTGATACATTTTTGCACCTACCTTAACAGAATAAATTCAAAGTGTGTGCTTGTATGCGAAAAGAACGAGTTTTTTAATTTTTTTCCAGGTTGGAAATACTATTTTCATTCCTCATAGCTATGTTAAAGTTTAGGAATTCTCTGGTACGACATAGTCTATTATAGATCCAGATTCGCCCAGCGGGCCATCCCCCCCCCCCCCTCCCGTCACTACAAGTAAATTAAATCACGTACCCGCATCAGTTGAAGCAGGTAGTGAATTTTATCCTCTCTTTTTGAAAGTTTTATTTCTCTATTCCTTTGAAGTACTCCTCTGATACGCCTGATAATGTCGCAATTTTACATCCGCCAGTAGAATTTTTCTGAAATTCTGTCAAAATTTTCCTAGAATTGAGACCCTATTTTTGCTGCTTAACCCGCCAGGATCTCGCCGAGCGTGAAGGTTATGACTGGCCACGCGTGAATGGATGTGGGACGAGTGTCTTTTTATTGTTTACAGTCTGGTGTAAATATTCCTCGTACTTAATTTGTAGGAATTGGAAGGAGGGGGGTGGGGGTCAAGGATGGTCATGCTTCTGCTTCGTGCATCTAACGGCCGGTGTTCGGGGCTGGAGAGCAACCGCAATTATGGATCTCAATTGTTTGAAAAGGGCAGGAAATATGTACTTGCGGGAAAATTTACACGTTTCTTTTACCTTATTTTATTTGTTTTAAAGGTAAACAAAGCATGTAAATGAAAAAATTAATGAAAAGATTATTTCGCTTTTAAGATTTTTTTAAAAAGTTCTAATTTTAGTATTTTAAGGATTGTCATTTAAATGTAATTTTTCGAAATATGTTACATTTAATGAAATACTCCATGTGTTCATCCAAGAAGAAAAGACGACGTTTGTGAAAGGAAGAACGTTGAGCTGACCAGAAAATGTAGCTTTTATTGAAAAGGGCTTTTGAGAGTATTTAATAATTTAGGTCTTGACTGCGTCAAATTAGATTTAAATATTTGAAAATAGAATTTTTAAAAACATACACAATTTATACGGTCTAAATATGTTCGAGTACCAAAATTCTCATTTATTTTTAAAGTTAACCCCCCCCCCCTCCGAAAAACAAGAAAAGGGTAAGGTGTGGGCCTCTTCTCAATACCACTTACGGAAACACTAGTAAAAGAATGAAATTACGACTGAGATTTCATACCGAAGTAAGTGTCAAAACATTTCTGAAAGAGTATTGTTTGCACCCTTGAACGCCCTAACTATTATACTTAAGTCACACTAAAAAATAACTTATGTTATGAATTGCGGCTTAATCTTGTAAGTCACTCTTTATATTGTGTTAAGTACTTTTGATTGGTTGTACCATTCTTTCTCAATGGATTCACTGGGTCTTGTGTGTTAGAAAGTTGGTTCACTTTATATGTAATGAAATATTGCTATGCTATGTATGTTTCTATTTACTTTCCTTTAGGCCAGATACACTAGTTACTAATTTAACTTATTGTTCTCACGCCGAGCTTAGGCGTTACCATTCTCTCTTTCGCGACTTTCTCTCTAATTTACCGAGCTGATCTTAATTTCAGTAGTTCTAATTATGTTACTGTGAGCTTTCTATCTTTTTAAATTATGTTTGTTAAGATTCATAGTTAGTTTATTAGTAAAGCAGTATGGTGGCTGTTCCTCTCGAGCAAAAGTTCTGTTTGCTGTTCCAGGCTTTTGTCCGGTGTTTGAAGTTATTTCTTTTTGTATCCTCCCTGTGAAGGCCTTTCTTTAGGCCCGGACGGGGTTATCCACAATCTACCTTACGTCACTCAAGTTCTGTGACACCTTGATTTATCTTTAACCTTCAGTTTTTCACTTAAATTCCGCGTAAATTAGCTTCGTAAAATTTTCTAGAAACACAGTATTGCGTTCTCAGAATCTGAGATCAATTTTATTTTATGCCCAGTCGGGTAGAATCAGAACTCTTACCTCATGAAGCTGAATCCTGTTATTGCCCCAGTTCCTTAAAAATGTGTGCCCTCATCATGTGAAAGTTGTATCCCTACATATTTCTTTCACAGAGTTAATTATTGATCAGTGCTCAGAAGAAACTTCTAGTTCTATGTTCATCGCTATTGATTCTTTGATGGACTGTTTCGCATTATCGTGTTTGTAAGGAATCCTAATGACTCTTATCCTCAAACCTCGACCTTGTTTCAGTATCTACCTATCTAGTGATTTGGCAGAAATGTGACTCACACACAATTGGTCCTCGGTCTCTTTCTGTACGCTGCCAGTTGACGTCATTTTCTCTCTCAATTCCTTTTCACTGTCGGTAATTTTTTTCCCCATCCTCGTCTTTCGCCGAGGGTCCACCCTCCCTCTGTGCTGCAAAAAAAGAGAAGCACGGGGTTAGAGAAAAGACTATATAAAATCAGAAACTTCCTCTCCGCTTCGTCCCTTTATTTAGGCCTCTCTAGGAATCTAGACATGCTAACTCAAATTCCTTGTTCAGAGCCATTCCAGGCATTCCGGTGTCTTTTGTTATTTTCCTTTCTGTGTGACTTGATGCATTTTCGTGGCAAGAACTTCGGAAATTTTAAGCAAATAGAGATTACGAGCTGAATCGTGTCAGCGGACGACTTGGCATGTTTGAAGTTTGGTGAATGCATTTCCGTGCGAAAATACATTACAGGTTTATTGCATAGGTGACGGTCTTTCCATAATTGACAGCCTTATAACTTTTTTTCTTTCTTTCTGAAAATTCAAGAAATATTTTTGACGCATGTCTCGTTATCAATTTATTAAATTCTTTCAAACGTGATGGCTTGCACCTGTTTAGGCTGTTGTGTACTAACCCTATTGGATTCGCACTTCTCAATATTACCCTATGAAGAAAATTTGTCAAAGGATTGCCGACATGGATTAAAAATTTTTTTTTTTAATTGTACTCCGTATTAGAGAAAGAAATTTGACATATTTGGGCATTTTTCGTTTCTTTTAAAAATGGAAACATTTTAAAATTTTAATTATTTGGGAGAAAAATCTGGTCTAGTGTGTGTTAAACGCTCCTGAATTCCTGTGGTCGACGAAATTTATAAAATGAATCCTGTTGCAAGCTGCAGAAAAGTTCAGGCTATCTCTCTCAAAATACCATTTTTATTGTATTATCAGCATTCATGTAGCTGCAAATGGACACATTTTCTCCATAGGTTAACATTGAGGTGAGCGAATCCAATAAGGTTAGTAGGCAGCAGCCTTAATACCCAGCATTACACAAATTGAATTCTAGAATTTTGATTGGGTATGTACTTCGTATGTATCCATTTCTCTCTTATGTGCTTGCAAAATATATTTAAGATTACGAAAGGTGGGATATGTTTGTAATGAGACTGTAAAACTGAAAGATTTGGAGCAGAGTAAAGATCCATTTATACATTGTTTGGAGCCAAATTGGAAAAAAAAAAACAGTTGAAACTGTTATTTACGTATAAACGAAGTTTACGTTAGACCCATGGTCGTAACCAAAGATAACAGGGGTCATTACCTAATCTTTTGGTTCGGGCTGATAAATTACTTCGTAAAAGATGTTAGTTTACTGTTGGACTAGAGTTGTATAAAAATTACTTTGTCTCAGGGATTTTGATTAAACGTCTCGACTAACCACATAAAACAAGCGTGGATATGCACTGATAATTGAATTAGATTTCTTATTATTAGAACTACCAAGTTAGCTGAAATGACTGTTGTAGCAGTGGTAAGAAATGTGTGTATCTACACTGTCGGCTACTGTGATGTTAACAGAGCTTGATTTTCTCAATTGTAAATAAGCTTGCAGTATTTTTGTCAAACATTTTTGTGAGGTTTCATGTAAGGTCGACAAAAATATCTTTGTAATTAAAAGTAAGCCCTTTTTGGTCAAGTTATTTAACAACTTTAAGTGGCCGTCACTTTCTCACAAAAGAGCCTTTTTAAATCTTTCCCTTTTTACAACTCTCACTATTCATATAGCTCCGACCTACCTTAAATAAACTCTGCGGTTTTGATCCCAAGAAAAAACTATCTCACGGCAGGCTAAACACGCTAATGATTTCTTGAGCTGCTCCAGGCGAAATCTCTTGTGTTTTTATTCTTCTGCAACAGGTTTTTCTCTATGATCATCCTTTCCCCCTCTTTTCCAATAGGCCAGGACCTCTCGACCCTCCCTCCGCTTTATAGGGTCGACAGCCGACCGGTCTGATTTTAGCCAGAGGGGGTGACCTTGCAGGAGTTTTGCACGTCTGTCGTCATCAACCTTATATATATACTGCCTCCCTCCCCCCTTCAATGTTGTCGTTTGTCTGAAATTCGGGATGGGATTTGTCAAAGTTTTTTTTACCCATTTTTTGCATGTAACGTGAAGAAAAATGGGTTTTTATTTCAGCTATTTAATAAGTATTATGAACTGGAATTCTTAGATTTTTTTTCTTCCTTTGACTGTTTTTGCAGATTATGCCTCTGATATTTATCGTCGACTGACTATTGCAAATCATGAAGTAATTTTAAAAACGAATAATTTCCTAATAAAATGTATAAGGCTGTTTTACTGGTTTTTGTTATTCCTTTTGAGATACTTAACTATACTTTTAATTTTTTGTCATACCTATTGAGTTCAAAGCATGCTTATTTTCTTTCCCCCGAATTCCAAAGATTTATCTTTTTTAGGTTTTTTTTTGTGCATGTTTTGCGCAATTCTTTTTTTCTCTTAATGGCTTGCCTTGTCGTCGTCGTCCCCTTTCTTATGACAGTTTCTTTATATTATTGCGCAAAAAAGATAATTTGTCATATTTAAAACAAACAAACAAAAACATGCAATTGGAGACATCGAATTTAAAATTATTTTCACATGAAGTCGGAAAATTATATGTGTCTAATCTTAAAGGTTCAAAATATGTGATATAACAAATGAAGGGTTGTACATTTTAATTCAATATTTAGCCTCTCAAAAATGTATTTTAGTACAAGTTTTGATTATTTTAAAAAGTGTATAGAGTTACACGGTTGATTTTGGGGTGACCGCTGAAAAGGTGAAAATGATTGTTTTCATGCGGCTGCAACATGTTAGATATTTTGAGAGTCGTTAAGTATTGTTTGACCTTTCATGTTAGTGTAATGACAGTTGCTATGCATTATTTTAAATTATTAAAGCTGGATACTCAAAACGTCATGAAAGAGGTTTAAAGCGTAATTGGAATCTATTGTTCACCACATGGTATTAAACGAAAGTGTTTACAGATAAATCAAGTAGAAAACGGTGACAAAAGAAGCATGTATAAATATTGACAGCTATTATGTTAACAACTTTAGGCCAAGGGAAAGAAAATGTATTACAGAAGCCTTCAAATTGTTTACTTTTTACGAACAGTTTTTATTTAAACTCCCCTCTATAACAATAACTCTCTGACAACATTTCATAGTGGTCCGTGTAATATTGTTGAAGAAATGTTTGGACGGTATGTGACAATGGATGTGGTAATCAGTATAGTTTTGTGTTAAAGAAAAAGCTCTGAAATGCGAAAGCGGAAAAGAAATTTAGTTTTTTCAACGTAGAGAAAATGTAAGCATGATCTATATATGTTTCATTCCTGTAGGAACAGATGTTGAATAACGTATTGCCTGTTGAAATTTCTTGCGTAATGGGCGGAAATCTCCCCTCGCAGTTGGGGCATATGTTAATGGTCTTGGAGATGGGAGGGGGGGGGGGATCCTTGAATCTGTTGAAGAGTCTATTAATTCTTACTTAATTCGCAGTTACACGTGCAATTGTATATCTGATTCTCTGGTATTCGTATAAATATAAAATGTTTACCATGGACATCATGATACGTATTCTATACCATATCATTTTTTCAGCTCTGTTACTGTTTTTATTTTTTTGTTGTTGCTGTTGTTTAATTAGTCTTATTGGATACGCGTTGCGTGTCTCGAAAAATAACGAACATTTTAATTAAATGTATTCATTTACTTTTTGGTTTGCTTTTTGAAATATCTTTGACTTAACTGTTATTTGAAGAAATTTTATTTTGCGTTAACTTAACCTTTAAATTCCAGCATCTCCCCCCCCCCCCCCCCTACCCCAGTATCAGATTTTATAACTCGAAAAATCGGTAGGTTTTTAAAGGCTTTTTAACTAAGATATATAAGTGTAAGATGAAGTATTTCTGTGAATTTAACATAGTTGTTGCTTAGTTTTGCTATATTCGTGCGCGTAGGAGAAATATTTTTTAAAAAATTAAATTGTGATAAAATTTTTAAACATTAAATTTCAGGTTCACTTAGTTGTAAAATTAAGGATGAAAACAATGGGTTTCGCGCTTTCTGTGTTAAAAATTTCTTATATGAGTAATAAAGAACGAGAAATACGTAAGTACCAGACATGAGAAAATCACTAAAGTCTAAGACGTTGTTTGAGAGTATAATGTTGCTAGATAAATAAAAAGTGTTTCATTGGCGTACAAAAGTGCTTACGAATTATTTTAGTTAATGTTGCTTAATTTATTAACTACCACATGAAGAATAATATTTGCCGTAACATGCATAGAGCTACCGAAACACTTAGTTAAATTCTTTTATTCAGAAGTTTGTTTTGCAACCGGTATTTAAGTTCCAAAATAAATCCAGAACATTTACATATTATAAATAAATTATTCTCTATATTAACGTGCTATTAATATGTAATTTGTAATCTACATTAATTTGCGTGAATATACAGCGCAGGCGCAGAAATATTCTCTGTGTTTACATCCCACGCAAAAGCTGTGGATTCTTTAAGCATCCACTTATTTTTTATTTTATAAATAATGATTATCTCTCTGAATATATTTATTCGACTAAGTTGTTTTTAGAATAGCTACTCAGCTATTAATTTATTCTCACGTGAATTTTTTTTCTCTCTCTTCCCCGGGTGTATGTGTTCTAATATTATGAAATCATGCATTCATTCACCACTTTACGTTGATCAATCACTCATTTTTCTTAAGGCGTATCAGCATCATCTTTCTCTCGAGAAAGTGGAGCATGTCAAACAGGTTGCTGATGCTTTTTATTCATCATTAATAGACATTTTCTCGGGGTGAATCTGAAGATTTCCGAATTTTATTTAATAAAGTATTGGCGAGTTGAAGGCGTTATTATTATCACCTGGACAGATTTTGTGTTTCTCTGCCGTTTTTCAGACTCGTCAAAATTTTTCAATAAAACAAAATATCGAGCAATGCCTAGGCGACGTTTAACTGTGGAAGAAAAGAATAACATTGAAGCAGCAACACGTTGGTGTGCTTATAAAATTTCGAGCCTTTTTAAACGTAGGATTATAACATGCTAATGTGTGTTTTTTTAATTTAAATTTAAATTCAAAATTTGCCCATTGTATTATAAATAATATTAGCCGTTAATTTCCGTAATCGTCTCCGACATTTTATAGTTAAAATGATGGTTATGATACAAGAAACAGCTAATATATATATATATATATAATATGTGTGTATGTATATAATATACAGTGCTCGATTTCTAGAAATAGAGGTGCCGGAACTGTAACCTTCCGGGGGGGGGGGGGGTGTAGGGGGTATTCCAAATTATTGGTCTGAAAAAAAATAAATCTTTGGTTATACAAAAACTTGAATAATTTATTTGTTTTCAAATTTTATTTTGTAAAACAAGTACAAAAATGTGTTGTAGTAAAGTAATAAAAATGGTTAAAAAATGTTTTTAACTATCGTAATTTTTTTCTAAAGAGAGGTACCGGAACGGCCGCAAATCGAGCCCCACCCCCTCTCTCTCTCTATATATATATATATATGTGTGTGTGTGTGTGTATGTATGTATGTATGTATATATATATATATATATATATATATATATATATATATATATATATATATATTGTGTACGTGTGTGTATATGTATGTATGTATGCATGCATGCAGTGGCGCACCCAGGATTTTTTCTTGGGGGAGGGGGGAGATGAACGGATAAAAATATTTAATGCAAAATCAATATTCATAATGCAATTTCTATTTCTTTGGGGGTGGGGTGCGTCAATGTATGTATGTATATATGTGTATGTATGTAACGCTTCCACCATCAGTTGAATTATACATTTTGGGTATTTATTTGTAATCGCGAAGGAAAGGTAAAGATTTAAAAAAGTCTTTATTTTCAAAACTATAAAAAGTCTCCTATATTTTATTCTAAATCAGTGAAACTCCGTAGCTTCGTTCCAGCGTCTTAAGATCTATTATTTCGTTCCATGACTCAATGATATCAGACCAGAATTCAGTGGTTCCATTTTTATTTATCGTTAACATTTTGCATTCATTATGTTCGTTTATGTGTGAAAATCGGCCTGACGCATACACGTATTGCTGTTTAAGTTGAATATCCTGAGTTGTGCCCCCATAAATTTAAACCATAGAATTTTATTTCTGCTAGACGAGTATAAGCCATCACTGTCCGCTGTGGTTTCTCCGGCTGCGGCGAGTTCAGACATATCCGGACATCCTGCAATGTTACCCGCTTCCGCTCGCACTGTCAATTGACATTCCATAAACAGAGAATGTGCCATGTTCTACAAGTGATACATACGCCATGTCATACTGTATTGACACTTTTTTCGATCCTTTTATAGCGGTAATGACATATTGTACAACTTGCGGAAGACGCAAAGCAGGAACACATAGCTTCTTGATATCCATAAAAATAAAAAAATAAAATAAAATAAAACCAACCTGATGCTCTTTTGCCTGTTGGTGAGCTATTGGTGAGTGCGAAACTAGTTGTCATCCTTTTATTTTGTATCGTAAATATCAAGAAGCTGTGTTTCTGTTTTCACTATTTACACTGTTCTTCGGTGAACGGATATCGCTGTTGCATGGCTGAAAATTCCTCTGGTAAACGTTCCATGTTTGAAATTTTGGGAAGCTAAATTTATGCTCCCGTTTTTACCTTTGTAGTTTAAAAAAAAAAAAAAAAAAAATTAAAATAGAGTTCCCATGGGTGTTAGTCCTCTATCAAGATTTTATTTATTGCACGTGGGGCATGTCAAATGTTGGTCCGAAAATGACATTTTTTAAATTTTTTAAAAATGTTAGCGCAGTTTGCGTAACCTTTATTTTTGTGAGTGTTAAGATTTGGTATGTGAACTCGGAGACAAAAAATAGAAAAAGAGGGTGATTTGCTTGCCAGTTCTACCTTTTTTTGCGTGTGATATGTAAAAAAATGCCTTCATCTAAATGACATCACTGTGCTTCTGTTTCCGCAATTCGTTGTAATGAGGCAGGAACCTGTAAAAGGGAGGGAAGTTCTCTCCGTGCCGTGTTTCTTATTTCGTAGCGGATGGCTGCCTGCAGTTTTATTTTTTATTTTTTAAAATTTATTTATTTTATTTATTTTTTTTTTTTGGGGGGGGGGTCGTCAATTGAAGAACAATGTACCTTGTAGAAAGAATAGGAAAAATGCATTAATTAAAACCCAGTTTTAAACTCTCTCCCCCCCTCCCCATCCTTGTGTTATACATCGTAACAAGTGCCGAAAACGCGTCTGAAATAATACACGCGCTAGTTAAATGTTGTGCCTTATGCCTTGATGTAATGGAGTCTGTATTTTGTCTAATTGTTGATAAGGACTGATATTTTCTTCACTCTGCGATTTTCATGTGCTTAAAGAGGTTCCACAGAATAACAGCCTTCGCGATACCTTCACTTTAGAAAGGTATTTAAGTTAAAAAAGAAACTATTAGCATTTTCCCGATTTTTTTAAACTTATTTTTCTTTTTCGGTTTGTATATTCCTCGTCTGGATTCCGATTTATAAAATCTCATTTCCGTACATGGTTATTTTTAACTTGATTCTTGAGCTATCGATAGCTCAAGATTGTATACTTTTAAATGAAAGCTTTTCATTTTCTACCCAATCCTTTTTTTTTTTTGGGGGGGGGGGGGGGTTGAGTGTTTGTGTTGTTTGTTGTTTTTTGTTTGTTTTGTGTGTATGTTGGTGGTGGTCTGTGTGAGTGTGTGGGGGGAAGGTGTGAAATACAGTCAAACCCATTTATAACGAACTTTAAGGGACCAAAGGTTTTGTTCGCTTTATCCGGTGATTTGCTGTATCCGAACCGTTAAGAAGAAAACTAGAGTTTACAAAATGTATAACTTATTAGTTGCAATGTGTATTCAATAATGTATTAAAAAACGGTAAAATCTATTTAAAATGATCATTAATGAATTAATGAATCGATTAAAATCATTACATTAAACTGACACAATACTAACTAAATTACGTACAATAGGAAAACGGCGGGACCAAAATTTTCGTTCGTTATATACCGGGTTCGCTATAACGGGGTTCGGCTGTATTCAGGTAAAATAGAAAATATTTCACTGATTTCCCGCCCCGAGAATATTTCCTATTAGTAAAAAAAATTATCGAGAGTTTTGAAGTGGAAGACTTCCTTATCAATAATAAAAAAGGTTGAAAATTACGAATACCTACGTAGGGTAATTCTCGGAACTTACAAAATGTTTTAAACACAGTAGAAAAAATTTCGACTGTGTTCACTCGAGTGTATGAAACTTCTCACGTTTTCTCGTGTTCTGAGACTGTGAAGTTTTACCCGAAATCCCTGAAAAGGAGAAAATTCCAGATTTATTTCTAAAGGTGCATTCGAATTTCTCAGTTTCCAAAGTGAGGGAAATATCCCTGTGAACGGCTTTCTCACGTTGTCGGAAAATCCATCAAAGTCCGTAGCTCCGCTGGTGGTATCTTTTGGAAATCGCTCCTTTCTAAATCCCTGTTTCCTGTGGTGTCCAGTACACTGTATATATGCAGTGTACACTCTATTTTCTAGTTTGTGGATTATCCGTGCAGATAAAAAATCTTCATGCAAAATAATACCTAAGTAATCCATTTAAAACTGCATGCAAATTTCTTTCGATATCTATAAAAAGATTAAAATAACAGTTTTCTATTTATTGAGAATATTTTTATTTGATAATAGATGCGATATTATTTATAATAATAATAAAGAAAAAAGATTCGGTTAAACAACAACGAAAAATTACGGATTGCATGTATGAATTAAATTAATAAAAAATAAAAGCGAGCGCAGTATTATATTTTGAAAATACAATAAAATTTAACAGGTGTCGGTTTGTCTGCGTTTTTCGATTACCCGTGCTACTCCTCCCCTCTATTAACCCGGATAATCGGGAGCACACTGTATGTACCTTCAGTCTATTTTGTTTATCCAGCTGTCGCATTGTTCGCTCTCATTTCTTATTAGATGCGTTTAAATTTTACCTACAATTGTACCGGTTATTTTTTTTACTTATGGGGTGAATTTTTAGTTTACAGATTTTAAATGTAAGTTAATTCTAATAAATACGAAATAAATGATTTATTTTCTTATTAAACATGTACGTAAATGTTGGGAATTTTTAAAAAAAAAATTTTTGAAATTATTTTTGGTTCGTCGTCTAATTTAATTTCCTAATAAATTAATGTTTAAAGTGAAGTACATTAACATTTAGTCTTATAAGTTTTTAATGTATTTTATCTCGCTTGCAAAGCACACAATATTTGAAAATTATCCTCAATTATAAATGAAGGTTCCCAAAAGCCTCAGAGAAGACTTAGAAAAGTCAATTTTCAAACTCGTTATAATCCCTTATAAAACTCTTTTCTGTACCAAGCCCTTAAAGATCCTAATTTTGTTGTAAAACTGAAAGCGGCTTTATTTATTTTTTTCAACCTTGAAGGTTCTACTTGAATATCATTTTTGTTTATAGAATGAGGATTAGAAATTTTAAAGTTCCAAATCTGGATTTAAAAAAAAAAAAAAAATCTTTGCACTGATTTTATTTGTCAGATAGTTTTGATACGCTGAGAATTTTCAAATAGAACTTATTAATTATTTACTAATGCCCTGTTCTTGCTAATACTCAGTTACTCTTCTACTTAGCACACCTAAACAACATATGAACCTAGTAACCAACATACAAACGTAACTCATTAGCGTTAAAATGAGATGCTGGTATCTGCTTTTCGAAGCTGAGCTATCGGTTGTGACGCATGGTGCGTTATTTACCGAGACGAAATAGCGATAACAGTTATCGTTCACGGTCGGCGTCATTGGGAACAGAGAACGTGTTGTCTTCTGTGAATACACCATTGTATTTGTTTTGCTAACACATATCAATGTTTATCAGAATTTCTAACCTGATCTAGCCCTTTACGCACATTCTTTAGATTTTGAAAGAAAGTTACGTGTCTTACTCTGGAAGACAGCCCCCCCCCCCCCGGAAAAAAAAAAAAAAAAAAAAAAAATGCGCTAAATTTCTTCGACCGCAACCCACCTTCTTTATATAAAATGAAACTTTAACCTTCAAAGAAAATTTTTTGGTACAAACACAATTTTTTTTTATAAAATTATGAAAGTGTTAAACAACAACAAAAAAGGAAACCGTACATTTTGGGTTATATTTATTTTACATAACAATAAAAGAAAAGTGGTCTTGCTTATTATTTGCACTTGTTTTTGATAAAACAGTTTGACACCTTATTTAACAATGATTTTTAAGCATATAAAAAATATTAAAAATAGGTAATTAACAAAATTTAAAGCTATAAAAATTAAAATTTAATCAAATCATTCAATATGACAAATGTACTTCAAACCATCCTCGATCCCTCCAATTTTTTTCACGACCCCCAAGTGAGTCGCGACCTACAGTTTGCGCACACCACAGCTTTAATTTATAACTCATATTTTACTTTTTTACTCTTTGACTCCATGCAGGAAAGTACAATGTGCTCTTGTGCTTTTCCCAGGCAAATCTAATTAAAGTAAGCCTCTGTCATTCGTGCATTAACCTATCCGAACCAGGAGTATAGCAAGGGTGATGATTGCCCAGAAGCAATATCTGAGCTGCCTTCTGTGCACGCTCAATATATTCTTCACGGGTAGACGCTGAAGCCTCTTAACACAGATCACCAGCAGATCTCGTGCTTAGTTTAATACCTGTTAAGGAACTCTCAAAAGTTATTTTCAACATTTTTAATATTTTATTCCGAAAAATTCACTGAATTTTCCATCAAAATAGAGACGGCTGCTTTAAGACGCTTTCTGTGAATGACTGACAACAATGAAATTTTGAATTCGTATTTAGTAAAATTATCAATTGTTCAAAAATCAATTTATTAGTGATTTACTTTTTGCATTTGGGTTAGATTTTGGAAGCATAGTATTCTATAACAGTAAATATATCAACAAATTTTTCCACTTAAATAAACTGTTAGTTTAAATGAACCTTTCTACTAGAAATTATTTGTTATAAGTAAACTGAAGCAAAACAACTATTTTAGGCATAAAATTAATTTAAGTATTAAAGAAAAAAATTTGGATTTTCTTATTTATTTTTACTTATTTCATTGAGTGAACTATAAATAAATAAATAATTTATATCTACCTACCTACACATACATACACACACATATCTATATAAGAAATAGCAAGCGTCTTTAAATGGCCTGTAAATTAAAAAATAAGGCCTTTATTAGGAACTCTTGTAATTTTACGGTGTATTTAGCTCTGCGGCCAATAATAATCCCTCAGTCTTCATAGGTGATAATGATTACACGTTGTGTTTGACATCCTTTCCCATTTGTTTCCGGAGACAATGGTTTTTAATCTTATGTAGCATTACGCTACTAATAACCATTTAAAGCTTCACCATGCTAGAAATTTGTCATTTTTTGTGTCTATAATCTGTAAATAATATTTATTTTAAAAGTTACACGAGTGAGATATTAAATTTATTGTTACAGAAGGGTTTTCAGAGACGTATGAGGGAGATTTTAATGATCAAGAGAACGATATCATTTCCTGTTTACATCATCTTATCCTAAGATCAGCATATTTCGAATTACGCGACGTCTTTTATCAGTTGCAGTTACAAAAACATTTGCCTTTAGACAACCTTTTAGTACCTGTAGACCCCCAGGCATTTTAGACCATTAATGACAAAGGACATAATAGTGTTTTACCCCGCCATCTCTTTCTAGTGTCGTTGCCGGCCGGCTACTGTTAGCCATCAGGGCACTCGCTTCCTAACAAAGCTTGCAAAACCTGTTGCTAATCCTCAAGCGACGAATTTAGCATTCTTCACTTCGAAAAGAATGCACGTTCGCTTCAGTCTCACAATACCGTTATTTTTTGTCAGTTCTCTAAGAATTTCGAAGTATTGCAGTGTAAGTGGCAACGACCACTCCAACGATTTCGATTAATGCTTTGTCTTTCTTTTCTCTGCGCGCTTTCTATTTCAGGAGCTCATGATGTCGCATAAAAAAGGAAATGTTAATTGTTGTGTCGATTCACTTTGCGTAGTTCCTGTTTCGAATTATTCTTTTATTTCCTTGTTTAAGCATAATTTGTGTCGGATTTCAGCGTTTCCAGCTGTAGATAAATTTTATCTTATCAGGACGATGGTAACATTGTTTATTTTCCCGATTCTATGACGTTTGAAGTTTTTAAGCATGTCATGCTAAACGTTTAATTCTTTTTTTTTAATCTTTGCTTTCGTTTTTATGGTTGTTGATTTGGAGGCACATCGTTAAATCATTCTTTCCTTTTTTATTCATAATCTGCACGAGTCAGGACGTTCAGAAAAGTTTATTGGAATATCATATTTGAAGGAATCTCGTATTTTTTCTTCTGTTTAAATTTCGATTAATATTCTACCCTAGATAAAAAAACAGTCATCAAAGTATGACTGAAGTTCGTAAATGAAGAGGAAACTTTGGGAAATATTGCAGCAAAAATAAATAATTTCATTTACTGTATTGTAGTGATAGTTAATCTGGGTACATAAGCTTTATTTTTGTGGATATGGCTTTCGTCACACTCAAAAATTTTAACATATACGAGGGTCCTTCTGAACTATCCGATGTGCTTTTTAATTGACTCCTTACACGTTATCGCACAACCCCAAATAGATCGCACGTCTTTCTTTCTTTTTATATTTCGTTTTCAAAACTTTCTGCTAACTTTATTAGACAACTACTTGGATTCGTGTTTCATGAAGCATAATTCAGTTTCGATATCACAGTTTATACCCTTACTGTAATAAATTTAAATTTGTTAAATGCATTTAATTTTGCATTTTTAAAAATATATTCAGTTAGAAAAATTTTAATTTTTTTTCTCTCCAAAAAAGTTAAGTTAATCGTACGTAAAACAGTTTTTAACAGTGAAGGAACTTTCAATGCAGGAGAACGGTAAGTTATGTGTGAATTCCCAAATCCTTTGATCACTACATTTAAAAATTAATTTTCAACAAGCTTACTAACTTCGAACTAACAACAAGGTTATTTAGCGTAAAAATGACTACATAAATTAGCCCGAAGTATTACTGAAACAAGCCGAAGAGCTACCTGAAATTAGCTTAAAATTCATGTATGCGTCTCTTCCCTTCATTTTTCGCAGAGATATAATGTTTAACTAGAGACAGACTTTGTCCCCAGTCTAAAGGAACACGAATTGATTACTCCACAGCACACTCTGGAAGTACATTTGATTAGCTGTATAGAGTGCAATTTGTTACTCATCGCTAGTAACTAATGACGAAAAGATAGAAAAAAATTAAGTATCAAAAAGCAATAATGAAGATTTTTTTTTAAGCGTCTAGCTCTGCAGCAACCTAGTTTCAAAAATGCACTTGCCTATTTTGGCTCCTTAAATTCGTATAATTTGAATGAGAACATGAACCTAAAAATGACGCTGATATCACGAAACAGTATTTCCTCTCTGCTGTAAAATAAAATTTAAATGAATTACATATTAAGACAACGGAGTATTTGAGAGAATTAAAAACAGAAAATTTTCACTCGTTAAAAATATTTTTGTCATGATAGTAATTTTTAAAAAATTTGTTTTGTATGGTTTAATTCCATATAAATGTTTTTCCCCCCAATTTTAAAGGAAATTGGATCGTGTTGCAAAAGAATAACCTCAGCGCCCCAGTCAACCATTAAAAAATTTATTGATGCGATAAAACCCATAAAACCAACTAATTAAAACATAAGTGAATTAAAATAAATAATACACCCTAATAGTGGTTAGTCGCTCTTTTGTTTTTTTTACTATCAATTTTTAAATTTTAATGATTTTTTTGTCGTTTAAACTAAAGTTTCATTTGTAATTTATTTATTTATTCGTGTCCCCCCAACCACCCTCATTAGTCGATCAGTGATGACCCTTCACCGTATTCTTTTTTAATAGCATTAAACGGGTGGGGCAGGGGTTCAAGAGATTTTATTGACCACCCCTAGTTCCCACCAACGTTCCTCAAGACTGGTATCAAATTAAGACCTTTTGTTTATTCGTCTTATTCCCTCTACCGCCGTAAACTGTTGTCGAAAGAATTGCTCCCGAAACAAGAGCAGCCAGGCCTATCCTGATGTACCGACAATAATCGTGTTCTTTGTCTAGCGTGAATGATGCGTCGGGTGATAATAATCTAGAGCAGAATGCGTTTAGTAGACAATGAATAATGCCCTAATCGGAGTTAAAGAATGGTTCCCTTTCATGGCTTTAAAATGTAATTACCATTTAGTTTTCTTTTAACCGCTGTTGCAGGTATGTTACTGATCTAGTTTTAAGTGCGTATTAGTGTTTCACTTTTCATATTCAACTCGGAAGTCTCGTGTTTTATTTAGAAAACGACGGAGAAATATGGCAAATTTATTTTTCGTTTGTTATGTTAGGGCTCGGAGACAGGAAACAGCGTTTCACCTTCCAAATAAAACTCATGTAGTTTCTGACGATTGTTTGACGTGCAATTTTCCTTTTATTTATGCAGTATGTAATTTGTTATTTTTGCTACCGCTCCTCCTTTTGTAGTCGAAACGGAAATATAGGTTGTGGTGACCGTTTGACATGTAACGAGCTCCGATGAGCATTTTTTCTTCTCTTCCTAATTTGGAGTATTTCCTCTCTCTCCGCCCGCATCCAGCTCTTAGCTACTTTGAATGACTGATAGACTATTTTTTCTTTCTTTCTTATCCTCTCCCCTTCTTTTATTTCTTCTTTTTTTCCCCTTCTTTCATTACTCTGTATTTAACGATACGAGTGAAGTTATTTTTGGTTTCGGAATAGGGTTTGAAAATTCTGTATTTGTGTATTTATATATAAAACGTATTACAATTATGAGAATTTTATCTCACTAGCCGCTGCGCGACCAGCATGGTCGCTTTTAGTTTCATATTTTCTTTTGCAAAATAACTCAACTGAAAGTAACATATGTAAGGAATGTTACCATTACCTGTCATCATAAATATACATTGTTAAGGGGTATTCTCTATAAGGCTGATTCTAAATCATCGTGATTAAAAAATTTGAATTTCCGTTACTTCTGAACAGAGTTAAAGATAAGACTGAGAAACCCAACAACAATGATTTTAAAAGTTGCATCCCTCTCTATATGTACTATCTTTCAACATTAAGATATCTACACTTTATCATTACATCAAATAAGAAATTGTTGGAAAAATTTTTTTCACATTAAAAAATGGAGTAAAAATTCAGCGAGTACTAAAATAATTAGTGTGGATTTCATTACTCTGTGTATGTACTATTGTTCCCAATTCAGATATCTACACTTAATCATATCAAATAATAAATTGTTGGGAAAATTTCTTCACTTATAAAAATGGAGTAAAAAATCAGCAAAAACTGAAAAAAATGTAGAAAATTAACTATTACTGGCTCTCGGTTGCTATGTCGGAGACGGTTAAGCCTAACTTCGCGATCATTTATTCTCTCTCTTAATGAATTATTTCTTCTTCGCTCTCTTTCTTGATACTGTTCCCAATTGATTGTGCAGCTCGCTTTCGAGCATTCCTGATTTCAATGGGTAAATCCATGTTGACACGCGGTTGCAAATTGCGGACGGCCGCTAATGTTTACATCCGGTAGTTCCAGCCGTTGCCATTCGGAATGTAGAAACATCGTCGATTTTTGTGCCGCATACCTAAGCGTATTATACATTATATAGATGTGTTGCCGCCTCAGCCACCTGCGATCGCTACGACTATATATTTACGATGAAATTAATGTTTTTAACCTAACTAACACACACACACACACGGGCGGACGTGTGTGTGGGAATATAAATATATCCATTAGTCACTGACATATTTTGTTTAGTCATAAGTACTGACGTATGGTATCACGGACCACTCAAATTTAAAGTTGTATAAATACAACAGAATAAAATCTTTTGAATAATAATTATTTATTATTTATACAATCCCTCTTGAATCGTTCTGCAACAATAATTTCTTGAAATATTTTCAATTTAATTTCTAAAATAATTAAATAGAATAAACGAGGTTTTGAAAAATAAACAAGCAAGCAAACATATATACGAGGATTAGGGCAAAAGTCATGGCAACTATTTTTTTTCTTGAAGATACCAGTCCGTTTGGAAAATGTGACATATACAGACGAAAGGACAAGGTCTTAACTACATGTGTGGACAATGAATAGCACTGAAATATCGTAACACACTAATTTATTACGGTAGTATACAGGGCAATATGGTCTTCACCGTGCAAAAGAATAACACAGTACACATAAAGTTGACATGACAAACCTGGGCCCAAAGACCATCAATGCTAGTGTCAAGACCATCAATGCAATGTGTGCCCTTGCTAGTGTCACCACACACTGCCAACGATGTGGGAGGCGCTGAATACCATCAGCCTCAGCATTTGCCGCCCCATGTGTGAATCGGGTCATCTGTTGGCGCACAGCATTAGCAATGTCCTCTCGTGTTGCAAACCGCCTACCACGTATTGGTTCCTTAATCTTGGGAATGAGATCAAAGTCACAGGGCGAAAGGTCAGGAGAGTACGGTGGATGCTCCTATTCTTCCCATCCCCAACGTCGGAGTAGCTGCCGTACACACCCTGCTTTATGTGGTCTTGCATTGTCGTGCAGGATTATTGCACTGTCCACAAGATCCGGACGTTTATCCCGAACGCCACGTCGTACCTGTCGCACCAGGAAGTCCCTGTAGTACTGTGCGGTCACTGTTCTGCCATGAGGAACAAGGTGGCAAACAATGACATCCCTGACGTCATATGCGACGATCACCATCAATTTGACTGGGGAAGGATTCTGACGGAACTTCTGCTGCCTTGGTGATCCAGGATGTCACCACTCCGCGGACTGACGTTTCAGTTCTGGTTCGTATGCCCTGACCCAAAATTCATCGATGGCGATTATTCGTGACAAGAATTGATCGCCGTCCTGTTGCCAGCGTACACAGTGGTCGGAGCATATTGCATAGTGCACCCACCTTTGAACGTCCGTCAGTGCATGCGGTACCCACCGCGAAGCGATTTTGCGTAGCTTTAGCTCATTACACAATATCCTGTGGATGGTGCGTTTCTCGATGCCACTTGCCCTCTCTCTAACTCCAATAACGTCCATCGTCTGCCTTCATCCATGAGCTGCTCGATGACGGCACGTGCCAAGTCGGTCCGCACACTCACCGGTCGTCCCGAACGTTGCTCATCACTGGTTGACAGACGTCCTTTCTGAAACTTTCCTACCCACCGTGCTACTGTACGATATGGTAGGGCTTCTACTAATTCACTGCGACATTCCATCGCATTTCTCCCTCGGAGAACGGCTATTTTGATGTAAGCGCGCTGCTCAACACGGGTTACTTCCATCTCGCACGACACTCACCAACTGACTGATTTCAGAGCCCTCGCTGCGCTACTACCAGCTATCACAGAGCCATCTGTTGTTCTGCATACACACTATGCCTGCAGAACTTCCACACGACACATATTTTGTGCTCCGTTCACATATCTACAAGAAAAAAAATAGTTGCCATGACTTATGCCCCAACCCTCGTATTAAAAACTTTACTAGAAATTTTTAAAACGTAAGCATCCTGCTGAGAAGGAAGGCATATCATACGCCCGGAAATGAAGGTTTATTTTGAGGTATTGAATATTAAAATACATTCGTGCTATTTGATAATCGAAATAATTTATTTCCCTCCGGAAATTAAGTGACTTTTCTTCCCTTTGCTCATCAATGAACGTTTTTGATGTAACTCGAACAATACAGTGATTTCCGCTTATAAGAATTACGTTTGTTATTACTGTTTTTGATTCTTATAAGCGGTTGATTCTTATAGCCGAAATTTAGGTTTTTGGACAGGCACACACACACACACCTATATATATATACATTTATTAGATAATTTACCATAAAAATACTCTTTAATTTACGTTAATTATCTTTTATTAAAATTATTTTTAATAAATTTAAAAATACAACTTAATTTCTAGACCTATAAGTAGATACGCATGATTATAGTAAGAGAAGAAAACAATCCAATGTTTGTTACAACATAACTGCTTAACAGTTTTAACATTTCAACTACAGGAAGGGAGCAAGAAAAAGTTTTCTATGGTAATTTGACGTAATGAAGTTTTCAGGAGGCTGTTTATACCTCTTTCAATACTAACATTCTCAGCCGAAGATTCACCTTCTAGCTTACGTTTCACGCTTTGATAACGTTCTGAATCTAAATGTCCCGTTTACCTAAGTGATAGTGGACACTTCGCCAAAGATTTATGTGTTTCAGGGTACAGGAAGCCGCAACCAGGATGTGGAAGGTGGGAAAAAAAGAGTCCCTATTTTTGTTTGTCAGTGGAGAAAAGTGAAATCGGACCCGGACAGGTCAAGCTAATAGGACAGTGTTGTGCTAAAGCCTTTGAGGGAAAACTATTATGTTATGTCTAACAAAGAAAGGGATGAATTTTACGTCTATATTCCATCCCATCTTATCAATCTTTCTTTTAAAAAAATTTAAAAAAAGAACTTCGTGCCTTTTAACGGTTAAAGTGGCTTTTTTGGAAAAATGAAAGGAAAGCAAATGGTGTAAACTGATTCTTAAAACCGGTGGATTGATTCTTTAAAGCGAAAATTTTAACATGGAAATAATACATTTGTTTTTGTTTTCGCGATATTGATTCTTATAACCACTGATCACTATAAGCGGTGGTTACTGTACCTTTCTTTTTCCTCGGTTTAGAGCATGATGCTATAGCTTCATGGTTTAGAGTTACTTTTACCTAGCTAACACAGCTTTATTTTCTAAAATAACATGGTGTTGCCATTTACAAATATTATTGTTTCAGCTGACTGAAATTTCAAACGAACACCATCGTTCATCTTAACGAAAATAAAAATTACACTGGGAGATAAATTGAAATGTCCCTAACTCGGTGCCGTGCTACTCGATTTTAACAACACTGTTTTATTCTGTTTTAGTTCATGTCACGCGAGTCATTTATTCTTGCAAGTTTGACACAGTGTGATGTTTTTTGCAGCCACATATTACTGAAAAACTAATTCATAGTTTTATATTGTTTAACATCATTTCGGGTTTGTTGAGCTGAAGACTGTGGACCAGTGGATAGTAGAGTTACATTCAGATTCTAAGAAATTTTGTGGGTATCAGTGTGAAATTGCTTGCAGTTTGGCTATGGAAATTTTCAAACTCTTGCCCATATCTCCTGTTCTTCTCGTTGTAGTAATGCTTTGCATATTTTAATTGCATGTAGAATTGTTATTTATTTAGTTTTTATTTGGTTTTCTAATTTTTGTATAATTGTTAAAATTATTTAGTTTCTGTTTCATATATTCATTTGAAATTTTAACTTCATTTAGTAATTTTTTCAAAATTTGTCAAAAAAAATATTGAAGATTGTTTTCTTTTCAGAAGCGGACAGACAAAGAATCATTATTCATGTACAAGATTCCAATGATGAAAACCCTTACTTCATTAACCGTCCCATGCCGATGCAAGCTGTTGTTCAACTTAATGCATCCCCTGGTACTCAAGTATTTAAACTTCAAGCTCGAGATCCGGATTTGGATAGTAATATCCATTATTTCTTGGTTAGAGACAGAAGTAAGCTCAGTTGTATTTTTCATCCTTTCATGTTATTGGAAATATTTAATATAAAAATAAAATTGTTTTAATTGTGTGTAGCAACTTGCCTGAGAAGCAAATATTGAATGGGATTCTTTGAGGGGGAAAAAATGTAGTGAATATAAGGCCTGGAGTAATCCAAATATTGTGTAATATAATCCAAAAATATGGAAATGAAGAATTTAATAAGTTATTATATTAAGAAAAATCTCTTACTCTGCAGTAAACTCAGTTGTACACTATCTACCAATAAGTACTTGGACACCTGTGATAGAACAGAAAATCAAAATTTACTAATATTCAATAGTTGGTAGAGCCTCCATGAGAGGCAATTACAGCCTCAACCTTCCGGGGCATGCTTACCTTAAGTCTTTGTATGACGGCTAGTGGTATTTTCTTCCACTCGGCTTGGAGAAGACATGTAAGTTCCTTCACCGATTTTGGACGGTTGTTGCACCCCTTAATTCGACAATCCAACTCATCCCACAGGTTCTCGATAGGGTTCAGGTCTGGGCTCTGGGCAGACCATTCCATTCGGTTAACCCCATTGTTACCATACCAATTCATGGTTGACCTTGCAACATGACAGCTGGTGTTGTCGTCTGAGAAATAACATAGGTCCAACCCGTAAAACTGCCACAACATAGGAAGCACGCTGTCATCCAAAATAGTGTAGTAGGCATCGGCGTTGAGTTTAGCATGCATTGGGACCAACGGTCCCAGTCCATACCAGGAGAAACATCCCCTGACCATAATTCCACCTCTGCGGAACTTCATTGGGGGCAGGAGGTGTTCTCGAGGCTGACACCAGACCCAGACCATGCCATCCGAATGGTAGAGGGTGAACCGTGATTCGTTGCTCCAGAGAACCCATTTCCACTGATCTACAGTCGACTTTTGACGTGCTTTGCAACGCATTAACCGAGCAGCGTGGTAGGACTTTGTGATCAAAGGTGTATGGGCAATAGCACAACCATGAAAAGCAAGCAGATGTGCTTCCTTATGGATGGTATTCATCGAAACAACACTCCCGGATGCCTGTTGAAACTCCTGTACTATGTGGGACATTGGTTGCGTGCCATTCTTCCGAATTTCTCTGGACAGCACCTGTTGGTCTCTATCTCCCAGTTTTGTGGGTCTGCTAACTCGGGACACATTCCGACAATCACCTCTCACCTTCCACTTCTGTATCACATAGGCCATTATCGATTTTGGGTAATTTAGCTTGCTAGATATATCCCTAAGGATCGGCCATTTCTGTGATACTCAACGATTACACCTTTCTTGCAATCTGATAACTCTGCACTTCATAGCAGCTTGCATGCGGCTAATGCCAATGTTGTTTCCTACACAATATTTAACGGCAGGCGGTGTGATGTATATCAAGACCGCAGATATAGTCATTTGCATGGGTGTCCAATTACTTATTGGTAGATAGTGTAGTAGATTTGCAATTTTTAAACTGATCAGCAGGACAGAATTAGTGTTTGCTGTATTTGTTTTAGAGCAGCGGTTCTCAACCTGGGGGGCGCGCCCCCCTGAGGGGGCGTAGAAGAATTTCAAGTTAGGCATGAGGTTTTTTTCCAAGATTAAACGACCTCCTCGGTGATAAAAAAATCTATTGCATTAGATAAATGAATTGAAGGACCTTATATCAGGGCATTTGGTAGTGACCTCACATCAGTGTTGAAAGGGGGGCACAGAGCTTGAAAGGTTGAGAACCCCTGTTTTAGAGGATGGTTTAACTGCTTACAATACATAGAGTGAGCTATATTCACAATCTTTGTGCCAAAACTGCATTAAAATACGCAGTATTTCTCAGACCATAAGATACACCGGATGATAAGACACACCTCAAATTTTTGGGAGGATTTTTAGAAAGGAATACTTTGTTTTGTTAGGTATATAAAAATATTTTCAATTTCTTACTTAATGAAGATGAAAAATATGTATAATAAATAATATTAATATATATATATATATATATATATATATATATATATATATATATATATATATATATATATATATATATATATATATATATATATATATAAATGGAATATTAATATTATTTTAATGTTACTATCGGATCATAAGACACACCCTTATTTTAAGTTGATTTTTTTATGGAAAAAGGTGCATCTTATGGTCCAAAAAATACAGTACTTGTCATAACTGGTGAAAGTTTTAAGTAACTCTAGGTTGAGGCATGTCAATTACTTTTGCAATGTTCGTTCATAAAATTTTTCTAAACTGGTTAGCAAAATAATTAGAAAAGCAGTTTGATTCAACATGTTCAATTAAATTCAAAAATCCCATTATGGTTACATAACAGAGAAATTAGCATCCATACATCTGTTGTCTCTGTGATCTGCTCTGCTGACTTTCGCTCCCCTGTTCTAATTACTGGTAGCGCAAAGAGAAGGCAGGGGGGAAAAATGGATGAATAGGATGGAAGATTAGAAAGTTCATTAGAAATTTTTATACCAACAGATGATTTTGTAATTGAAAATGACCTTCCGAAGGATTTAATTGTAAATATTATAATTGATCATCTGAGTTGCTTGGGGACTCAATTTCAGAATATTTCACGTTTAATCTTGATTCTGAAAAACTGACATGTACTTATAAACCATATACTACTAAAATGAAAAATGTCAGTCATCTATCTTTAGAGGCTGGAGAAGAAATTGCTAAGTTATCAAATAACAGAGGTCTAAAATGCAAGGAAAACATTAGTTTATGAAAAAAAATTAATGTCTATTTCCTTCAATAATTGTTTCTATTATTTTTTGCTCTTCATTTGCATATGTTCTTTATTTGCATGTGTAAGAAATGTGTATTTTTATTATTTTCCAGCTGGAGGTCGTTTTGAAGTTGATGAGATGTCTGGAGAAGTTAGAACTGTTGGAAGTGAACCATTCATGTTAGATCAAGAATATGTACTCTATGTAAAGGCTGAAGATCTGAATGGAGTTAAAATGAATGGTCGAGAACAGTCTACTGGAGAAGAAAGATTGTCGATTATTGGTGGCAAAAGACCTCCCCAATTTTTTATGCAGTCTTATTCTGCATCCATACCTGAAAACAAGAAGAAAGATTCTGAGTATGTATGACTTCTTGTATCGGTTTAATTTTTTGTTTCACTATTATATGAATGTATGTTACATTCGTAAATATTCATACATTCATATAATAGTATTCAAAACACCCGAGAAATCCTTATGTATATAAATCACATCAGGGAAACTAAATGGTTTTTTTAAGTGTTTGGAATATTTATTCTGTAATATCTGCAGTATTACTCTTCAGTGTTAGCTGATATTTTGACTAAAGATATGTTTAATCTATATCTGATTACTGCAAAATTTGATTCTTTTGTTGTCTTAAATATTTAAGTATGTTCATTCTATATATGTAGGGTAATTATTGTTCTTATCAAATCAGCTTAAGGCAGTATATCAGTTGACCTCATAATTCAGTTGTGATGTTAAACTATGGTGGATTTTCCATTCAGCAGTTCCTAATACCCAAAATAACATGCAAATGCATGTATATTTATGTATTTATTTTTATTATTATTATTAATTTTTGTGTGTGTGGGGATATCGTAAAGTAGAAAATTGCATGTAGTTTCTCAAAATATAGATTCCTTGTCATTGTGGGATTAATTCATGTAAATGAAATGGCAGCTGATTTGGCCAAGGCTGCTGCTTTGTCAACTCAACCTGTTGTCTCCACCCCTTTTCAAAATGCTTATAAATTATTAAAGAAAAAGTTTTAGGAAAGGAGATCTTATTTCGAGAGTGTTTCTTCTGAGAAGAGCCTAATTGATAAATGTAATAAAATCCCCGTTTGACACCTTAAGGAATCGGTAATGCCTGCTTCTGAACCTTGACTGGATATGATTATCTTCAGTCCCATTGATTAGTGTGGACATATGCGTATGAACAGTTACCACTTTGTGGTTTGCTCTGATTGTGATGTCATATGAACAGTTCTGTATGTATTTGATACAACTTCCCAGCTGTATTGGCACCACATACTTGAAAGAGTAGTGATGGGCTGAGGATTAAAACAAAATAAATACACAAAAAGAGGAGAAAGTTTCTCAAAATTTGAAATTTAATTTTTTACTTAAACTTGCACCATGCATTTATATTTCTTCTTTCAGCTGCGAAAAGCAGAATTTGTAAATAAGTATTTGTTCATATGTTGTTAAAGAAATACCAGTAAGAATATTCCTCATATCTTAACATAAGTATTGAAGATCTCCAAAATCTGATATATTACCTTTATTCTGGAAAACTCCCTTTATGAGAGAATGAGTGTATTGAATATTTTGTTAGTATTCCTTGCAAATCATATGTATATGATATGTACAATGCACATATCATATACATATGATTCTTTGTTATTAATAACTATCTATTTAAACTTCTGAAATTATATGATGCCTATATTCCTTATATCAAAATTTGTCTGAATGTGTTCCTTAGAAACAAAACATGAATTTATTTAGTGCATATTTTTAATAACATTGACTCCCTCAATTAAAATCATTTCATACCTAAATTTGTTTTACTGCAGTGGTGTTGATCAATTATAGTTTAAAACATTTTTATCATTTTTCATAAATGATTAAAGGGTTTTGAATTAAAAAAAATTTGTTCACTGGTACCAGTTTTATTTTTGAGATGGTTTTTTTGCTTTAAATAATAACAGCATTCATTAACATCCATAGTATGATTTATGCATTGACTTAAATTTAAAATGTATTGAATTTCCTTCTCTTACTGGAAACCTTTATTCATTAGGGTAATTCAAGTGAAAGCCATGTCGTTTGCAAGTCGTCAAATAAGATATGTCCTAGGAAATAAAGGTCAAGGAGCTGGCACTTTTACGATTGGACCAACAGATGGTGTCGTTAAATTAGCTAAAGATCTAGATTATGAAGATCTTCGTCAACCGAAGAACTATGCACTTCAAATCACTGCTACTGAAGATTCAGGAGGATTTTCAACTTCTGTTGAAGTGAGTTACTTTCAGATATAAGTAAATCTTTCTTTGGAATAGAGTTGTGTGTATGTGCATGTGTATGTTCTGTTTAAATTATAAATTCCAACATGGCATGCACATTGTCTTTTCGACATTTGCCATAAGTATCCATAAGATTTGTTGGTTGCTTGTAATGGAGCCACTGTATAAGTGTACCAACATCACCCATTGAAAAATTTAAGTATTTTTATTCATTGAATGTATATTATAGGTGACTAGAGTATAATTCATACTTTTGAAAATTGTTTGTATTAGGAAAAGGGCAAATGGTTTAAGTGTATTGACTTAGTATTGTAAGAGCTATTAGTTTTGTCTGAATATGTCTGGAAAGTTTTTACTTTATTGATATATACTGCTAACCTTAATGTGGTTTACTTGCTTCATGTTAATAAGGGAGGATCAGTGTTTATGTAATTGAATTATATTTTGAGAACATAGAGCTGAGCTGAGGATGTGCAAATCTCCATACTATGGCAGCTCTAATGAGTTGCATGTGATAAATTTTCTATGGGTTTTATAGAGTTTTAATGTGATAATGTTTAATTAGACAAAAAAGAAAAAATCTTTTCCAAATGATAATGCTTAAGTTATTGTGTTCTAATAATTAGTGCAACAGGAATATGAGTCTACCCTCTTTCCAATTAAAGTGCTGTTTTTTATGATTATCAGTCATTTCTTTTTATTTGAAGACTTTAAAATTCATCACATTACATGATGTTAATATGCTGTACTTCTTACCATTTTCGATGAAAAGCATATTGTCGTCTTTTTTATTCTTGTATAGGATGACTTACTAATAACTCTCTCCGAATGTTTGGCTTCTTATTTTATCTTGAGTTCCAAATATTACTCTATGCTTAAATAAAGATTCTTTTTAAATGAAATTCATTGAAAGGAGTTCATATTTCAAAGTTTCTTAAAGATACAAAACTAATTATGTTGTGAGCTATTTTCATTTATGTTTTTGCCTTAGTAGAGTTTATAAGATAACTTATTCCATTTTGATATTTGTGATCATACATATATCAAAAAGCAAAATTAAATGGTGTTTTTAAAATTCTAAGAGATTTGCTTTCACTTTGCTTCCTCCTCCCTCCCCCAATATTTTTCAATGTATTATTTTTTCTAAGAATTAGCAAGGAGTATTTTCATCTCACCAATTATGATGTTCAGGTGAGTAAGGATGAAATTTATGAGAAAAATATTAATCTATATACAGTGGAATCTCGATCTATCGTTTTTTAAGGGACCGATTGAAATGAACGATAAATGTGGGAAATAAATGTGGGACTGACTGACAGATAATGCACAGACCAAACTACTGGATTTAAAGGGCTGAAATTTTGCATGGCGATTCTTCTTATAGTGTAGGGATGCACTAAGAAAGATTTTTGAAAAATTCTCAGATTTTTTTAAATTAAATTTTTAAGCTGTTTTTGTAACTTTTTTTAAAGTTTGCATTTAAAATAATAATCTGAGGGTTATAAAATTTATATCACGAGAAAGATAAAAAATTCTGTTAAAATGAAATCTTTTTCGAATCTTTACCTCCATTTTCTGATTCTTGGTGAATTTTTAAAGATTAATTTTTAGAATTTAATTTATTAAATGCTGATGACATGATTTCTTTTTTTTTTGTTTGTATTGTGATACTTTAAATTAATTTTGTGTCACGTGCATAACAGCGAAATAAATTGACAAAAATAAAATATTAAAAAACGGTAAAAGATAAAATTTAACCACTAGAATTGAGGTGGAATATAATTGAGATGGAAGTTTTTAAAGAATTTTATTCAAATTAGTATGTTTTATGGTTATTAAACATGCAAATTAATTGCATAGATTGGTTATTGTATTTAAGTTGAATATTTTTTTCTACATTATTTTGTCTATAAAAATATCCGTTATGATTTTTTTTATAAATTGTTTTTGGCATTAATTGCATACATTGACCATTGTATTTAATTTGAATGTACTCTGTAGCGAAGCATGGGTATTCAGCTAGTATTGTATATGTTTCATACAGTACTTACTTCTGTCAGTTAGGGATAACTTCGTAGCCTATGATGCTATTATAAATTTATAAGTATATTATAAGTGTATGATGTAGCTTTTAATAACTGATGACTTTTTAAAGTTGTTGTATTGTGTAAAATATAACATTTGATGTCTGAATTTTAAGATGTTACATTTGTTTAATTTAAAATTACTATATTAAAATTCAAACTTTAATATTTTTCAGTTGAATATTGATGTGTCTGATGTAAATGACAACCCACCACGATTTGAAGTTCCAGATTATCAAGCCCATGGTATTCCAGAAGATGTACCAGTTGGAACATCTATTTTGCAAGGTAGTCAAATGTGTTTGATATTTCTGAATTAAAGCATATTTTGATTTCTAGTTAGAATATTGTTACTGGGACGAATAAAAGGCTTCTATTGTTTATAGTTACCCTTTAAGTGGCTAATGAAAACTATTTTAAGACTGATACTGTAAAATTTCTGTAAAATAGTAAAACAAACTGTTTTATTTTTAATTGTAAGAAACGTTTGAACATAATGTTCGAACTTATGTAAGTTATGGTTGGGTTTTGCAACTTTTTAAGGTTGTGGGGTCCATCATTCCTGGGTTCTTTTATAGAAAAATACATTCTAAAAGTCCAAAGAATAATTGATGTCTGAATCTTAAAAGTATATTTTTCAGACAAATTATTCAAGATAAATATCAGATAATTCTTACCTAATATTAATAAATCATGCAAATTTCAACCCACCATATGTGTTGGAAACCTTTGAGGTGAAATTTCTTACAAAAATGATTGTAACTGAAGTCTTAGGAAACACTTTGTTTTTCTCTTGGGGTTTATGACCCATAGGTTCAAAACTCATCAATTATTGTGCATAAATTTTGATGTAGCTTATTTATACTCCTGATAAAGATAGAAAAATTGGTAAATGTAAATTTCAAGATAAAATGATTAAAAACAAACTGAAGTCTGGTAATAAGACTAAGTTTTTCCTGTGGGCATCCCATAGAAAACTTAAGTGTAAAACTTATATTTTCACTTGAGATTCCTATGTGATTTGTGATAGGATTTTAGAAACATTTTCTAAATTTATTACAAAGTAATTGTGAAAGAAAAGGAGGGAGTAAAAAAGTAATATCCTGATTTAAGGCATGCATTTATCTGTTGTAATATCCAGAATGTTTTCCAGGCTGCCCCAAAATGCTATGTTGGACATAATTTTTATTTTATTTCAATATGGCAGAACAAAAATAATAGATAGGACCTTTATTTTATTTAAGAAATTGTGTGCAAGATTTGGATCTCTAGGTTGTAATAAAATATTATTTCTAACTTTTGCTAATGGCAATTTTGAAATAGTAAAAACTCATAATTTAACTTGTGCCATTAGTGATGCATTTGGAATGTGTAATTTTTCATAACCCATGTCCATGAATTTATTATGTGGATTGTTTGGCATAGTGTTTTACTGTATAATAATATTAAAAAATGTATATACTTCCTTTCTTTTCAGTGTCTGCTAGTGATGCTGATTCCGGAAAGAATTCTGAGATCAAGTATTCCTTGGATAAGAATGATTTCACAATTGATTCTCGTGGTGTCATATATTCGAACAAGAGACTTGATGCTGATGTGATAAACACCTATGAATTGATCATTAGAGCTGTTGACAAAGGAGAACCACCTCTTACAGGAACTGCCACAGTTCGTGTCTATACTGAAAACAGGAATGATGAAGCTCCGAAATTCAGTCAAGATGTCTATACACCAAGTGTTGATGAAAATGCAGGGCCGAATACTTTGGTAACAACTGTAGTAGCAAGTGACATTGATGGAGATAATGTTGCTTTTGGCTTCTCTGGTGGTAGCACTGTGACAAGCATGTTTGAAATAGAACCTAGAACAGGTAAGTGTCTAATGTTTTAATATTCTTTTACTAATTTGAAATCTTCATAGTATTTTTGATTCAATCTTATTTTTTACTTGAATTATTAGGTCATTTATTTGAATATTATATTACTTCACGTCTATAATATGTGCATTATATAATTTATATATAGACTTATTTGCAATAGGTCGTAACCCACATTTAAAAAAAAAATTAAGTTCTTAGTACTGCTATTATGAATTAGCATTCTCCAGTTACTTGCAATATAAAGTAAACCTACACCCAATGGGAATTGAGTATTCGCTTTCTTGGCAATGTGACATAAAACAGTTAATACTACATTTGATTCTGATAAGCCATGAATTATTAATCTGCAAATTATTAATTCATCAAAAGAGAATTAAGAGTTGAATGAGTAAATAGTTTAGTAATGTAACATATGCTATGCACAAAATAAATAGGGAGCTCATTTATTTATTGTATATTAATTAAAAAGTTTTTCCTCTTTCCTGAACAATTGATTAGGGGCTATGTCCAATTGCAAATAACCCATTGATATGTTTATTATTTAAGTTATTGTTTAATTATACCATTTTTAGCAAACTGATATCTATTTTTAAAAAATCTATTTTTAATTATTAGGCAAATTCTATATAGAATTTGTGTGTATTCTGTAAGCTTATATCATGCTGGAAAATAATTTCTATTTGTTTCATTCTATTGGGCAAAAAGTTTTATCAAATTAATGCTCCTTTCTGTCTGCATTTTTTTTTCTTCAATGCAGTTGAAGCATGCATTCATTTTAGCTCACAAGCAAAAATTAGCCCATATATTTCTAACACATCTCGTACAATTTGAACTTCTTTGTGGTATATTTGTCTTTGTTCATGCATAGCTTTATCCAGAGGGATGCTATTTTCCTCATCTGTTCAAAAGCTTCATCAAATATTAAAATTCAAAAATATTCAAATATATGTGTATTCTCTTAAAATTTTTGTTTTGACCAAGTAGGAGATAGCCAGTTACGGTTTGATTGCAATATTATGTAACAAAAAATATTAGCTTTATAACAATTTATGGTTGATTTATATATTGCACAGTTTTTGTCGAATGACTTTTTAATGTACATATAGATTTTTTAATGTACATATGAAATGGCAAGCTTTTGCGATAATTAGGTTGTTCTCCAGAAAGGGAATTGTCAGTTGAAGAGATTGTGAAGGATTATATAATGATTTCATTTGTTTTATTTCTTCCATTAATTTGTTCCTGTGTTTTTTCAATGGTATAATATCTCTATGTAGTCTTATATTCAGTTGTAAATTGGTCATGCAGGTTTAACTAATAATGTTTCTTTACATGTTGAGGTTCTGCAACTTTGTTTACATTTTATTTTGGATGCCTGAAAGAGAATATTAATAAGTGATAAACTACTTTAAAGTCTTTAGTTATATTTTTGTAAATATGTGCAATTGTTATTTGTTATAATTCTCTACCTAAAATATTTTCTTTTTTACTTCAGTTTTATGTATTGTTGTTTATGTTTATATATATATATATATACATATATATATATAGATTGATTGTAATATGTGTGTGTAATTTCTTTTCTCTCAAATTTTATGTGTTCAAATGCAAAAATTTTGATTTTCTATAAAAAATGACTAATCTTGTATTATTTTATGCCATTTAAACATAGGTCTGCTCTCCAATTTGATTAATTTATTTTCTGAGTTAAAACTTTTAAAAGTCATTAAAGTTTGAAAATAATTTGATAGTTTTTACTCAGGTATACTAAAGTATCAAAAGAGAAAAAATGAAATACAGTCGACTCCGGTTAATTGGACACATCGGGACATGATCATTTTGGTCCTAATAACCGGCTGGTCCGATTACACGAACATGCCCTATTAGGCTTATGCAATAGGATTTGTTTCGGTTCTTTAGGATTTGGTCAGAATAAGCGGCTGGTCCAATTAACCGGTGGTCCAGCTAACCAGAATCGACTGTACTATATTTTATTTAACTGTGTAACATTTTTGAACAGAAACAAAGTCTTACTTATTATGTTTTTCTTTTTTGCTGTATCAATGAGTTTAGCATGCAGACCAGGTAAGAGTTAGTTGTAGATGTAGCTTAGTAGAAAACTTCTGTAGATATTAAAATGTAGGCTGTGTATTTTTTATAGTAATTGTTCCTCCCCCCTGTATTTTTTGTGTTTATTTATGTATACATTTGAGTTATGAATTAATTTTTGGTCTATCCTGCAATTCTTACAAATCTAATGATCAAATGGACTTTTAATCAAACTGCTCTTTTCCTTAAAAATTTATTTTCTGTTACATGCAGCAATAAATTTCTTGTTCAGATTTTAATTTTACCTTTTGTACCATTGTCATTGGTTTTTGACAGATTTGTTTGTATTTAGTATTATGTAATTCTGGCAAAAGTTAATTAAAATCTACCTGAATTGTTAATTTTTATGTGGAAATGAAGAGTGAAATATTTTTATCATATAAATTTGTTTTCCTTCTTAAATTAATACTTCTCTCTTTTTGCTAAAACAGTGCATAGGACATAGGAATTCAGGTATTCAGCATATACCATTAAAACTTCTCTTTGTATGCATGTACTGACACTGTAGTTTACTAATGCAACCGCTTAGCTAAGCATGAATTTTAATGCTCTTTGATTATTACGGTAGATGTTAACACACTTTAAAATAATTATAGACATCAGTGTTGATGTGTTCAATATAACAATGTTGATTTGTTCGGTATAACATTGTTGATGTGTTTCTGCTATTCATCTATTAATTTTTCCCTAAGTTGTTTTCTACTACTTGAAGACTTACTGATTACTTTTTTTTTTTTTTTTAATAAATGTGTCTGAAAATGTTTTGACTGATTAAAATAAATTCTTTCCAGTGAAATGGTGCATGTTTATTTTGAGAATGATGCCTAATTTTAAATATTTCAACTAAATCTCTAATTGATTATTTTATCTAATTATGTGTCTTGTTAAAAATTTCTGCCATTAATTTTTCTTTTATTATGATTTACTCTTTGTGCTCTTAATTCTAAGATCTAATATATTTTTTTTTAATGTTCTTCCCTATTTTAGACAAAATTTAAATAGTTATGTACTTCTTGTAAATGTTTAAAAATAAATTAAAAAACAATTATTTGAATGACATTGAAGCGAGTTGAATGTATGAGTTTTATATTTCATTGGAGCAATTAAAAATCTTTGTTTTAATAAAGACTGTTTAGTTATTTCAAAAATTTTAACGAAGTAAATTCTGTTTTAAAATCTTTAATCTCCTTTCTTTCAATTCAAATCTGCTGCATTTGAAACATGCATCCCTATTTGTACTCCATATAGAAAGATTTATTAAAATTTTGATTTTACATTAATTCTATGTTATTGCTAAGTTTTCTTTAGAAAATGTCAGCTAATTTTTGTAGCTTTGATCTACAATTTCTTTAATTAATGAAGATGGTTAAGGTATTTGAGAGAGAGTCAGTGGAAAAACCATGATCATAAAATCTCGGAGGGACTTTTAGTTGCATTTGCACTTGTGTAACTATATACTATTATTTTAGTTTCAGTTATCCTTTTTAAACTCTGGTTGATTCTGTGTGGTTGTGTGTGTTGTTTCTAATTGGTTATTGTATAAAGCATATTGAACAAAAGAGAAATAATAAATCTGAATAGCCTTAATTCTTATCATAATCTTATTGTAAAATATTTTGTTACCATTTCATGGTTTCATTTCTATTTCTGTTTTGAGATCTGTGGTTAATGATTCAAATTATCCAGCTTCAATTTTGGTATATTTTTCACACAGTATTATATACTGAAATTTTTTCTATTGAACTAAAAGCACCATAAGCATAATTTGTTTCTGATTTACCCTTTTTATTTATTACTTTGCATCCTAATATTCAGCTTACGAGTATTTTAGAAGTAGCTAGTTTTCAATTGTTGTGATCTTGGTATTTCTCATATCAAACTGTTCACTTTATGAATTGTTTATTTTAATGGCTGATTTGTAATCTTTGAATCCACCTGGATGATTATTTCTTCTTTCTAATGATACATTTTATGAATTATATGCATAAATAGAGTGATTAACTTGTCAAGAAAATATGTTAAAGTAATTAAATTCACAGTTTTTCATTGATGATGTCTTCTGTTTTCTAAGCTTCACCTCAGAAAATTAATCTGTAGTCATTTAAAAAATGTTATTAGGTATTAATAAATGTATAGTTATGATAAGGTAAGTTCTCCTCTAGCTCGTATTCTTTTTGTACAGAGCGTAGCAATCTAATACGTAGCAAAGTTGGTAGTGAACACTGAACATATGGAATTGCCACAGTTGATCTGTTAAGTAACTTTGTTTCTTGCTTCTCCAGTCAGTTGTTTGTGGGAGGTTTTTCCATTGTGGTTTGAATATATATATGTATATGTAAAATAGGGTTCTCTTTTAAATTCTCTTTACTAAGGATATCCCTTTGACACTTTGTCTTGTAAAGTGATGGCATCACTGACCATTTACCGATTTTTATATTGTGCATTGCTTTATTCTTGGAAAAACACATATATCTTGGTAAAATAGCAAACTTATAGGAACTTTTGTAGTAATGACATTGTCACCTACAATACCTTTTGAAGCCATTCTTGTTAACTTTTTCTGTTGTTCTGTCTATTTTCAAGTACAATATCATAAAACTCTGAGGAAACTAATTTCTATAAGAATTTTCAGTCATGCCTTCAAACCTTTTGTTAAAATGCTTGTACTTTATTATGGGGTGCCCAGTCTCAAATGCAAAGCAAGAGGTGAATATTGACTGTTGAATAGTCATTTTTCTTACTTTATATTCTTCATATTAGAAAATGGCAATTTCTGTAAAAGTGGATACTATTTTGAAAGCAATATTAAGTATTCTATTCACCATGAAAGCAGGGTATAAACAAGTTGGAACGTAATTTTCTTTCCTTTTCATCTAGCCATCTACTGGTAGAATTACAGGTAGAAGCTTTATTAGGAGATGAGTTTTATTTAAATTCATTACATTAATTCTAATTTATAATTTTGAATGAGCAACTAAGTGTTGATGTATATATTTTTTCACATTTCATATTTTTTGTCAATAATTATTTACATTGGTTTTAATTCTTTTTATACTTTTGGTGAATTGTAAAATTTTATAATTTTTTTCTTTGTATTTTGGGAACAGCACTAGGAAGTAGAATTTTGAAATTGAGTAACCTTAAATTAATGTGACTTTACATTTGAGGTTATTATGTTTATTTGATCATATGTATTTTGGTAGTTATATTTATCATTTATTAATCTTTAATATTAGGTGTCATTCGTTTAATTGATGGGCCAATACACTTAGACAAGGATAAATATGAGCTAAATGTGACAGCAAAGGATGATGGTGCTTGCTGTAAAAATGGAGCATCATCAGTACACACTAGTACTGCTCTTGTGGTTGTTTTCATTACTGATGTTAATGACAATAAACCTGTATTTGAAGACTGTGAAACCTATAATCCTAAAGTATTAGAAAATGCTGAAAGCGGAACATATGTCATGAAAGTAAGCAGCACTGAAATTATTTTGAACATCTCTTTATTATTGGATCATTCTCTCTACTTTATCAAGTTTTTAAACATGTCTTCAATAAACATTAATATTTCAAATAGATGTTTTCACCTTCTAAAATTGTTCTGTTTTTGCATGAGGTTGTTTTAAGTAAGTATTAATAGTTTTGGTCTGGTTTAAAATTTCTGTTGGTGTCTTTCTCTTTGGCCATAATGTTTCTGAAAGTTTTAAAACTTATTCCCATGTAAGAGACATTTATTTAAAATTTTGTGAGCTGCTTTATTTATACCATCTAAACTATTTACTAGCAAAAATATACTTAAGTCTCTCATATTTCAATGTTCATGTTAAGTTCACTAATCAGAAAACCTAAAACAGTACATTTAGTCTTTGTGTCTCAAAAGATGTCCATAGCGATCCCAACCAACGAAAAACTAGCAAAAAAATTTTAGTGAAAATTTATTCTGTCATTAATTTGGTAAGAATGGGGAATGTCAGTTTGTTTTGACATTCCCCAAATTTAGTCTTCGTGTCTCAAAAGATGTCCATAGCGATCCCAAATCAACCAAAAACTAGCAAAAGATTTTTAGTGAAAATTTATTGTCATAAATCTAGTAAGAATGGGGAATGTCAGTTTGTTTTGACTGTTTTGAAGTGTATGAGATACACTTTCAGAATTTTTTATTCCTGCTCTAACTGTTTAAACCCTTAAATTTTTATTTTTTGTTTAAAAAAATTTCAAATTTTATTTATTTCACTCTGTTTGAATATTTTTATTCAACTTCTGCCATTTTATGTTTCTTTTGCAAATGTTCAAAGATTGATTATTGCTAAGTTATGTCAGTGTCATTTGAATTGGTAGTTTTCTATCTACTTTGATGGAGCATTGTAGAGTTGAGAGATTTGTGTTGTATTCCTTTGTATCACAAATTAGGAGCTATATAATCAGTATATTTCCTGCAGTTCACTGTAAAAAAAAAATTTTTGTTTCGGGGATATTTTGCATTTTTATTCAAATGCATCATTTTCCCCCCTGAGAATCTTCTTTCATAAAACATATTCAGTGAAACATAATAATTTTCTCAGAAAACCTCAATCTTGCTTCTGAGCAGAGTGGTTGTTACAAATTCAGATTCTGAGGCAGTTGCTGTTTAGGTAAAATTAGTTGATATTTGCAAAACTTATGAAAAAAATATAGATTAAACAGTTTTACCTTACCAATAGGGTATTTTTTTAAAGGCATCGTAACTCTTTTGCATTGTTATATTTATTAACCCCTTAACTGCCAACAAAAACGTGATGCGCTCCCAGTGCCACTGTTCTCCACACATGTGCTTAGCGACACAGTGCATTTGATGAAAAACAGAGGCACAGTTTTCAATCTACATAAGCTCTCTGTCACATGAACTACCACTTTCAAATTTCACCCTCACATGCCCCCTACCCGTTTGTGAAAAATGAGCATGATCTTATCAAACAAGAATTCAAGGTGTCAAAATAAGTTGTATCACATAATACTACACAAAAACAGAGCAAAAGAGAATAAATCACACAACCTATTCAAGCAAGCTCTCTCGTGAAGTACCACTTTCAAATTTCACCCTCACATGCCCTCTACCCATTTGTATAAAATGAGCATGACCCTGTCAAATGATAATTCAAGGTGTAAAGGTCAATATATCACATTCCAAAGCAGTGGGTGTAGTTATACGGCTATAAACAAATTGCAGTGCCAAGTATTCTGGGAAGATGTATATATATGCCAGAGGCAGCTAACACACTGATATGCCCACGGCAGGTAAGGGGCTAATAGCATAAATATTCAATTAACTTTTATGAAATAGGGAAGGATGCATTAAAGAAATTTCCAGTAAGCATAATTTCGTGAAACTTCTCAATGCCAGCCAGTAATGGTTCCAAGAAAAAGTGGCTGTTTTGAGGGGTGGATGTCAAAAAGAGGTTTCTACCATAACATTGATTCTATGGAGTCCTAATTTGTTTCTGAACAAAATATAGCCATTTAATGGGAAAGCCACCAAATAGGGGTTGTCGGCTAGAGAAGTTTCACTGTATATGGTCACTGTACATAAGTGGTACTCAACCTGTGGCCCGCGGGCCACATGCGGCCCGTCAAGCAAATATGTGTGCCCAGAACACATTAATTTTTATTTTTTCATTATTAGAAATGTAATTAAAAAAACTGGCATTCTAAGTTTATTTATATATTTTTATAAGTATTATAATGTGAACAATCATCGCTCGTTGAGATCTAACTGAAACTGTCGCTTGCGGCACTTAACTATAAACTCCATGGTCTTGGCTCTTGGCCAACAAAAAGATTTTTTCATCTAAACTTGCGCCTTCATCGAAAACACTACCACCCTATGATGACATGTTTGACATGTCTAAAGTTACGTAATAAGATATTTAGATATTTATCTGTGGTAATAACGTTTATGCATGACATTTTTATGCTTTTATTTTAAGTGCCTATTACGTGAAACGGATCAGCCTGCTTTGCCCTTTTGAACGTCTTGTTTCGTTATAATTTAATACCCATAATGGCAGGAGTTTCTTCAAACGGCAAACAAAATTTGTCTGATGAAAAGAGTTTTCAAGACAATTGGGAAGAAGAATGTTTCGTTGTTAAAAATAAAAATCATTTGGTCACATGCTTGATCTGTCGTGAGAATGTTATATTAAAAAATATAACATTATTCATCATTATACTACAAAAAACAAAGCATTTAATGACACCGATATTTCAGCGACAACGGAATGTTCCGTTGTCGTTAGATTCTGTGCTGAATGAAATATTATTCACGAACATTTTTTGAAATTTCTTCCTATGAAAAATCAAACCAGAGGCACGGACTATCTCGATAATATTAGTACATTCCTTGAGAACAATCATATTGATATAAAAAAATTAGTTTGTATATGCACGGATGGATGTCCTTCAATGACCGGATCTGAAAAGGGATTTGTTGCCCTATTGAAAAAGAAATACAATTTAACAAATCTCTTGTCTTTTCATTGAATCATACACCAAGAGAGCTTAGCAGCAAGTATCTCTATTTGCGAAATAGATGCCTTAATGAAGACCATAATAAATAAAGTGAATTATATCCGAGCACAAGAATAGAACCACAGGAAATTTAAAATTCTTTTAGAAGAATTAAACAGTAATTATAGCGACGTTCTTTTACATACCTCAGTAAAATGGCTAAGCCGAGGAAATGTTCTGGTGCGATTTTTTTTCTTTAAGACAAGAAATTATTTTGTTTTTAGAGCAAAACAACAAAATTTATAGCGAACTTAATAATGATGGATGGTGATGTCTTTTAGCTTTTCTATGCAACATCACAGAAAAACTTAGTGAGCTTAATCGTGGGTTACAGGGTGAAAATAAAATCATTTTGCAATTGGCGAATAAAGTATTTGCTTTTGAAGAAAAACTGAACATCTATCATGAAGAAATAAAGAACCAAGTATTGCTTAACTTTCCAACCGTAACAAAAGCTAAACAAGATGGAACGAATATTTCCCAAAAGAACTATGAGATATTTTAAAATTATTTAACTGCCTTAGCCAAGGAATTTAAGACAAGGTTTCAGGACATACATTGTATCAAGAATTGTTTGTTGCTTATAGAAAATCCCTGGCACCTAGAAACAGCAACTATAACACAATTAGCTGAATTCGGATATGATTATATAAAGTTATTTGATGAATTTATCGAGTTTAAGAATGATACTAATCTGAAAACTATTTTTAAAGAAAAGAGAGAAGAAAACGAGTACATAGATTTTTGGAAATTAGTTCCTGAAAATTATAAAACTGTACAAAATTGTGTCTTTCTGTTGCTCACCTTGTTCGCATCAACATATCTTTGTGAATCATCCTATTCTAAAATGAAATATGCAAAAAACGTATACAGGAATCTGACTTACTGATTCTCACCTTGATGACGTATTGAGGCTAGCATGTAGCAGTTATAAACCCGATTTGTCTGATATAGTAAAAAAATGTCTTCAGTATCAAAAGTCACACTAATTTTTAAATAAACAATTGGAAGAAAGTTTAACTTTCAGTTTTTTTTTTTAATATGTATTTTGAAGTACACAAATATAATGAAAAAAATCATATTGGGAAATACGCTGTTGTTAATGTCTGAGCTAGTATTGACTGGTATGATAATAAATAATAAGTACTGTTATTCTGCTTTAATTTTAGAAAATATTTGTTGATTTATCAGGCGGTGTGCATCCTTATCTTTAATGAAACAGAGTTCAACCAATAATGTTTTTCCCCATAAGGATTTTTTCCGTCATATCACTATAACGTTGCTGTCCTTCCAATTTGGAAAAATATGTGAATGTGGCCCGAGGCAAAAAAAGGTTGAGTATGGCTGCTGTACATGGTCAAAGAATTTTTGACTTTTGGATGAAATGTTAACTATAACTACACATTTATTTCAATATTAGGATACAACATATGATTATATGAAATATTTTTTGGTTGGCTGTATTTTTTCTTCATTTTTATGTTGTAGAAGGTTATTATGAAACTGCTTTTTTTAACCAATATTAATGTAATTTTCTCTTTGCAAAGGTTGAAGCTACTGATCAAGATAAGGGATATAATGGCCAAGTGCGATACTCTGTGGTTCAACAGCCTAATCAAAGAGGAACAAAATTCATTGTTGATGAAATAACTGGTGAAGTTAGGACAAATAAGGTGGGTAGATGAATTCTGTAATATGTATTGTTTATCAGTCATGTTGAAAGTTTATCAACATACTCTTATTTGTTATTATAATTTAGAAATGAGATTTCTTATAACTTTTTTAAAATGTGATCTGTGTTATTTCATGACTTTTGAAAGATGGAAAAAATAGTGTTTCTCTAAATACATTCAGATACAAGGCAAGGAGATCAGAGCTGAAAGGTGAACTGACTCAGTATGCTTATCCTAGTAATGCAATTTCCTTAAGCAGTGAATGTTGTCAGAATCAGCATAAGGTATTAATGTAATGTCCTTTGCAATGGCAGTTCCAGGTCGAGGGGCAGTACGAGCAATTACTACCCTCCCAAAACAAAGTCCGGCTTCACCCCCCCCCCCCCTCAATAGCCTAAAATTATATAATCATAGACCTAACACAAAATGAGTTTAAATTTTAAAAAGAGGATGTTTATTTCTTTATATACAGGGTGTCCATAATTAAAGTCCCACTTTCAAAAGGCTGTAAAAAAAGAACCACTGGTCAGAATGACTTCAAATTTGAACTGAATATACTGGAAGAAGGGGGAAACGATTTGGCATAATAATAAAAAAAAGTTCAAAAATGTATCAATAGATGGCATTGTAACATTTTGGAACTTTTTTATTATGCCAAATCGTTTCCCCCTTCTTCCAGTATATTCAGTTCAAATTTGAAGTCATTCTGACCAGTGGTTCTTTTTTTGCAGCCTTTTGAAAGTGGGACTATATAGGGTGTCCCTGGTTATGGACATATAGGGACACCCTGTGTGTGTGTGTATGTATATATATATGTATATATATATATATATATACAGTCGAACCTCCAAATATCGAAGTAGCAAATTTCCGGAAAAAATTCGATATATAGAATTGAGCTTAGTTTTATCATAATTGTCCTTAAAAAAATCAATGCTAATTTTCGTATACGAAACTCCATTTCTAATTTATATGCAAATCCCATTAAATGAAAGTTAAGAACTAAAAAATGAATTAATATGAAAGATTTATTGAGTACTACATACCTTAAAAAAAAACAATAATCCAGACAGTGGTTACAATGATCACAGCTACATTCTTTTTTAAAAAAACTTTGAATATCTTGCTGAACAGCCAGTTTTGTGGAAAGTTCAAAGAAATGTTCGTATTTATTCAGTCCACTAAAAAATTAATCAGGGATATTTTCGGCGAATTGAAGTCCACGACATATTGTTTCAAATGCCAAAAATTGGGAGATTTTATTCTAAAGTGGAATAAAATCTCCCAATTTGTCTTGAAAAAATTTCGATATATAGAGATTTTTTCAATATATAGAAACAATTTTTCTATGTAATGAACATGGAGATTTGCTAAGAGTTCGATATATAGAAAATTTCGATATATGGAGGTTCGACTGTGTATATATATATATATATATATATATATATATATATATATATATATATATATATATATATATATGTCCCGAATGGTCATCTCATGAAGAAAATAATTTTTTTCACGAGAACAGCGACATGACATGTTATTCGCATCGAGCCAGCCTGCAATCCCTCAGTAGAGTGCGAATCTAGAATTAGGTCAAAGAGAGGTTGCCAGAATTGGCGGAGAAAGTTAGTATATGGAAAGGCAAAGCATCTCGCCAAGGCGGAAACGGTCGTCGGAAAGGTTACCAGATGAGAAAGTTCAGAAAGGGTGATTAAAGGTTATTAATAATATTATCATATAAATAAATAAATAAATAAATAAATAAAATATCTAACCCTAAGAGCTGATGTTTGCCCCCCCCCCCCCTGCAGTGCAGCTGCCCCTGATTCTTTGTAAAATTTGAATAAATAACTTTTGAAGGTCATTAAATGGTCATAGGGTAAGTCAGGATTTGTCTGCATTTTTGACACTCAAACTGTACTTATTATCAATTTAATGTCCTAATTCATTTTGTTTATGATAAATCTCAATATTTTTTTCTAGCAATTTTGCAGCATTTAAATGTTCTTGAATGTTTATTTTATTTTTAAAGACACTTAAAATTCCTAAATTTTAACATTGTGCAGTCTTAAAAATGCCTTGTTATCAAAACTCTTCAGCTGTAATGTGCTTTGACAAGAGTTCTGGCATTTTAGGTTGTAATATTGTTTTACAGTGGAATCTTGATATATTGAACCTCAATATAATCAAATTCCTTGATAAATTGAAGTTTTTCCATTCCCTTTGAACCTGTCTAACACTCTAATGTTATTATTAAATTGAACCTTGGTACATTGAAATCCTTGATTATTCAAAGTTTTTTTGTTCCCCTTGAGGTTCGATATATTGAGGTTCCACTGTACTTTCTGAAATGCTCTTAGTGTTTTAATTCAATAAGAGGGTGTTTTGTTAAAAATTTAATATGTTGATAATATTCTTTTGAAGTATAGGAAGTACATAACAAAGCCTTGAAACATAATTAGGTTGTATTAATAAATGAATTCATAAAAAGTGGTTTGTATGGTTATCAGAGACTACTGTAAATGTTTTTTAATCACAATTTTCAAAACTTAGCATGATGCCTGCATCCAATGCCATTTGTTACTTATTATTTAGGATATTTCAGCAAGCAGAGTGATTGAAAATTAATAATAGACTTATTTTTTCTCAGACTTTGAAACAATATTTGAGTACAGCTCAGAAATCAAAGTACAGGAAACAACGCATTTCTGATTACATTCACAAAAAGATAAATTTTAAAAATTTAACTGGCAGGTGAATCTGTATAAATCAGAAAATCTACTGACAGTTGTAAAATTTTCTGTTTGAAATTTTGAATTTTAAAATTTTCATTTAGATATATATTTTTTTAATATTTGTTTTGAAAATTTAACAGGTATTTAACCGTGAGGGAGAGGATGGTCGTTTTGTAAGTGTAACCCTGAAGGCAACTGATCGGGGAAATCCTCCATTGGAAGGTGTTTGTTCATTCAAAGTTGAGATCACTGATGTGAATGACAACCCACCACTCTTTCATCGATCTGAATATCATGAAAATATAAAACAAGATACACCTGTTGGAAATAATGTTCTGAGAGTGGCAGCATCCGATGAAGATGCTGATAACAATGGAGTAGTTATTTATAGTTTGTATGCGAGGTCAAGTGAAGATGATGGCTATTTTGAAATTAATCCAGAATCTGGGTGGATAATGCTTAAAAAAGCTTTGGATGTGAGTATATAATTATCAGTGATTTATTTACATTATTGTAATTTTTTTTATAGTGTGTATTATGATGAAGTTACACCATTCTGTGCTGTGTTATATGCAGTCTGTTGCATTTTAATGATGTTTGTGCTAACAAATTAAAGCAAAAAACTGTAATATGAAGAATAGCATACATTTAAGTGCAATATCTTAAGTGGTTTGTTTAACTTCAGACATTACTTGTTAGTTGTCCCACATAAAGGGTTGAATGATAGTGTTATTTTTAGCTTTTAACCTTGGGTATTTGCTTTTTAGATGCATGTTAATATTTCTTATTTCAATTTTCCTAAACATGGTAGAAATAGAACATGTTGAATTAATATACTGCTTACATTGAATAACCATAGTAAAATTTAGATTTTCTAAAAATGGACTGGACTATAAAAGAAAGGTAAATCATGTAATGAAACTTCACAAAGAGTAAAATTTGGCCTTAAATTCATTCTAAGCTTTTAATATAACTGCAATTTTAGGAATTAAATACAATAAGGTTATTTAACTGTTTACTAACTGTTAGAGACAGTAGATGACATTGATACTAACTGTAGATGACATTCTTGTCATTTACTGATTTCTTTAATATTTATAACTAAACTATAAAATATCAGAACCTCTCTAGGAAAATGTAAATTTAGTGTAACACAATTTTCATTATATTTTCAAATTTAAAAGTATCAACTTATAAATAATTTTTTTATTATAATGTAATAAATGAAAGATTGTCTTGAAATATCATTGTTATGTAAACTGTATCTAACTATGGATTTAGTTTCAATTTTTTATTTTGTTTACATTTTGAATACTCTAGGCTTAAATGATTTAATATTTGATTCATTTATTTGTAATTAAGATACATAATACAATCAACTAATAATTTTCACTATATCTTGAGGAATTTAATTTGTAAAACTCTCCTATTCTTTTAAGAATGTTTTAGCTTTTAAATTTTATACAAAGCTAACTTTATATGAAGCTTTTCGAGTAGGTGTTAAAATTTTTTAACCATGTCAAAAGTTTGAGCTAGATATGTAAAAAGTTAGTTTAATTTTTTTATGTGCAACAAAGTGTATGAAATAATCGTTATCAAGTTTATTAATATTTGTCTTTTAATAAACTGTTAATTCACATTCTCTCTATTTCTGTATGAAATTAACTTCATTATGTTAGCTTTAATTGTTATTCAGAATCCTGTTTTGATGAATGTATTTTCAACTTCATGTATCAAAAATACTTATTTTATTGCAGCGGGAAAGGTATAATTTAAGAGCTGAAGCTTCAGACAAAGGAATACCTCCTTTAAAAGCATCTGTAAATGTTGTAATTGAAGTTGTGGATCGTAAAAACAACCCACCCATTTGGGACCAGCCAATTTATGGACCGATTTTCATTAAAGAAAATATCCAAGCTGGGGAGAAAATTTTGCAGCTGAAAGCTAGGTAAATATATAGTTGTTTACATTATTACTTTTCATTAATTTTTTTGTTAAATTTTACATACAGATCTTAGTACATTATAAAGAATGTGAGCATTTAAAAAAAAAATTACATTTAAAATTTATTCGTATAACTGTGAGTTTGGGCAAGTTTAAGAAATATCTGAAATATTATTTTTTTATGATATGTAAACTTCAGAGTTTCAAAAGAAATAAAATATCCAGTGCTTAATATTGAACTTGATTTATGTTTATATATTTGCATAACATTAACCAGGAAGACTTTTTTTTCATTTTTATGATTCCTGTTATGATAATTCTAAGGAACCATATGATGTTGTTTAATGTTAATTTAATTGCTTATATATTTATTCAAGCCCATAATCTCACAATGTATGCAATTATAGCGGTTTACTATAAGTTCATACATTTTACACAGGAATTGTGAGGAAAAGAAATTTTACGAAAGAAGTAACACAAATGATATGAAAATTATTAGAAAATAAATTTGTCTTTGTACTCAGTGCTTTAAAAAATTTAATATTTTTCAGTACCCATATTTTTTTATAATCCAAAACTAGGATCATAGGATAATCCAAATAAAGTATTAAATTATCAGTCTTACATTAAAAATTTTTTCTATTGATAATTATTTAATATTATTTATTGTGTTGCTCTTTGTTTTTTACTCAAACATATACATACATTCAAATAGTGTTGTTAAGCCCTTGTTTACTCTAAATTCTTATTTTAGTCGGGAATAATTATCAGTTTAAAAAATATTTAAAATTAAGATTTTGTAATATGTAGCATTTAAATAACATTTGATTCTATTAATAAGCTAAAGATTGAAAACTAAACTAATTAAAAATCGTTAAAAATAAAAGAGAAAGATTGTATGGTAATTAAATGCTATTTTTATCTGAGTAATTTTTTATTCTACATCTGAATTGTACCCTGTCTTTATCTCTCAGCTTTGCAGAAATTTATGAATAAAATCCGAGATCCAGAAGGATTTTTTTTTATTAATATTATAACATGCATAGTTGAGAGAAGAAATGTTTTCTCCTCAAAAATTTTGTTTGGCTATACATATTTACGCAAAATGTATTTTACAAGAGAAAAAATTCTATATTTCGCATAATGTTACTGATGCAATAGGTGAACTTTAATTCTGAATTACCACCAAATGTTAACACTGATTAAAGTTTGCAGCTTTCAGAACAATTTTTATACATCACCATTTTCACATGTACTAACGGAGAATACATTCCCAAAAATATTTTTTCATAGCTTGGACTTGGGGGAGGAGGGACCTATACCTGTCATCTCCCTAATAAGCTTTGTTAAATCAAGGGTAAATTTTGGGCTAATTTTGTGTTTTTACTTTAGGTGCATTGTTTATTTTATTTTAAATTTTCTTGTTTTACTCATAGTAATGTTAGGAAAATTACCTTGTTTGAAGAAAATTATGTTTAGATCTCACTTTGTTTTACTTAAATTATTGTTATATTGTTCATTATTTCTTGTTACTTGAATTGGTGTATAATTATACTAGCTGAAAACCTGCACTTTGCTACGGAGTACATTCAAATTAAATACAACGGTCAATGTATGTAAATAATGACATATATATATATATATATATATTTATAATAAATATGACGATCAATGTATACAATTGATGTGTAAAAAAAAGAAATTTATAAAAAAATCAAAGAGATATTTTTATAGACAAAATAATGTAGAAGTAAATATTCAAATTAAATGTAATAGGACATAACTAAAGAATATAGTACAGTTAATATAGTACAGTTTGAGGAACATAATATCTTTTATTGTATTTTAATATTTTTTTGGATAATGTCCAATCGTCTGCCGCATTAGCAAGAAAAAAATAATTTTTTTTTGTCTATTTAGTTGTTATGCACGTGACAATAAATTTATTTTAAGTACCAGAAAAAGAAATTACGTGATCAGCATTTAATAAATTAAATTCTAAAAATTAATTTTTAAAAATTCACCAAAAATCAGAAAATGGAGGTAAAGATTTGAAAAAGATATCATTTTAAAGGAATTTTTATAATCTTTTTCGTGATATAAATTTTATAACCCTCAAATTATTATTTTAAATGCAAACTTAAAAAAAATCCCTAAAATAGCTTAAAAATTTAATTTTAAAAAATCTAAGAAGTATTTTTCAAAAATCTTTCTTAGAGTACCCCTACACTATAAGAAGAATCGCCATGCAAAATTTCAGCCCTTTAGGTCCAGCAGTTTGGTCTGTGCGTTGTATGTCAGTGAGTCAGTCAGTTATGGAACTGTTTTATATATATAGATGTTAAGAAGTACCTGAGTATGCTTGTAACTAAAAAGTTTATAAATTAATTTTTGACTTCTATTTTGTTTTGTGTTCCATTCATTGTTATCTGAAACCGACATTTTATTTCAGTTCTGGCATTCCTGATAATCCACGTGTCTTCTACACCTTAATTAAAGGTGGAACTGAGCAAACAAACAGCAAAAATACTTTCTATCTTACTCAGTATTCAGAAAAGGGTGATACATGGGCTGGTATTTTTGTCAACTACCTCTTAGATTACGAGAAGATTCAGCAATATAATTTAACAGTTCGTGTTGAGGTAAGATCTGGTTTCTTTATAGCTCATTTTTCTTATTGTTTACTTTCTATTTTTGATGAATATTCTCTGTCTTTTATTTTTCTCTGGCTTATTTTTTCCAATAAGATTTTAGACTCAAAAGTAATTGATAACTGTTTGAAGATTAAAATAGAATTTTTTTGATATTGCTATAGATCAATGGTCGTCAACTTGGTCCCCACCACCAACTAGTAAGCTATTCAAGATTTGATGGTGGCCGATTAGGGTTTTTGTCCGTTGTTACAAATTTTAGTTTCCTTCTGTATATCGAATATGCTACTAACATCCTTGCGAGTTTTTTTCAAATATGCTGTTTCAATTTTCTTTTGGATTCCTTCTCTAAACTTTGAGTATAGGTAATAGTTCACCTGACACTTCTCGAAGCATACTCATGGACAAGGGAGTAACAAATGAGCTATGTAGCCATCTGTAGCTATATATGTACAGTTGAACCCCTTTAAATGAACTTCAAGGGACCAAAGGTTTTGTTCGCTTTATCTGTTGGTTCATTATATCCAATCCGTTAAGAAAAATGCTGGAGTTCACAAAATGTATAACTCATTAATTGCAATGTGTATTAAAAAATGATCTATTAAAAAATTACCATTAATGAATTAAATCAGCTAAAATAGATTACATTAAACTGACACAATACTAATTAAATTACGTGCAATAGGAAAATGGCGGGACCAAAATTTTTGTTCGTTATATACCGGGTTCGCTATAAAGGGTTCGACTGTATAAACATATATAATGTATAAATAAAAAGATAAATTTAAGTGCATGTTTTCTGCAAACACCCTTTAAAAATTTCTTTTCTCTTACAATAATTGGTTTACTGTGGCACTGATGGGTGGTAAAGAAATTTCCCCATCAACAAAGAAACAAAAGTAGGTAGTAGATATTAAGAATTTGATGACTCTCTGCTATAGATAATGATAAGGTTAGTTCTTTTAAGCTTAAAATGTTAAGAATTGTGATTTTTATCTTATTTACTGATAGTTTTGAATACATTAATTGTTGGACAGAAGATAAAATCGAGATAATAGCACATAACATTGGTATGATAACTTTCTTCTCCATCATCCTTATGTTATTATTGTGATAGCTTTAGAAAAAAAAAAAAGGAATGAATCTGCTGATTTATCTATATCAAGAGAAATCATTTCTCTCTTAATCAGTATATTAAATGAAGAGTCCAGGGGTAAAGCCACTTTACACCCAAAACTTTGTTTTGAGAAAAACAAATTTGAAAGTAGGAGTAAAATGGTTTTTCCCTGGCACGCTGAAACTTTATCGCTATTTTTAACGACTTTTAAAGTGGTTCTGCCCCAGTTATGAATGCATGTGGTGTTAGTATTCCTTGAAAGCTACAAGTTGGCACTGCTAACTCATTTTAAAAAAAATGGCTGTAAAATACCCCTGGACTGAATCTTTTAAATATCCGTGTATTTATTTTTTTTAAATTTAAGCTGAAAATTTTTCATTTTAGTTTTAATTTCATGATATGTATTTGTGGGTGTGTGTAACTGCTAATTATAGTCCTCTTAAAAGTGAGAAAGCATAAATCTTGTACTCTTTTGCTGCATGCGGTAGCAGTTTTAGTCCTTTGTTTTTCTCTGATTTTGTTAATCTTAATTGCACAAAGGTACCATGTATATATAACCATTGACCTATTGACCATGTATATAATTCCAAACGGGTCGTTACCTAAGTGTATGGTACTTCAAAACCCTATTTGTATTGTATTAGGATTTGCATTTTGTTTCTTAATGTGGGTAGAAACTGCTTTATGCCGATCTGTAAGGTCCAAACTGCTTTATGCCGATCTGTATTAGTCCAAACTAAACAGACTTAAGAGTCATTTGAGAATATCTACATACTCAGAAGAGCCAGAAAACAGAAAAAGGTTATATTGATAGAAAGAAATTTTAATGTTGTCTTTTCCAATGTTTTTATTAAATATATCATTCTCAAAATGTTAGAATTAATATTTCTAAATTTAAAAAAGTTTTAATCTTTTGATAATTATATTTTTTGATTGTTTCGGCTAAATTATACAAACCCAGAATACATTGAGTTGTTGCAGTTTGTAGCAATTAAGTTAATTGTGAATTATACACTTGTACATTTACATAGGATTCTAGTTGTAATTTTGGTGCATTTAATGTGAAAAGATCTCAGTTTATAAACCATTTAGTTTATGTCTGTGGTTTTAAATGTACTACATTAATAAGGTTGTAGGAAGGTCATTCGAAATGAAATAGGGGCTTTTAGCCTCTTGGATGTGTAATATAAAATTGATAAAGACTATTTTATCATATATTCTTTGGACTTAGAAAATGTATCATTTAAAACTATGTATTTTCATTCTAGAATAATGGAGCCCAACAGTTAGCTAGTGAAGCTACTGTTTATATTGTTTTGGAAGATGTGAATGATGAAATTCCATTGTTCATTGAACAAGAACAAGAAACAGTATTGGAGGGAATGCCTATTGGCACTAAAGTTACCCAAATTCGTGCAGTTGATAAAGATGGAACATATCCCAATAATAAAGTAAGTGGGATTTCATTAAAATTCCTACTATATAAATACTTCAGTGTAATTCTGAATTTTATATATATATATATATATATATATATATATATATATATATATATATATATATATATATGATGCCCAGTGGTGTAGTGGTTAAAAGTGTCAAGCTGCCACACCACAGGTCCAGGGTTCAATCCTGTGACTGGGCAAGGTCGACTCAGCCTTTCATCCCTTGAGTGGGTCGATAAAATGAGGATCAAGCATACTTGGGAACTAAACTCTGGGGGTCCCATGTCAAGTTGGCCACCTGACTGAGACATGCTGTATGGCACCCAGACCATGGTCAAGTAAGCGGAGATGGGCACCGCCGGCTTTGGTCCACAGCAGACTGTTGCACCTTCAGTTTAGCATATATATGTCCACATGTGTTTTTTGAAAAGATACTTAGCAAATAATGTTAATTTGCTAGATAATCTGATAGTTTTCAATTATTGGCTGTGTTTTTTAATAGCTGTTTTATATTTTTAAACATAGAAATATATACTGTTTGTGGTATTACTAAATTGTTATCACTTTATATGACATAAAATTTGCAATTTTTTGGAAGATTCTTTTTGAAAAAAAAAATGACAAAATGGCCTATATAAGGTGCCAAACTCTATTCAGTCTGAATAATTATTTGTTGTGTTATAACCTAAACCAGAAACAACCCTTTATAAGTCTGTGTGACTAAGTTTAAGTAATGAACATGTAAATATTAGCATTGGTATGATAGTAAGTTATTTTAAACAGCATTCTCATAAAGGTAAAAAATCCTGGAAAAGTTTGGAATTTTATTTTCTTTGGGGGTCTGCAAAGTTCTTAAATTTGACTGAATTTTCAGAAAATGCAGATTTTTTTTTCTGCCAGGCTTGGAGCTATGTAATTTTTATCTTTTATTTTGGCAATGTGAGAAAATACTTTTCATTTGTTCTATTTTATGTCTGCATTTCTATTATACCGGATGGGGCCTGCATAGTGATGAGAGCCTTCCAGGTTTTAACCCCCCACCGAAAAAGGAATTTTGAATATGTCAGTACTAATTGAATGGCTTAAAATCAAAACTGTCATTATGATCCTTATATCCCCAGATGTCATATCAATCCAAAGCTAAATGTTAGCACCTATGTGCTGTATAATATTTTCTTGTTGGTTTGGATACTGTGCTGTCTCCAGTTTTTTTAGGAGTAGGATAGAGGCTTATGTTTGTAGATCAAATGAAATAAGTCACTTTTTGATTAACAGTTGTCACTAGATTTTCTAAAATTAATACTTGTTCACCCTTAAAAGCTAGTTTCTATTTAAAAGTTTACATTACATTAAAAAAGTTGATTTGAAATTTTATGGCTATTGGGGGAAGAACCGTCCCCCATGGTCTTCTACCATTAGACATAGTGTTAAATCTAGTTGAAAACTTTCGTTCAAACATGAAATCATCTTATTTTGAATTGGCTGAATTAGAAAATTAAATATAAGAATGTACAATGAATAATCAATGTAGAGAAGTTAAAACTATTGACTTATATACACCTCAGTCATACCAGGGAGTCTAGAACAGTGGTTCCCAACCTGTAAAAGTCTGTGGACCACTAAGCCAAAAATTGAACTCAACGCGGACCCCCCACCACCGACTTGAGGGGGGGGGGACCTTCTGTGGGTATGGGGGGCTTAGAATATCCTTCAGGCAAAAGGTATACAGTATTAATGTACTCACATTCTTATGTATCATATTCTAATAATAAAATAATTATGTTAAACTTACAAGAATAACACCTTTAATTTAACACCTAATAGTCATCTAAAATATTCGGCCCATCTAGTTCAATGACCATTGCTTTCAAAATCCCCATTTATTTGGTAACATTTTTATATGTGGTGCCGGACCACTCCCAAGGCTCTCTCGGACCACCAGTTAGGAACCACTGGTCTAGAACCTAGGTTTTTCCTTTGCATTGGGCTCCTCAGCAAAGTATAAAGGATAAGCGCATAGGGGAGAAGTTATTTTAGATTTCAGTACTAAATTAGGGAAGGCCTAGCTCTCATGTTGTAAAAGATGACATAGTATTTTAAATTCCAGTGAATTGCACTTTCTATAAACCAGTGAACTTCATTTTCTAGAAAACATAGTTCATCCCCGATTAAATATTTTTATTGATGTATTCATATACAGTAAATTTCCAGTAATCTAGATAAAATTTGATTAGTTATTAATTTTAATAGATTCCATGATGAAAGACTTTAATGTGGAGATTTGGAATTCTCAGAAAAAAGAATGGAACCCTCTGAATAGCTAAATGAATTTCTTAATAGTAGAAAATGCTGTGCCATTTTTTTTAAGGAGTTTCGTGTGATTGAATTTTTGAAATGACTGAATTGGAGCTGAAAGTTTGTGTAAAACGTGATAAGATGAATCACATACAAAAAAATACGATGTAAGTTTTATTTTAAAAATTGGCACCTAGTATGCTGAATTTCTTTTCATGGGATTTACTGAAGGTAAATGTTGTATTTTGGGAGTTGTCCCTTCAGAACTGAACTGCTATGTTCAATTCAGGCTACACTTTGGTTTAAAAAAAAAAAATGCATAGGGGGAAATGCTTGCTAATATTTTCTGACTTTGTAAAATTGTAACAGCTATTCGAAGGTAGTCCAAACCAATATTATATGCGGCTCCTAAACCACAAAATTTATTGAAAATATGAAAATAACAGGGACATACTGCATGATGTAGTACTATATTGAATTGTTCAAAAATGGAGCCCGATCTCATTATTTGTTATGGATTTTGAAGAACTTTGTTTTTCTGCTGTGCATATTCCATGAATTTCATGAAAGTTGTATAAAAATATTTTGTATGTTTTTGAATGAAACAACTTGAAATTGTATGTCTGTTCAGTATTATATTGCTGCATGTAAAAATGTCCTCTTTTTCTTAGAATGAGAAGTATTATCTTTCCTTGCTGTTTAATTTTTGCATCAGAAAACTTCAGAGCATAAACTTATGAAATTTTAACTCAAATTTATTTTCAGGTGTATTATTTCATTGAAGATGGAGATGATGGAGATAAATTTCGAATAGATAAAGGAAGTGGGGAAATTTTTACCATGCAAATGTTTGATCGTGAAGAACGCCAGTCGTATGTTGTGAAAATAAAGGTAGAAGACGGGGCCCCATCAGCACGCCCAAATATGCATCCTACAGAGCCAAATTCAGGTTAGTTTTATTTAAATATGTGAAAACTGATCTGAGATCAATACTGATTTTTTTCTAGCACCGTATTTACATTTGCTTATTCTTGAATTTAATACAGGATTTGTACAGCTGTTGAAAATCCTAAAGAACTTCTGATTTTCTGTCTCTACTTTTAAGGGTCCTTTAAGAGTTTTTAAAAAGTCCTAATTTTTGCATTAAATATACTTACTTTTATTTGTTTACTACCTAGTCCTTAAAATGTGCTCAAACTTTTGTGTATTTCAGCTAGAAATTTCAATTTCTTACTGTCAACGATTAGCCTTTGAAAAATGCAGATGATACTTGTGTGTGTGTTGGTTGATTTTTGTTGTACTGTTATCAAGCTTTTTTAATATATTATCTTCCTAATATCATCATCTTTACATATATAAAAGCCTAGAGTAGAAAAATGTAGGTAACCATTCCGGGACTGACCAAGTCGGGAACATCTTAACATTGCGAGGCCATTTTCTAAAATTTTTCTTGGAAAAATAATACCACAAAAGTTGCATATTTTGAAAGCCTTTTGAAAAATATGAAAATTTCAAGTAAACACCCTAGCTCAAAACCGTTTAGTTTTTGAAATATCTTCAAATTAAAATATCCATTGAAAAGAATCATTTATTCAATTGAGTTATTCACTTGAATTTCGAATCATTCTACTCCATGGTTTTTCATGTTCCCTTTAAATAACTACATTTTTAATGTTTAATTTTAATGTTAATTAAATTGTGTTTCGCTTTGCTAATTATGTAATTATTATAAATTAATGCCTGCTGTGTGGTGAGTCATTTACTTTTGAAACAGTTTTGGTTTAGTTTTGATTTAGTTAAGTTTTGTTTTGTTGTTTACTGCTGTTTAAGTGCAGTTTGTGTTATTTAATTGGCTACTTTTTGTATTTTTATTTATTTAATATTGATGAAGAATTTTACACTTAAAGGAAAATTATATTTTTCTGGAACCTATATAGCATTATGTACCTGTATCCATCGTAGTATATGTTTAAAATCTTTCTTCATTACATTCAAAAATAGAATCTTCATGCTGTTTTATTTTGTTCGTATGAACTCTTATGAGAAGGAAACGCTGATCAACATTCCTTCATTTTTGACGGTGGTTATATACTAGTTAAAAATTAAACATTTAGGTAGCTGTGATGTGTATATATATTTATATATATAAAGAAAATCTTATATATAAAGCAGAAATGGGAAATGGGCCGTGTGTGTATGTGTGTGTGTGAGTCACAAAAACTCAAGAGCCATGAGCCCTACCTTGATGAAATTTACACAGTTTAATGTGCTTGGAAAATAAGGATGAATGTGACTATTTTTATCCCGCTGTGACATTCCATTCCCGAATTAAGTTTGCGCGGTGTGCTTTTTTAGCTCTGTGGTTATTTTATTAACGAACTGTCCTGTAGATTACATATCCAAGAAATTGAGAAATTATGTGACGAAAAATGAGATTCCAAGGGGAATTGGTTTAAAGGAGAAAATTTTTTTTCTTCTTTTGCTTCTAATTTTTCTGATATTTTAAATGTAATTATTTGCTAATTCGTGTGGGCAAAACTGCATTTATGTTTTCACCTAATCCTTTTTTTAACACAATTTTGAAATAACATAGTCTAAAAAAATATTCTGGTCCTATTTTTACACAATCGTTTTTTTTACACGATAAAAGTTTTTTTTTTTTTTTTTTTTTTTTTTTTTTTTTTTTTTTTTTTTTTCATTCATTCATTCATTCATTCATTCCACATAAAATTTTTTTTCATATCATCTGCACTGAAAACTCTATTTTCAGTGTCTCTAGAGCGGGACAAAAGTAGACTGCAATTTTTTATGTCTTTTTAAGATTGTTAAGAATATGATTTTCTCTATGTTTAATGCATACAATTTGCATGAGTATAAAAAAATGAAATAATTTTTTTAATTTTTCAATTATTTATTAATTTTATAATTTTTTTGTATATTTTATAAACAAAAGCAAGTTGTTGAACATATCCATCATTTTAATGTCTTTGTTTACATGATTTTTGTTTTGCATGACACAGTCTGGAACACATCCCCATATAAAAAAAATTAGGTATATAAGCTTTTCTTGATCCTCCTCTCTCTCTCTCTCTTTTTTTTTTTTTTTTTTGGGGGGGGGGGGGGGAAAAAAAATAAAAAAAAAAAAAAAAAAAAAAAATTTTAAAAAAATCCCAGCCCTTTTTTTCTTAGCCTAAAATTATATAATCATAGGCCTAATACTAAATAAGTTTAAATTTAAAATGAGAGGATGTTATTTCTTTATATATATATATATGATATATATATATTATAATATATATATATATATATATATATATATATATATATATGTATTCATATTTATAATCAGACAAAATTATTACTAAATTAGTTTAAATTTAAAATGAGAGGATGTTTATTTTATATATACAGTGGAATCTCGATCGATCGTTTTCCCGTATGCATTGTTTATTTCATCCAGTCCCGAATAAATTCCATAGAAAACAAGCAAACACAGACCGCATGGATCGTTCCTCGATCCATCGTTTTCCCGCAATATTCGTTCAGAAACTTTTACATTCGCACCTTTACATTAATTTATCGGATCAATCGTTTTTTCATAATAACTGAATCTGAAATAAAAATGTCTGGATTGAGCTAGAATGACCCTCTAATTAAACAATGAGCAGAACATTTGAGATACACGGTATTGTATTTTTGTTCTCTCGTGTTCAGCCTGGTTTCGCAGAGTCGTACCACTCCCATTATTTGTTCGTCGGTGGTGTTCCTTAATTCTTTAGCTCCTGATGTATCCTATTTTCGGAAACTCATTCCAAATTCTCAGACTATTCAACATTTCTGTTCTTATCAGCTATGGCTCACAGTCAGCCGACCTGAGCAGTTCCTGCTGTCCTCTGGCTTTTCTCTTGGCCTTGGGATGGAGGCGTCCTGGTGTTTGGTCTAGGGTGTGAAAAGTTTCTAATTGCTGCACTCTACACTGGCCGGTGAGGGTTTCACCCGGAAGCAGAACTTCCTGGTGGTCTTATGTCGGACCCCATCCAGTGCAGTGGAATGGTTCTAGTTACAAATGATTCACGGCTGCCGCTTCTTTATACTCTCACACAATAACCGATACCGAAAGGTATGCAATTTGCAACACAGAAAAAAATATTGTTTACTTGTGGAGTGAAAACTGCCAAAAAATATTTAAGATTAAATACTTTTATTTGAATCAAAATTCCTGTGCACCTATGTGTATTTCTTTTTTTATTACTATTATCTTGGATTTCAGTACAACTTTGTAATTTTATCTTCAGTTACACTACAGGTATGTATGCATTTATGTATGTGAATAAATATATTTTAGGGATATCAAACTTTAAGGAATGTTAATACTTTTTTGTATGTTCCCGCATCTATTGTTTTCCCGCATCCATCGTCAGTCCCTTCGAAAACGATAATCGGGATTCCACTATATATATATATATATACATACACACACACACACACATATATACATATATATATAAACATATATGTATATATATCTACGTATATATGTATAGCCCTAAGAGCCAACGTTGCTTCCCCCCCCCTCCCCTTAACACAAGGTATTTATTAAGAAACTCTTAATAAATACCTTGTGTTAAAGCTGTTGAAAATCCTGGTGTATATGCCGTGTATGGGAACAAAGAAGAGTCTACTTTAGAATAACAATCATTTTGAGAAAAATATGTATTTATTAAGTTTTATTTATTAATTTTTTTTTTTTTAAATTACAAAACTTAACATAGCAGAAAAAGTAAATAAATTTGAATAGCATTTATTATGTAATAAAAATAATGACAAAATCATTTTTTGAGCCTTTATTGCAGCAAATTGCATCTTTATGTAATTGTTTTAGATACCGACATACAAATACGATATACAAATTATTGCTAGATCATTCAATCGCTTTTGGGTTGTTGTTCGTCGATAATTCTGACATTTTCAGTTTAGAAAAATCGCGCTCAGCATTTTCTACAGTTACGCGCAATTTTAGTAGAATTCTTAGCACCTATGACAGCGCTTGTAAATAAGCATTTGAGATATGAGTCAAAATTTATACCTCACATCGCAATTTCGGCAGTTTATAAAAAAATATCCGACATATTCGCATATATTTGTGTGTTTTTACGACGGCATACGTCAGATTACACTATTCATATTTTAACGTAGGATTACGTTCCACAATAACGGTCCTCCGGAAAGAAAAAAAATTCAGAGACCGTCGCGAGTTATAATTTTGGCAGCGCGCCAAACCCAGTAGCAGTAAACAGTTCAAAGTACCAAAATGCGTTTAGAAAAAGCAAAAAAAAAAAAATTCTGGTAGTCTCCTCTAACGAAACTACCTCGGGTTATTATCGTAGGATTACTTATCGTTTGCTTACTTTTTATTTTATTTATTTATTTATTAAAAACATTGCGACGCAGGGCAATTTTTTTTTCTCTCCAAAGGACCGTTATTGAGGATCCTACTTTAAAAAAAAAAAAAAAAAAATGAAAAAAAAGTTGTAGGCAACGATAAATAATCCTACGTTTAACTCGCGGTAGTTTCGTTAGAAGAGACTACCAGAAATATTTTTTCTTTTTCGTTATTCGTTAAAAATTTCATATTTTTACTCGGCCTCATTTTGGCACCTATTTCAATAGGTGACGTGGTCGTCTCGTTGCTGCCCACCCATAGGATTGGCCCAGCTTGTTATGATACGGATGTGGTTAAATGATACAAATATGAACGCTCCGTAATAAATTATTCAAATTTAGCAATTTTGGGGGGCTGTCTGCTGAACGTTAAAAAAAGTGTAACTATCAATACAGTCGAATATTCGTGCTTTAATTCTAAATATATTTCGTCTGAGCAGTGAAAGACCTTAAGAATTGGTTACGCATCATTTCTCTATTTTGGGAGAATTTCTCCTTGTAAAATATTTTGCTTCTCATGAGTTTTGAAAAACACACATATATACATTTAGTTAATTTCTTTTCCTCATTGAATAGAGGCATGCCAAGACGTTTTTTGGCTTCATCTTCGCTCCTAATGGCAGTTCAGTGCTTCAGCAAAAGGATTACGGAACACCACTTATAGGGCTTTAAACTATTCAAAACTCTTGCCGTAGTGTTACTGCCCAGCGTTATTTTTTGTTTTTTTCGCTAATGTCGCCATGTTTGCTTCCACAATTTTTCTGTCTAGGGTTTTCGCTCGCTGTTTTTTTAAATGCGCGAAATTGTTTTCATGAAGCTGTCTGAAACATTTCGGGAAAAAAAAATCGGTTATAATATTCTGAGGGTTTTTAGAATTTTTCCATACATCCGAGGGAATTCTTAGAACATCTATAGATTAGATGCGTGGTGAAATTTCAACTTTTATTCGCTGCTTTCGTAATATTTTGATGTTCTTTTGATATTTTTCATACGTGCTTGAGCTTACAAAATTTTAGATTGAAAGCGATTGAAGTTAAACAGAGAACATTTTTATTTATATGTTTTAGAAACTGTACCGAATATTTTGTAACAATAAATTACACAAGAAGAAAAAATAAATGTCTTCAGTGTTCTACTATGCTAATCTAAACTTTCAACATGCCTTGAAAATAATATCTAACAGGCTTTTTTCATTAATTTATGTTGTAATTCAGCGGTAATTCGTATACTAAACAGGGTTGCCAAACGTTCCGGATTTTAAGGGACAGTCCCTTATTTGTAGATTTTGTCCCGCGTCCCGGGGAACTTTGATACGGGACGGCAAAAGTCCCGTTTTTTGCCGAAATGAGAAATTTATTGTATACGAGTTGGGCTCTTACAAGGGCCTGTTAACATCCGGTCCGTGAAGCGCAAAAGGAAAGATGGCGGTGAGACGGAAATAAACCAATCATAGGCGTTAAAAATTTCGTTTCTAATCGTTTGGAAGTTTGTCATTGGTTAAATGTATTTCAATACTTTAACGCTTCCGCTACCGACTCCTATGTGAACACGCCCTTGACGAGAAGATTGTCTGTATGCGCCCGGATCCGAACATCACAACGACATCAGTCTCAGTCTAGTGCTAAATACGAATGCAGAGTGTGTGATCGTGTTGATACAAGGGGGGGGAAAAAATGTTTCATCTTGCAGCAATCTGTCAAAGTTTTTCACCACTAAAGTTTCCTCCGAAAGTGACAAAATCGCTCTAGTAGAGTTAGCTACTGTATTTAACACAGTAAAGCACAATATATCACAATTCAATGGACTGTGGGAACACGTTCATTCGAAAACTTTTTTATGACTCAAAAGTCGCCCCAAAGATTTCCTGCGCACATTATATTATGTACATTGTACAATAATAAAATTTCAATTTTTACATACACGTCCGTAACACTTTATAAGGGCACTTAGTTGTAGTAAACTAATAAAATAAAAATTAGTTTTGTACTATATGCCTAAACAAACTTTAAATTGTTTTTGATTTACAAATTTTCTATGTAATTACATTATTGTTTACTTAACTTAAACTCTATGTAAGTTGCAAAACTGAACGAAAAAAGCATTGAAAATGGCTATTTGAAAGGTTAAAATTTGAAAAATTTCCGAATGAGTACCCCCGGACCCCTTTTCCATGAGGGGAATTCCATACTCCCTAGTAGTATAGTTATCAAAACCTGTCCCTTATTTTCGGTTTTTTTATTTAACCCGTCCCTTATTTTGGGTGTTTTTATTTGGCAACCCTTTTGCTAAATGCAATTTACGAAGTTCTCTCTCTCATACCTTGCAGAGCAGAACTCGCGACTGTAGTTCAGAGATTAAACGTTCAAACCTCATTGATTATGGGCTTTGCTCTATAGTGGTCGACAATGGAACGTTTAAGGGTCGGTATATCTTGGCTTACATATGCAGGTGGTACGTGGTTTCTCGCCAAGAAAACCTCTTTGCCACTTCAAGTACTATCATCTCGAAGGCATTCCTTTAACCCTTCAGCGGGCGTGCCCGTGTACAAAGTGCAACATTTTCGTAATTTTGAATGGCTTGTTTTTGCATGTAAGGTTTGGATGTTTTAAGCAATTTCTATTTATAGGTACACCCTTTCTAATGCAGGTCGGATTTTCTTACTCTTGTGTTCCCTTCAATCATTGTTAGTCATGATTTAACCGTGGTAAACCAGCGATTATACTGGATTACAATACGAAAAAAGCAGGAGTTGATGCAGTCGATCAAATGTGTAGCTATTACACGGTTCCCGCATATCACGAAGATGGACAATCTCATTCGTTTTTTTTTTTTTTTAGTCTTTTGGACATAATAGGAATCAATTCGCAAGTTGTCCTTTGATCCAATAAACTGGACAGTTTTGAAATAAGCCATTGTATCTGCATTCTTTGGCCTTTAATTATTAATATAACTCAATATTATAAACATTTAATATCTTGTCATAAAACGCAAAATTATTATTTTCAATTTGATAAAAAATAAAGTTTATTACAAAATGAGTAATCAAGGTTGAGAGACGTTGCACTTTGTGCCATGCACTCCTGCTGGTATTCCAAAAATTGGCGCGTCCGCTGAAGGGTTAAGGCTGGAACAAACTGGGCTTGGTACATAGCAGAGCTTTGCCAGTTGTGCTTGGCACAGATAGTGCGTTGATCGCAGTGTTGCCAACCTCTACGAAGCCCCCCCCCCCCCCTAGCGCCATCTCGAAATCCCCCTGTTCCCCCTAACACCAACTTAAAACCCAACCCCTGACAACAAATGTGGACCCTAAAAACACCCCTTTTCATCTAACTTACCCCCAAATTTAGGGGGAAAACCCCCAAGTTGGCAATACTGGTTGATCGATTCATGAAGGGATAAGCCAATTATTGATGTGATAAATTTCGCCAATTAATAGAGGATTTTTTTTTTTTTTAAATAGGATTGTATCGTGGTTAGGGTTGCGTCAGTTGTGGTTTTTGAAAGCGGCCTGGATATTTATTTGTTGTTAAATGAACATGCCTTCCCTGTCGAATGTTACTGCGCTGAGCGTGAGGGCCCGTGTATAGTTGTGATTAGTTGCGCGTTTTAATTTTCAGGGAGTTTTGTCACTACACCTTCAGCCATTTGTGCAAATAATCTAATCCATATAGTTGAATGGCATTGTGTTGCGACATATGATTGAAAACGATAACTTTGCTGTGGGTAGAAACAAAACAAAACAGGTTTAGTAAAATCAGGCCAAGGGTATGCGTGTGTTTAATTGATATTTTTAATTACATTTTTTTATTTGTTGCCAAATTTAGCCTAAAAATAACGGTTATTTTTTAATGCCATCACTGCTGTTAGTCGGCTGAAAGAGGATTTTATTTACGGAAAAACTTACACTTTATTTACGGGAATTTTTTTTTATTTTTTATTTATTTATTTATTTATATATATATTTTTAGAAAAATGGGCAGTTATTTGGTAATGTGGTATTATATGGGGTCTAAGTCTAGAAGTAGAAAAAAAATAGTCTTTAGAAGTATGACAAATCAGTCAAAAAATTGTCATCGAAAGCATTCTGTATTTTTTATTCAAAGAGAAATTATTTCCGAAAATAACGAGGTATAATGCTTGAGTCATTAATAACACTTAATATATATATATATATATATATATATATATATATATATATATATATATATATATATATATATATATATATATATATATATATATACACCAATCAATGGAGAAGGGTCCTAATTTAATTCTAAATTTTTAAATGTAGTTAATACAGAAATAACTACAGAATTAAAAGTTCCGTTCAAATCGGACTTGGTATTATCGAGTAATATGTATTTTTAGTTGTTTCGTATGTTCATTATTATGCTTAGACCAAAGATGGTGGATTCTTTTCCAAGTTTCATTGCTTCCGTCAATCGGCTGAAAGAAAAATCACTCTTTTTACTCCAGACTTATTTTAGTTTCAGAAAAGCTGCTGATTTGGGTAATGGGGTCCTAACCCGAGCAAAAAAGGAACGAATTTGTTAGCCTTTTAGCAAGATGGTTAACCAGGCAGGAATGTTGCCATCAAAAGCACTTTTTTTTAGGGGGGGGGGGGTTCAATTATAATGAGGTTCATAAACTCGACATATGGCTAACAACATTGAAATATTTAGTGATATTATCTCAAAATAAGCTTAACCTTCAATGTGGTGCAGTATTGGAATTCACTTCATTACCATGTTTTTATTAACATGTTTTCTTGTGTGTTTGTGTGTTTGTCAAGTACAAATCTTGCAATCGATTTTTAACTAACTTCCCGACTAGCTAGACATTTGAAACTTTTAGAATAGCTCAGAACACGATGACAGTGCATTATTTTAATACGTTTAGCCATCTTTAAGCAGAATTAAATTAATTTTCAGTTATTTTCAGTTAATTTTGTTTCGTAGAATGGTGCAGCCATCTATTGGCCGGAACGGGAACGAAAAGTTAAATGCAAGTTAACTTCCAATTAACTTCATTTTCTTTCAAGTTGATGGGATAATTCATCAAAAGATTTTTTTTAAAAGTATTTATTAATACATAGAATTGTCAAGTTTATACGATTCAACAGAAAATTTAAAAACATGGTATATAGAAAGTTCTTTTTTCTTGTAATTATTTTTCTTTTCGTAACACTTGAATAGCGAGTTTTCTATTATAACCTGTTATGGGTAGTCTAGTTTATATCTGTCGTCTAAACTCGGGAGTGCTGTTAACGCGTTGTTTAGTGCAGATGGCCTTGTTACGTGTTCAGCTGTTAGCGAGTACTTCCTGTTTTTAGTATTTATTTTCATTATTGCCACACCATATGAACACAGGAAAAGGCCCAACTGCTTTCCTTTTTTATCCCTACTACGTCGAATAAAAATAAATTCTTTCTTAGGAACTCTCCGGAGGGCATGACATGTTCCTTATTAAGCTGTATATATTAAATGGAACTTAGGGAACTGAGCTACATCCGAAGCGAAAGATCTATGGCCCTCGTTATTTTCGGAGCTAATTTAAATTGGTTTCGAACTCGCTCGCGGAAGCTACTTCGTGAATGGATTTAGAGTTCTGACGTTTTATCTTATTTTTTAGCGAGCTACCAAAATACGATGGAATATTTATTATGTATCTGCTCCCTTTGTGTAGTTTAGAATCATGGCGTTTCAGAGCAAAGTTCCAATTAATTTAATGAGAATGAAAGTTGTGCACGATCGGATGGCGTGTTTTCACGTGTACTTTAATTTTAATATAAAATGCCGCGTTTTCGAAAATCTCTGGAAGACTTGTAAGGTATTGCATTTTATAATTTTCTGTTTGCAAAGCGGTACTTTTTTGACTTTACTTTCTTATCTGCCGAAACAGGAGAGCACCTATTCTCAAACTCGCTATCTTCTTCCTAAACTCACTGATGTGAAATTGTGCCTCGTAAAACAAAGCCAAACAGATCTCAATATTTTGTTTACGTCGTTTTAACGTCGAAAATTGAAAATATGTAAACGAGGTATAACTTTCACTTCACGTCAAGATCTCTCTCAATTTTTTTAACTTTATGATATGTTTGAGTATTTAAAAAAATAGCGTCTTAAGGCTGCTGTATACTAAAGATCGTCCCAACGCAATGTTAATTCGCCCACCTCAGTGTTAACCTATGGAGAAAATGTGTTTATTATTGACAATTCGATAAATGCTGATAATCCAATAGAAATGGCATTTTCATATAGCCTGGACTTACCTTGCAACAGGATTCATTTTAAAAATTTGTCCACTAAATGAATTTGTGATTGTTTAAAACATTATATACCAGATTCTCCCACCTGATAATTTAAATTTAAAAATATTATTTGTATTTAAAAAATGGAAAATGCCCCCAGGTGTAGAATTTCTTTTCCTATTAAGCAGTAATTATATATATATATATATATATATATATATATATATATATATATACTAGCTGAAGTACCCGGCGATGCCCGGGATTTTAAGAATGTTTGTTGTTAACCAAAATCAATTTAAAAATTAACACAGTATAAATAACATAAAAAATATATATGAAATGTTATACACGTCTCAGAATTTCAGCCTTTCATCATTGTAATACTAAAATCTGAAAAGTAAAAATGTCAAATTCTCTAATGTTTGTTAACCAAAATTAATTTAAAACTAAGCACAGTATAAATAACATAGAAAAAAAACCTTGTGAAATCTATAAATATATAAATTTATAATAAACTCCTCAGAATTCAGCTAGAATCAGCCTTTCATCATTGGGGTAAAAAAAAGAAGCTGCAATTACAGGTTCAGCAGAAATTTCCAATAGAACAATGATATGACTGCAGCGTTGCCTCTTAAAAAATGAAGTGTTTGATTGAGGGCTGCAAACCATTCAACTCCTCTCCACATTTAACTCCTATAAACATCCTCTACATATTAAATTCCCTTTCTCTCCATAATAAACTCCTCAGAATTTTGGTATATTCAGCCTTTCATCATAGTACCACTAAAAACTGAAACATCCTCTCCAGAAATATAAATTTATTAATTTCAATAATTAAACACACACAAATATATAAATTACGCAAAAGTTTTTTAACCAACATTTGAATAATTCGTAAATGAAAAAGCATATGAAAATAAAGATAAGAACTTCCGGAATCGAAATTAATTACCCTTAATTTTTAATTAATAAAAAACCAACACAATATGAATAAAAACGATAGTTGCTTAAAACCATATGAAAATAAAGCTATTATTAAGATGATAATAAAAAAAGCATAAGAAAATAATGCTCGCGCATGAAGTTAACGTTACGATATAAAGATAGTAATAATAATATAAACCGCGTGCATAAAATATTTAGCTTTTCAAGCGAAATAGATTTTTAGAAAAAAACTACTTTTAATCGAGAAATTAAAATACATTGCACAAAATTTTAATTTTACCAACTTTCCACCCTACAATTTACACCCTACTTCTTTTAAATAGGATGTAAATATAAAGTTTTAACAGCCAATTGAATGCCAGTTAAAAATAATGTGTGCGCATGAAGTTAACGTTACGATATAAAGATAGTAATAAAAATCTATATATATATATAAAACAGTTCCGTAACTGACTAACTGACTGATTGACTGACTGACATACAAAGTACAGACCAAACCGCTGAACCTAAAGAACTGAAATTTTGCATGGCGATTCTTCTTATAATGTAGGGGTGCACTAAGAAAGATTTTTGAAAAATTCTTCTTAGATTTTTTTAAATTAAATTTTTAATCTGTTTTTGTAACTTTTTTCAAGTTTGCATTTAAAATAATAATTTGAGGGTTGTAAAATTTATATCACGAAAAAGATCATAAAAATTCCTTTAAAATGAAATTCTTTTCGCATCTTTACCTCCATTTTCTAATTTTTGGTGAATTTTTAAAGATTAATTTTTACAATTTAATTTATTAAACGCTGATCATGTGATTTCTTTATCTGGTACTTTAAATAAATTTATCGTCACATAACAACGAAATAGACACACAAAAAAAAATTAAAATAGTGGCGCCATCTACTGAACGCTTGTGAATCGAGAGTTGTTGGTTATTTATTAATTAAAAATATTGGAAAGTTCTTGTGGATCTGTAAATATACATGTGGTAACAGTTTTAAAATTTATAAATTATCAACCTACACAGGTGATAATTTATCCGGCGTTGCCCGGGATTTTAAGAATGTTTGTTAACCAAAATCAATTTAAAAACTAAACACAGTATAAATATCACAGAATAAAAAGCATGTGAAATGATATACACATGAATAAAAAGAAAACCCAACATAAAAAACCATAAATTTACAATAATTTCTTCAGAATTCAGCTAGATTTAGCGTTTCATCATTGGAGCAAAAAAACCCTGAAAAGTAAAGCATAAAATATATACATTTATAATAAACCACTAAAAGCTGAAAAGTAAAAATGTCAAATTGGCGAATGTTTGTTAACCAAAATCAATTTAAAAACTAAATACAGTATAAATAACATAGAAAAAAAAGTATACGAAATGTTATACACATTAATAATATGAAAAATAAAATAAAATAAAAATAATAACTTTAAAAAATAATAAAATAAAATAAAAATAATTTTAAAAAATAATAAATAAAATTAATAATAATAATAATTTAAAAAATAATAAAATAAAAGCTGAAATAAAAAAGCCTCCATAAAAAAGCTGAAATAACAGGTTTAGCAAAATCTGTACGATCCGTATTCGAACTCGCGTCGTGTAGCGTAGTAAATGAACGCTCTTACCGAATGCGCCACAATAACATGCTGCTGTATTGTGTAAATAGGAGAATATTTGTACTAAAATTACTGGAAAGTTGCTATGGGTTGGTGAATATACATGTATTTATGGAGTAAGAGAAGTTTTGAGTTAGAAATAAGTTAGCAGGATAGAAGCCTAGTCTTTAACTCTTCAATAGACACAAAGACATAAGCGAGGGGGGTTGCAGTAGCGATTAAAAATGATCTTGTGACACTTAGCGTGGTTGATTCGAATTTTCCATCGCGTGTGATAGTGTCAATATGCCGTTGGATCCGATTTATTTTAGAGTATAAAATCTGACTTGAAAGATTATTATTTTCATTTATTATTCTGGTTTAATATATAACTTGAAACTTTTTGATTTTATTTATTTTTATCTTTTCGCTCGCTGTTTGCCAGCTAACCCTAACGTGGACGCCATATTCAGAGGGGTGATTCCACAAAGTGTAACAGCTTACAAATTGTTGGTTTTTTATTAATTAAAAATCAACGGTAATTAATTTCGATTTTTGAAGTTCTTCAGACCCTCGGCTGTTTTTAAAGACGCCTGTATGTAAAATTTCACGATCGTTGCTCCTAAACTGTGGATTTCTATACAATTACAGAGATACAAACATTCATTTTAAATATTAGATATATATATATATATATATATATTGTGATAACTTAAGACTCCTTGTAGCTAAAAATTATTCAGAGTCAGTCTACTACATTACAATACAATTTTATTAAATTTAAGTCGGAAAATTTTTACAACTATTTACAACTTTGTTGATCTACCTTTAGACATAGAGGGAACTGGTCTTCTTAATAGCTAAATAATTTCGATGAGAAGATGTCGGCAAGTACAGTCACAACTGAACTATAAGGTCGGTACACAGCCTCTGGAGCATACAGATCTGAAAATAGAGCAACTTCGTAAGGAAAATTTCTAGCTACCGAGAAGCTTATAGAGCGGGCTGCTCTGGAATATAAATATAACTTCTTGATGAAGTAACGTGCTAACAGAAGCCTGTAGAGCAGGATTCTCTGAGATAGCTATACTTCAGGGTGAAGTATTCTAGCTGACGAGAAGCTTAGAGCGGGCTGCTCTGAAAAGTTAAGTTCAGGATGAAGTCGGTCGCTCAAGGACCTCTGAGACGAAAGGTGCTCTCTCGATGATAGTCTCGACCAAGTCTGCCTAAAAAACTGGATTTCTTCTCCCGGCTTCGGCACTCGCGCTTCCGGTCACGTGACTGCAAATTTTTAGGTTTGCTGGCCCAATTTGTGACGTCATGTTCGTTGGCAGTGATTCGCTTGACGACGAATCCATGTGGTCGGCTCTTATAAATCAGCTGATCAGAAAATCATTAGTACATGTCGGAATAGCCATTAGTTTACGTCCTCCCAGGGGCGGCAGGTAGGTGCAACACTATTCTCTGCTTCCAGACACCTTGACGCCGATCTATAGAATGTTCTCAGGTCACCTGCTGTGGGAGGTCCGGCTGTCTGGGTGATTTATTCGGAAGGTCGTAACGGATTCTTACAATATATATATATATATATATATATATATATATATATATATACATAACTTTCAATCCTTGGACACATTTTCTCCATAGATTAACACTGATGTGAGCAAATCCAATAAGGTTAGTATATAACAGCCTTATAGTTGCTGGGTAATCGTATTGGATTCGCTCAGCTCAGCGTTAACCTACTGAGAAAATTTTTCCATTGATAGTCGACTTGGATTTAAATATTTCTTCTTATTTTTTTTATTGTACTCTGAATTAGAGAGAGACATTTTTTATTCGGGTGTCATTTTGATTTGTTTATTACGGAGTATGGCTGAAGAAGAAAAAAAAATTAAATCTAGTACGATTATAGTAAAAATTTTCTCCATAGGTTAACACTGAACCGGCTGAAAGTGAATTCCATATGGCTTCTAGCTATTAGTCTGGAAGCAAAATAGTTTCAGAATGTAAACGGTTCCAGAACTGTTTGGAATCTAAACTGTTTTGAACATTACTCAAGGAAAAGTTGTGTAACTTTATAAATGGTCTGATTGACGTCACACACATTAAGATAATGTTTTTAAATCTTTAAACAGCTAAGTTGAAAATTCTACCTGTAATATTTTATGTTGAACACGTATGCATAAGATTTTTAACTGATGATATTTTACAGCTGAATTCTCATCTTAAAGGTTGATTATGCAAAAATAAGAGAGACGTGAATCCATTTATGTCGCAGTAATACCGCATAAATAGGGTTCTGAAATGGTTCAGAAAATAAGGCCATTTTTATAATGCCAGCTCCTTAATTTTTTTTTTTCAAAACCGAAAACCGCAAAAAAAGAAGAAAAAAAAAAAGAACACTGTAATTATGATACCTTATATCTTTTCTCCCCAATTTCCGAGGAACACTTCAGTATTCAGAAAAATTGCCTTCATTTTGACCCGGTAATTATAGAAGAAACATTTCATTATTCCAAAGCAAAAACAAAAACAAAGCGATGTTTGCGAGTGCGGTCAGGAAGGAGTTTTCGTGTGATTTGTTGTAATTGCGGTTCCAATGCAATCGAATGAACAGCCCCTTCTCGTTCAGGCAAAAAATTATGGGGCTCGTATGGTTCTCGGTTCTGGCAAAACACTGGTAATGAAAACAAAGAAAAGACTGAGAATACAATAAGCATAAGAATGGGGGGGGGGGGGGAATCTGATAAGCAAAATTACATTCCATTATTTCTCTCGATGCTGCGAGGGAACTTTTGTTTATCTTCCCGGCTGGGGGAAAAGAAGAATTGGCTTATGTGTTAATCAATAAATATGATGCAGACGCAGAAATTTCCAAGTGTTTTTAGGAATATTTGTACGAGGTTTTTATTTCGTTCTATCTGGCTGATAAAAATCCGGCTGACTTTTTATGTCCCTGAGTACTTGCAAATTTTGTTAACCTGACTGTTTATAATTAGATAGCAGTATAAGTTCTCATTGAGTCCTCGAGCGACTTGATATCAGGATCTCTTATCTCTCTCTCTCTCTCTCTCTGTATGTGTATGTATGTATGTGTGTGTGTGTGTGTATATATATATATATGTGTGTGTGTGTGTGTGTATATGTGTATGTATATATATATATATATATATATATATATATATATATATATATATATATATTGTGATATCTTAAAACTCAGGGTAGCGGATAAACATTCAGAGTCAGTCTACTACATTAATTACACTTTATTTAGAATTTAATTCGATGAATTTTTACAGAATTATTTACAGTTTAGTTGATCTACCTGTAGACATAGAGGGAACTGGCCTTAATATTAATAGCCCAATAAATTCGCTGAGAAGATGTCGTGGCTAGTACAGTCCCGAAACTGAAAACTATAAGGTCGGCACACAGCCTCTAGAGCATACAGCTCTGAAAATAGAGTAACTTCGGGATGAAGTATCGTTTTCGGTGAAAAGACTATAGAGGTTATAGCTCTGAAATAGATATAACTTCGGGATGAAGTATTCTAGCTGACGAGAAGCCTATAGAGCGTGCCGCTCTGGAAAGATATAACTCCTGGATGGAGCCGGTCGCTCGAAGGACCTCTCAGACGAAAGGTGCTCTCTGGATGAGAATCTCGACCAAGTCTTCTAAAAAAAACTGGATTTTTTTTCCCGGCTCCAGAACTCGTACTCCCAGTCACGTGACTGTAATTTTTTAGGTTGGCTGGCCAAATTTGTGACGTCATGTTCGTTGGCTCTGATTCGCTTGGTGACGGCGCCACTCTGTCGGCTCTTATAATCAGCTGATCAGAAATTCATTAGTTCACGTCCACCCAGGGGCGGCAGATAGATGCGACGCTTTTCTCTGCTTCCAGACTTCTAGGCGCCAATTTATAGAATTTCCGTAGGTCACCTGTTGGGGTTAGTTCGCGCTGTCTGGGTGATTTATTCAGAAGGTCGTAACGGATCTTTACAATCCCTCCCTCCTTCAGGAAGATTTTCACATAATGGCAAAATCTGAAAATCACGGTTAGACACAGCTCACCTGATACATCATTAGAGGCAATGAATTTAATTTACTACACAATTATTACTACATTTAATTTAATACACAGGTTACTACATTTAATTTAATGTATACACTAAAATGTATGCTCTAATGTATACACTAAATTTATTTCATTTAATGTATACACTAAAAACTAATATTTTAATCCCGCTGTTAGATGCATAAATCCCGTAAAGTGCATTGCTATGTTAAGTTTATATTGACTGCTTCAACTCTTGGAAGTTCCGAAGAATACTATTTTCTGTTATTTTTCTCTATTTGAAAGAGAAATTTCTAGTTTCCCGTTTCGCCATTTTTAAACGGAAAGATTTATTTTGAAATTTCCTACGTCTTGGGTCATTACTCGAGACTCAGGAGTCTTTAAAAATATTTAAACGTCCGAGTAAAACATTTTAACGCCTCTATTCACGTATTTGATTAATAACCACCCCATCTCACGCATATTGTAATTAAAGCACTTCGTTTATTACATTTATCCAGGATCTCCGCATCTTCTTTCATCAATTCATTGCTCCAGGGATGGCTTATCTTATAAAATGGCGAGCAGAATTATTCAAGACTTCCAGGCGCGAGATTAATGTTTAAAAGACGATTCGGCGCTCATAATTTTAAATGACTCTACCAATACTTATCTGCGAATGGGGCATTACTGAATGGGGGTTCTATCTTGACATCTGCAGATTTATTTGGATGTGCTTAATTAGGACCATTTTGGAAATCGAAAGGGCTGTCTGTGCTCGTCCCGTCTTCTCTCAGAGAAGCGTCCTCTCTCGAAAGTAGTACTTGCACTGTGTAGTTTTAGTCGCGAAGCGAATTTCGATTTCCGGAAATGAGGGTAGATTTGTTGAGCTGGAAATATAAGTTAGATACTGGTTTGTACGATATATATAAAAGTGCGTAAGAACTCCCGTTTTAAAGGGCCCTTTAGAAGTTTTTAAAATGGTCTTATTTCTGCATTCGAGGTCCTTTATTATTTTTTTTTTTTCGTTTACTTACTAGTTTTTAGAAAGTACTTCATTCTCGAGTTTTACTTTCTTGCTTACTTTATGATACTAACACAAATAAACAAACACGTATACATTACATACATACATACATAGTGGAACCTCTATGGTGGCCAGCAGGCCCTGATTTTCCATTAGGCCCGGGCCTAGGGGTCCTCAAATGTTGGGGGACCCCCAAAAAAGAATGTTTTATTTTAAAAGAAAAGAAAGAAAAATTTCGTTTTTTTTAAAAAAAATATATTTTCTTATATTTTTTATTTTTTATTTTACCTTTTTTTAATAGCATTTTTTTTGTATATATCCTTTCAAATCTGATTGATTGGTTCATTATATGTATAGTTATATGTATAGTTCATCATATGTATGTTATAGTGTATATAAGGGATTAATAAGTTTTTCTGGTTGCATTGTATTGGTTTTTTAAATGATATGTCTTTTGCTATTTGGTAATGTTCTAGGCATCTACGCTTCAAATAGCCAATTCTTGGTAAAATGCTACTTTCACAATAATTCATGATTATTTTTCTTTGTGTGTCAATTTTGGAAATTTTACGCCCACATCAGTGTTAGGGGGGCCCCATCCCGAGTTGTGCCTATAGTCAAAAATTTTCTAAATCGGGCGCTGGTGGTCAGTCATGGTTCCGAAAGAAAGTTGCCCTTTTGAGGGGTGGCCATGGAAAAAGGGTTTCTTCCATAACATTGGCTCTATAGTATCTTGAATCGGTTCAGAAGAAAATAGGGCCGTTTAGAGGAGTGGCCGTGAAGACAAGTTTCACTGTGTTTATATAATATAAAATAATAATTGTAGGAAAACAGTATCTTCGATATGATTAGAAACTAAATAAAACACGTTTCGTTATCGGGTCAGGAGTTATCAGTTGCAGGCGGCAAATGAAACAAACAAAAGAAGGTAAATAGGATAGGCCGTCGAAACTATTGAATTGATTTACAAAGTAATAAATAATTCCAATCATTGAAGTATCAATATTAGGTATATATTCTGAAATATTTGATTAAATTATTTCAAAATAAACCATTTCAGGGAAATGTTGAAATTAGAATGAATTATTCTTAAGTAACGAAAAGTTGGTTTCCTTACTGGTAGCTGGTGGTTAAATGCATTTCTTAATTATGCATTCTAAGTGTAAGTTTGTATTTATTTATTTATTTATTATTTTAATTTGTAATTTTTTATTGTTTAGTTATGATACTCCTCCAGGAATTTTAAAACCGACATTAAAGCAGAATAAGTAATGGAGTGGAACCATGAAGGTCTATTTCGGTTTAGTGTGGCTTTTACTAATGGCATTTTTTTTTTTAAAGTACGCGTTCTGCTTATCCGAAAGTCGAGAGTCTGCCCGTGAAACTTTTGCGTAATCCGCAGTGGTCAAAAAAGATATTCGTTGAATTTTTTGGTGAAAGTTTTGGATAGCTTCCCTACTACTTTAATGTCCAAATCCCACTAACAACTGCAAAACACACTCTAACATGGGAGTATCTTATTGCGATTCTAGCCGCGGTAGGCCGAATGTTGTGTGGCGTTTGTTTTTTCTTGCACGCCATTGGGTGTAACATAACGTACTTGTTTTGTACAGGATTTTCTCCTTTATCGAAAAGATAGTGCTTACACAAAATTACCCCTTCCACTGGGGGTGGGGTGATTTCCTTGTCTGTCTGGATTTGCGTCTCTCTAACGACCGAGTCTCGGCAAAGAATGTGTGTGATAACACCATAACATATCATTGTCGTCTGAACCACCTGAGTTGGCAGATCAATAGCGTCTACATCACCCCCGATGTAAAACCTTTTCATCTTTTTCGTAGAAGCAAAGAACTTCTGATTGCGTTCAGCTTACGGAAACAGGTGCTAGATATTTTTGTAAAAGCCTAATGGCGTTAAGCGAATTTTCGGGATGCAAGATGTTTATATCACCGACATATGCTGGTCCTCAGCTTGCACATAATTTGCAATAAATTGTACTTATAATCACTGTAATGCTCTTATTGATGTTATTAATCTGCCTGTGATGTTGTGTCTGCTGTCGTTTTTGATGGTATCACTGCCGTTCTCTTTGATGTTATCAACCGGCAATTTTTTTAATTTTATCAAAAGATGTCTGGAATTTTCACGTTGTCTCTTAAATTTTATAATTTTTTCTTTTAAATTTCTTTCAGTTATGAATGAAGGAAGAAATGTTGAATAAGAGAATTTATTCTCGAAAGGCTGTTGATACGGTATAGATAATAGATGTAAAAGTGGGAAAATTGGACGTTTACAATGCCTTATTTTCAGATCTTTCGAGAGGATATAAATTCTTACCTTTTGTAACGGCTCGATGTAATACGCATTTCTGTATTTTTTAAGAGTCAGTATTGGACGATTGTACTTATTTATCATTCTTAATAAACTGTTGTGAATTAGGAATTAGTGATTTGAGGTACTGGAATTAAATATTTCTAGTGATTAAAACTTAAAACTTTCTCTATCTTTCTATTTCCATCCTTTTTTAATAGTTTTCTGTCGCTATTACTCGTAATTTTAAAAATATCATCATATAAGCTATATAGAGTTTGATCAGACTGCGACTTGTCAGACGTTCTCCTTCATATTTTCAACCGGCAATTTGTTTTTAATCTTTTTCAGAGGATGTCTACCATTTTCACGCTGTCTTTTGCTTAAAATTTTCATTGTATTTTTTAAAGTTTCTTTCAGTTTTAAATGGATGAATAAATATTGAAAATGAAAAATTTATCTTTTATACGAAATAGACAGTAAATGATGTAAAAATAGGAAAATTTGGCTTTTACAAAGCCTTTTGAGCCTTAATTTCAGATTTTTCTAAAAGAAATTTTAAATTCTTACCCTTTGTATCAGCTAAATGTGCATTGTGTGTTTTTGATAATGAATGTTTAGGAATAGATTTCTTAATAAATTGTTGTGAATTAGGATTCAGAGATTTGAGATACTTGAACTTAAGACTGCTATAGTGATTAAAAATTAAACTTTTCACTTTTTCCCTCTTTCCATTTTTTTAAAAAATAGTTTGTTGTCGGCATTAATTTTAAAAATATTAGGATATAAGCCTTATAGAGTTTGATCGAACTGCGTCTTGTCAGATGTGATTTCCAAACGTATTGTATCGACTTTCGAATACAGGAAGACAAATAGTGCTGCTCTGGAAACCAAGAAAGGAGTAGTACTTTCCCCTAGGAAAAGAAATGTCCTTTGCCATCACTTCCAGGATTTTTTCGTGCGGCGGGGAATTGGATGAAATTGAAAAGTTCTGGAAAAGAAAAAGGTAGAAGAAAAATTCTTTCAAGAAACGATAAGAAGTTGCCATGAATGGCCGAACAAGGCTTCTCAATTTTTGCGGGCTTCCGTCCGCTGTTTTTTGTTTCACGAGAATTTGCTTTTAGTCTTTTATTTTTGCTTCCTCTTAGAGAGGAAAAATCTTTTGAAGTGATTATTTTCTAGAATAGAATTATTTGCCCGAAGACGTAGGTGGTAGCTATGGGTAATCTTATTTTTCCCAAATTTCAGAGGGTGAAATTTCTATAGGAATGTTTGAGTGTATTTTTCGCATTTGAAGTTTTAAATAAAGCTTATTATTACAAGCTTTTTTTGATGTCACGATAGTTGCTTGTTTGGGCATATGAGCATGTAAAAGACTTTATCGGGAAAATAGGATTTATTCTGTCCGGTGATATTTGTTAGCTTTGTTTGCTTAGAAATTTTTCTTTTATAGACTTTATATGATATATTCAAGTAAGAGACTCAGGAAAAAAAAAATAAATAAATAAAAAAGAACAGTAGCTAACTAAAGATTCATAATTCTAAATTATATTTCTTATTTTTATATATGCACTTAAAATGTTGTGATGTTTTAAAATTATTAGCTTTATTTTTGTCGGATGATAGCGGGGTATGCGCGTGGTAAATGGAGCAGCTTTTATGGACCCCCCCCCCCCCCCGGCTCAAGTCACTCCCCCCCCCATGGTTTCTTGTAACAGGGTCACTTTATAGTTGGACCAACATTGCCCCCGATGCCACTTCAGTTTAATCCGAGCACCCCTGGGGAAATGGAATGAAACTGAAAATTCAAATAATCTCTGTCATCAACCTCAAAATTTTGGTGGCTGTAACAACGGTTCCTTTTCTGCAATAAGCTGTTGGAATTTTTTACACTAAACTGTAGGAATGCCCATAAAATGTGCCAAATAAAACACTCCTGAGGAGGAAACGCGATTGAATTAAATGCACGACAGAACTTCACCAACTGATAGATCTCGACGTTCCCGAGCTAAAGATGCACTTTTTCCATACATATCTGGGACTCTGAAACCAATGGCATGATATGTTAGTAACTAAAACTGTGTAATTTTTCATGTATTTGCAATTAGTCATATATAGCTCTTTAGGTATAAACTTTCTCAAAGAACTCCCCATTCTATATCGACATTAACATGAAGATTAGTGTGTGACCCAGCGGATAGCGGGTTGGCTAGTTTTAGTGCTAATACCTCTTTAGGGGTGTGTATACTTTTGTAAAGTCGTTTAGATGTTTTATTTCCTTTCTCTCTGTCCACATGTTTAGTTTAATAGTGGTACAAATACGAATGATCAGGGGAAAAAAATATATATTAGTCGGTTACTGAAGATATTGCAGGACGTCAAATCAAATGCGCTATCCCCTCCCCCTCTTCCCTCTCTGAATAAGGAATAAATCTTCCGAGCTTGTAATGCTTTGCCAGCGCCATAAAAACCAGGCGGTGACTTTTCTTGATTTACGGTATTTGCACCTCGTGTGCAGATGACGAGCAAACAATGGCCGGACTGCCGTGAATACTTTTTAAAGAAATCCCTGTCTTGTTTCCCGCAACTTCATTTACGGAAAATACTTTGGCTTTCGCATAAACTGCGCATTCCAGTAATATGTCTGACATCTGTTGGGGAGTGATGAAATAGAAACTTGGGCACCGAGCTGAAATAAATGCAACGGAGAATATAAATGTCTGTATACTACTTGTTTTTTGCAATGTACGATTTTGATGTCAGTTGCCGCGATATACATTTTAATTAGGTTGCCAGGTTTAGTTAATCGGTGCGGAACCATTCTGTACTGTTTCGTACACCGGTGAAACTACCGTTTTAGAAGATTTATTGTTGCGTAGAGAAATATGGTAACATTTAAAGATATTTGTTAGTTAATGTTTGCCAGCATAAAATAACAAAACGGAAATTTTTCGCGTCATATTTTCGTTTCAATTTGTAATTTGTGTTAATTATGCTACGTTAAATGTAGTATTACATTTTAAATTTGTAGTTAGTGTTATATTACATCAATGTAACATTACATTTTTAATTTGAAATTAGTATTATGTTACTTTTAATGTAGCATTACATTAAAAAGTATTTAATTCAAACATTACAAAATGTTATAACAGTAGATTCATACAGATTAAATATACTATTACTAGTACTATTACTGTATTAGCCAGGCGCAAAACTATTAGAATAGCGGGTGGTGACTCGAGAAATGTTAAGATACACCCGCTTTAACTTAATTAACTAGTAAATGTCACGGGTATGTGGTAAGGAGGTATTATGACTTTAATGCAGCAAAGTAAAAATGATTACTATTCGAACTGGAGTACAAAAGCATAACAAATGTACTCTGCTTGCAAAATATACTCTGCGCTGACACTACTAAATGTTCTAAAACATTAACTTTGAATTTCCGGCCCACGTTTAAATTTCAGTAATTCTTTCCTGTTTCATGGCCCTAAGCTAACCTTACTTTTCTTGTTTCCTTGCTTGCCATATGCCTTGTGTTTGGTTGATAAGTCTGCCTTTAGCACAGCTTCGACGACTGCTAGAATGAAAAATCTCGCACGTTTTCTGGCTCGACCGCTTTCTTACTTAAGTCGATAAGCTCTCACCGTGTTCGAGATATTCATCTTTATTAGAACTTGGAATTTTCCTAGAGTATCTTGAGAATATTATAGAATAATCAATGACGGCTTAAACTGCGCGGATAGGAAAGCTAGTTAACTAGCAAACTTTTTTATATTAGTTTGAATCATTTGTTGATTTGTAGTTTACGTAATTGACACATATCGCGTAATTATAGTAGAATATTCTTAGTAGTTTAGAGAAATTTTATACGTACCGACGTCCTTCGTTCTTTAGCATTTTCAACGCGTTTGTAATTACTTGCATCTAGTTTTCAACATAAATATTTTATATGTGCAGATATATGTTGACGTGTTTGCAAATACACTCTGCGACTTGTAAGTGACAATATATTTCTAGCGGAGGGGAGGGCGTTTGAACAACAGAAATCTTCTCTTAAGCTCTGCCATTTGTTCAGATATTTTAAAGCGTAATTAACTATTTCGCGCTGGAGTATTTTGACTTAAATCTGCGGATTTACTGTTTCGACGAATAGTAAAGGTGTTCTGGATGGAATTCCGGGAAGATTCCGTCGAAGCCTGTGTTGAATTGGGTGGACTCTACTAATCCTTCCAGCTTTTCCTAAATCTCGCGCTTGTGTTCTGGCCTGAAAGGACTAGGTAAGATTCTGTTCTGACAGGACTGATATCGTTAGGAGATGGCTATATCGATTTTCGGAGCGTGTTTCATTAGGTCTCGAATAATTTTGTTGTGTGTTTGCATAGCATTTGGTGAAAATATGGAAGGTATTCCTTTGCATGTTTCTGTATCAGCTGAAATCTTCCTTAAATATATCTATTTTTTTGGCCCCATTCCGAAATTATTTTAGTGATAGAGCATACTATTTTAGTGTCTTACTATTTTTTGACTACACGACGGTAATTGTTGCTTATGGTTCTTTTTAAATTTTTTTTAAAAATAACAACCTATTTGATTTATGTCCAAAGTTTTTGACTACAGAAATTATGAAATCCTTAAGTCCTGGTATTCTTAAGGCCTAAAAACATTGCGTCCACAGCATTGCGTTACGTTACTACATTGGTCCTGAGATTGTTGATATGACCTGTGATTGGTTTGTCGTATCACCTAATTAGTGAATTGAGCTCACCGTACAGTGGAGTAGCGAGCATAACTGGCGCCCGGGGCACGATACCTTTTTGGAGCAGCCCCCCCCCCCCATGGTCTTGAGAACCATATGGTCCAATAGTCTTGTGGACAATTTGGCGCCCTTCTGCGAGTTGCGCCCGGGGCATGATAACCCTCCACCCCGCTACGCCACTGTCATCGTTAAGCGTCGAGTTATCGTTCGTACAGGGTTAGGATAACTAACTACCAAGTCTCTTGAGCTTTCTTGCCGGTAGGTCTAAGCTTTTTTTTTTTAATTATTTATATATATATACAGTGTATATATATATATATATATATATATATATATATATATATATATATATATATATATATATATATATATATATATATATATATATATATAAGGTGAAATCATGAACTAAAGACTTATTTTTTTGCAAAGAAAATGTCTCCTCAGAATAATAACGTAACAAACTTATTTTGATTTTTTTATTCTCACACGTGGCATTCCACCTAATAAGTACAAGTATTATGCTGCCTATGGTAGCGGCATTCGTCTACTAAGGCTTAATAATGTTTGACACCATTAAAAGAATAACGTTCAGCCGCTATGACCTTTCGATTGCATGATTCTGAAATTTCAAGCGTGAACCTTATTTGAATATTTTTTTTTATCCAGGGCCCAGGGCATCCTAGTGGTTGGTACGTCGGAATTCGGCTCTGAGGGCGCTTGGTTCTAATTCCGACAAACGCCACTGAGTACGGCCATTTCTAAGCCGGGTATGGGCATGATAAATATGCATGCCGAGAAGTGGTTTGTAGGAGTGGAAGGAGGGCACGGGCCCACCAGATGTCGCCCCTAGGGGTGCTTACTTCAAATAGTGATGGCACCAAGCAAAAAGTCGCCTTTTGACGCTTGTACGGCTTTTGGACACCACAAAGGAGCCCGCATCCTGTAGCCATCAGTGCACATGGTTAGGATTTAATCGACTAGGAAGCACCTGTAACAACAACATTATTTTACATAGAAGAAGCACTTTCAAAGAGATATCTTTTCTATGGTGATCCTTTTTAAAGCCTACGGTAATCCTTTTTACAGGAACTTCTCAGGAATTCTTTTGGAAAGTTGCTTACCCAGTGGATTTCTTGCATACTCATGCGTTAAGGAATGGACGTATGCGTGAGTGATCGCAAATTGGTGGCTAGTATTTGTTGACATTGTTTTTAAAGTAATGTTAAAGTAATGGGTTTAAAAAAACAAACAACTGTTCGTGTGTGACTGTAACACGTTATTTCATGGCATAAAAATTATATCAGGGTACCACCGTTAATCTATTTCTGAAAATAAGATCTCACCTCAAAGCTAAGACCTTTTCGGACTTTCTCGCGTCGCATACGTAATGGAAGATGTGACAGCGTTAGCTGCGTGTAGGAGTTACAAAAGAAACGTTTTCTCGGTTTCTAATGAAATCGACGAGACGTGATACCGAACAAGTTATCGAATATCTCAAGAGGGGTGTGTGTGTGCGGGGATCTTGGTAAAAATACGCTCATTGAATACTAAAAACACTGCCTCAAATACGATTCGAAGATGGCAATAACATTTCCGTCCTGGCCACCCCTGGATTTCGGTGTGTGTTTATTTGTTATTCTCGACAGAGAGCGTTTCAGACAAACGTGGAAGAAGTTTCTGGGGAGACGGGGGGGGGGGGGGGAAGAAAAGGGAAAGTCTTCCGTTTTCTATTTTGTTGGGTCGAATTTTTATAATTCGACAGGCGATAGATTGAAAAATGGAAGAAATTTTACGCTTTTTTGAGCGGTGACGTCTGGGATGGGAAGATTTGAATTTATGTAACATATTGTTTGTAGTATTATTTATATATATGGCTAATTGAAAAATAAACTAATTTTGAGTTTCAATGATTGCATTAATTCAAATGTAGTGTTGTTAGACATGAACTTTAAGTAAAATACTTCCATATTAAGGGCGAAAAGCTTTTCTTTATGTTAGAATTATATATACAGTAACCACCGCTTATAGTGATCAGTGGTTATAAGAATCAACCGTTTATAAGAATCAATATCGCGAAAACAAAAACAAATGTATTATTTCCATGTTAAAATTTTCGTTTTAAAGAATCAATCCACTGGTTTTAAGAATCAGTTTACACGCTTCGCTTTCCTTTCATTTTTCCAAAAAAGCCACTCAAACCCTCAAAAAGCACGAAGTTCTTTCTTCTTCTTCTTCCTTTTTTTTTTTAAAATTAAAAGAAAGATTGATAAGATGGGATGGAATATAGTCATAAAATTCATCCCTTTCTTTCTTAGCCATAACATAATAGTTTCCCCTTCAACGCTCTAGCACAACACTGTCCTATTAGCTTGACCCGGGGGCATATTTACTCGTCCGGGTCCGATTTCACTTTTCTCCACTGACAAACAAAGACAGGGACTCTTTTTTACCACTTCCTGGTTGCGGCTTCCGGGATCCTGAAACACATAACTCTTCGGCGAAGTGTCCACTATCACTTAGGCAAACGTGGCATTAGTAGATTCAACACGTTATCAAACTGCGAAACGTTAGCTAAAAGGTGAATCTTCGTCTGAAACTATTGGTATTGAAAGAGGTATAAACAGCCTCCTGAAAACTTCATTACGTCAAACTACCATAGAAAACTTTTTCTTGCTCCCTTCCTGTAGTTGAAATGTTAAAACTGTTAAGCAGGTATGTTGTAACAAATATTGGATTTTTTTCTTCCCTTACTATATATAATCATGTGTATCTACTTATAGGTCTAGAAATTAAGTTGTATTATTAAAATTAAAGAAAATAATTTTAATAAAAGATAATTAACGTAAATTAAAGAGTATTTTATGGTAAATTAACTCATGTAGATATAGGTGTGTTTGTGCCTGTCCAAAAACCTAAATTTCGGCTATAAGAATCAACCGCTTATACGAATCAAAAACAGTAATAACAAACGTGATTCTTATAAGCGGAAATCACTGTATATATAATAAAATTTTCAACCACCTCTAATCTTTAATCGCCATAATACGAATATTCTCTCTATATGGTAACCTTTCCGTGCTTTGGCGATTTACCCCGTCTTTCCAATACTAACCTACCTCGTCAATTTCCGGCAACCCGTTTAGAGCTACTTCGGCGAGCTATCGAGTCTCGAGAAGAGGTGGCCATTGTAAGGTGATCTGTTGATGGAATAAATTGCATTTGTTTTTTGAAATAGAATCGTATTGATTTCGGCATCGATGTGCTTTAATCAGGAGATGACCATTCGGGTCATTCCATATATATATATGGTCATTCCATATAACTAAAAATATGTGTTTGTTAGTTATAATATTGAAGCAAGAAATCGAATTATAGAGCAAGTGGAAGGCAATAGAATAAATATGAATGCATAATAGCGAAGTATTCCGACATGCCGACATTATTATTAAACCAAGGTACTTATTAAATAAGTGATATTTATAATAGAATTAATGGAAATATTTTTTTTCCTAGAAAGAAAAAGTATAGAACTATAGTTAGGCCTTTTATATTTCAAAAAGAAACCTGAGCCCTGAAAAAAAAATGCAGAATATGTAGGTTAAAAGTATAGTAGGGAACCCTATTTGATAATAACTGGCATGAGGTTCTTGAAAGGTTCACCCGTTTTAGCTGTACTGAACTCATTGTGTCAATCCTTTGGTCTCCGTAATGTTGTTTTTCCTATATTTTGAGTATTACAAGGTATCATATTCTTAGTAACATTCAGGTATTGTGTGTTCTTTCAATAAAGACCCTTTAAAAAAAAAAATCATCGAATATTTTAATTAGAAATATATTTGGAACCTTAGTAAATGATAACTAGCATGAAGTTCTTAATTTCATCCTTTTCTGCCGTACAGAACTCATTGGGTAAATATTTTGGTTTCCGTAATCTTGTATCACCTTTAAAATTTTTCCAGATTAGAGAGGAATCAAAAAGTTCCTACCAACCGACCACCATTTATACTTATTTATACTTATTTATTATTGTTTTATACTTTTCAAGTATTACAATATATTCTTTGTAACATTCAGGTTAAAATCTACGAAACTAAAATCATTCACGTACTATGAACCGACAATACAATTATTCTACTTTTGAAAGTACCGGAATGAAATACAGACACACGGCGTCACATGTTGCTTAAATTACTTCAAATATTTTAAAAGGGATTTATTTGGGACGTGCTCGATATTTCACCTAAATCCCCCTGAACTCCCTCTTCTTTATAGAACGCTGTATAAAAATATGAACTCCGTACGAAACTCTGCCACTCGGAGCCAGAAATCATTTTATTTCTCTCCGCCTTTTATCAGTCCAAACCAATCAGATGGTGGGATCTTTTCGCCAGATTCCGCATCCGCCCTTGTTCCCGAAACTGGAGCTGGATTTTCTTCGTAAATCCTCCGGAACGAAACAAGAAATTTGTCCTTAGGCTGCGACACAGAAACTCATCAAAAGGAACTTAGTTTGATTTCCCCTTATATTCTATGAATATTTCTTATCTTGTACAAGGAAAAAGGAATTGATTCCATCCCATGACACATCGCGTGTGCGAAAGATAACTACTCTAGATTGACCCTTGTTTTGTGTACATCTGTCATTGGCCTGTCAAAAAAAGAAAATATTGTTGAACTTGTGTCTTTTTTCTTTGTACGGTGTACTCCCTATTATCCGTGTTAATGGAGTGGCCCGAATCATCAATAAATGCGGATAATCAGTTTTCTGTTAAATGTTGTATTTTCAAAATATTGTACTACACTTGCTTTTCTATTTCATTAATTTAATTTATGTGTGTAATCAGTAATTTTCTTTTCGTTTTACCGAATCTTTGATAGGATTTTTGATATCACTACAGTTTTTAGTCATAGCTATGATAGCACTGTATTCATAATTTCTTTGACTCATATAATCTAGCAAAGTGTGTGTACGCGCGCGCGCGCGCACACACACACACACACACACACACACACACACACATATATCACTGCATGAAAAGAGGACGCTTCACTCAATGAGGAGAATACTTGCTCTGGATTACAAATTTATTATAACACGTAAAAACAAACTGGCATGAAGGTATGTACAGTATATACAGTGTCCTTTAGAAGGGAGAATACAAGTGCTAGTCTCTCTACATCCAAGACCATAAGAAAATGGGTCTAAATGTACTTCCTGGGCAAGCCCTCTAGTGCAGGTTTTCAGAGAGTAAGCAGCGGGAACCATGATTTGTCAGAAAGTAGAGAGAAAGGAGAAAAGTGATTGGTGCGCCCGGGATCCGTGAGTTCGAAGTAGGCAAAGTGAGAAAGCAACTGATAACTGCTCCTTTTAATATAGCAACTAATTCATACCATGATAACAACCAATCAACTTACAGTAATCAAGGACACACTGAAAAATACACACTCATCATCGCACACGTGTCTTAATTTCTGTGTTGCCAAAATCAGAACACAAAATCAGATATAATAGATCACAGTGTAAATTATTGCGTGTGTGGAGGGATATATATCACCAGGCTCTTTTTCACTCGCTTTAACTTCTTTCTGAGGTCGATTCGTAGTATCATTTATGATTTCAGGGTCACTTATATGTTCAAAACCAGGCTCACTTCAATCCCTTTCTAACCTCTTTTGAGGATTTTCTTCATTAGTCTCCTCAAATCCTTTTTAAATTTGCCATTAAATTGATTAAATCGGTCTTTTCCCAGGAAATGCTTCCGATTAAAGAAGTGTTACTTTAGTATAATATTGCATATTTTATGAAATAAAAATATTCTCAATAAATAGAAAACTATTAGAAAACATGTTTTATAAATGTATATCGGAAAAGATTTGCAAGCAGGTTTTAATAAATTATGTAGGTATTATTTTGGATAAACATTTTATATATTTCTTTTGTACGGATAATCGAGAGTACACTGTATTTATCATTCTTGTGCACGTGAAAGAAAAAATGAAAGATTAGCAATTGACAGGAATTATAATTTTTTTTTTTTGTTTTTTGTTGTTGTCTTGTGGGCATGTGAATGAAGAAAAAAAACGACATTAGCGAGAACATTAAACGTTTTATAAAAAGTGAAAGATTTTAGTCAATTATTCTATTTGATTTCTGTTACGGATGCAGCGACACCTGGGTGAGGGGAAAAATATCCTGTAGTAGCCTTAAAGTATATCCTTCAGAATAAAATAGAAAAAACATATTAAATAGCCTGAAAAATTGTTAATTTTCATGATTGTTTTATGCGGCCATAAAATTGCTTAACTGTCGAACTAAATTTTCAATAAACGCCTAATTTTTGTGAACCTAAACAATGCTGCACTCCCATTCCCCCCAGTTATTTACAATAGTTATTATTTACGTAGATTCGTAGCTGTAGATTTTCAATAAAGAAAATGCAGTCTAGCAAACCTCTAAAGAAATTAGCGGGGTCGCTGTGCCCCAAATCTCCGGTAATGTGGAGAGCTTACTTCATTTTGAACTTCTGTGTTTTCTTAGGAAACTTTAATGTTTTTAAATGAAAGGAATTTGTAAGTTTTGACTGGGGTATTGGGGAGGGGGATGAGTGTAATTATACCCCTTTTTTTTCATGCGCTTATATTGCGTTTTAAATAGTTTAACAAATGTCTGAAACACCTTTAAAAGGTAGTTTGAATCGGGAGATTATTAAAATCGTTTTCTGGCTTGCTATTCCTGTCGCTTGATACACGGTATCGGGAGAGGAAGAGTATAAGGAGTTTAGAAATTAAAAGCGTCCCTCCTCCAATCGGGCATTTTCCCCAACTCTTCCATCTGGGACGAGGTCTGATCGGAATAACAAGCGGGGAAATATCTTCGATATCCATTTCCTCCCCGATGCGCAAATAAATATCGTGTCCGCTTTCTTTTTCCATTCTGCAGCTGACGTGGAGTTCTCCTTGCCAAGGCTCACTTAGGAATTCTTTGGACGTATTTGGCATCGCAGCCCGGTCTTGCTTGCGTTGGGAGCATCTGATGTGTTATGCCTCTGTATGAACTTCAGTTGATTGTGTTCCCTTGTTGCCAAAGTAAGGGATTAGTCATCAGACATTATATATATATATATATATATATATATATATATATATATATATATATATAAATGGCTGCTATTATAAAAATGGAGAATTGGAGTTAATATAAATACCAGTAAAACCGCAGATCGCAGCACGTTGGTTTGTAAGAAGAAAAATATAAGAAGTTGTACATCTTGAAAGTCAAAACTTATAGAAAGAATCCTTTATTTAATAACAATGTGGATACTTTTGAAAAAGAGGTATCGTTAAACTACATATTTCTGGTCTCCTTGTTTTGGTTTACCTTCATGGCCATGTTTTTAAGTTTCACTCCCCCCCCCCCCCCCCTCTCTCTATATATATGTGTACGTACGCAAACACACACACACACTCGTAAAATCTCGAGTATAATACGCACTTTTTTTTTCACATTTTAGCCCGCAAAAATGAGGATACGTATTATACAAAAAAAAACGTAGTTTTCAACATTGAATAAACGACAAACAATAGATAAGCTGTTCTAGTGAAAGTGATTAAGACTGATAATTTCACAGAATTGTTTGTTTTGAATTAAAAATTAAAGTTTTTTTTCTACCGAATTTGACGTTTTCGTTTATTTGTATTACAAATTTTATTTATGTTAATAAATATTTGTGCAATTTTTAAATAAAATATCGATAATTTATGGGTGCGTATTATAGCATAATTTTAATTTTTTCTGAAAATTTCGCTCAAAATCAAGCATGTGTATTATAGTCAAGATTTTACGGTATATATATACACACACACTCTCATTCATGGATTCATATATACAGGTTGGGCGGTGGCCGGTTGGCAAGGGCGCTACCAATCTGTACCAGAGTCTGTGGGTTCGAGTCCCACAATGGGCATGGGTGTTTGTGGCCTTTTGGCATCGTCTCTAAGCAGTAGGTCCCGGTCTAATAAGCCCTCGTGTAGCAAAGAAAGACCGTAGTGCTCCAAATCAAACCAAACACACATATACACAGTAAAAATTGAAAAGGATAATTTGATTTTGTATTGGTTTGTGCTGTTTGTTACTTGATAACGCCAGGAATAACTTGAAGTGCAAGTTGATTTTGGGTGAAGATGAAGAAATTTTTTCCATACTGCCTGGAGAATGATCGAATCGTGTAATTATGCAATCATATCTGTGAGGTTTTTAAACAGAAAGCTATATTTGAGAATATATTTCGAATTTTCCAAGCCTATTCTATTTTGTGAACTTTACTGCTAAATGAACCCGAATCCGGCCGAGTTCGAAGCCCATTCTATATAGTAAATAGCTTAATCACATCTTTAAGACTTTGTTTACATTGCTTTCGGGGCGGAGCGTGGCGTCGCCTATAAAAAATTTAAACAATCGAAGAGCTTAATGCGTAATAAGTCCAACCAAACACAGGTCATGTTAGCCAAATGTGGAATGGTACGCTCAATTCCGGAGACAATGTGACCAAAGCCTAAAGCCCTCTTCACTCTTGCTTCCAGAACGTTGCGTCGTGTTATTTTGTTGGCGCTGAGATTGTTGATATTACTTGGGATTGGTGTGACGAATCAAGTGGTCAGTGACTTGTGATTGGTTAAAATTTTTAATGCTGACGCTACGTAACGCTCCGGATTCAATATGAACAGGCCATTTGTCTACTGTGTGTGCGCTGTGGCCCAGGAAGTGCAGTTTGACCACTATTCCTATGGTTCTGTTCAATAATTGTCCCTAGGATGCAGCCTGTCTCACTTCTGTTGTTTTCAGGGTCTGCTTGCGGGATGTTTGATTTGAAGTTCGGCTTCTGACGTAGATAGTTGATCTTGGAAAAGTTTTAACAGTTTTAAATTTTTTTAAAATTTATTAATTCTGCTGCTTGTGTGTGTTTGTGTCGTTTTCAAAAAACGTATAAAGGTTAACGATACTAAATGAGTTTGCGTTTGACACTTCTTGAGCATGTGGAACGTGAGTTTGCTGGCAAATTTCGGGAAAATCCAAACTGAATTCTGATTGAGAAATATAAAAGTGTTTACGCCTCTGTTTCTTGTATGCTACAGAATTTTAATGTAAGTTTTAGGGGCAAAGTCACCATATGTAGTATGCTTCTAATATAAACCATTTTTTAAAAATACCTCATTTTTTTATATCTTGATTTATTCATTTTTTGATCGGCCTCAGCTCTCCGTAAAATATTCTGAAACTGACAAATCGTTGTTGTCTACTCCGTGTGGATTGCGAGTTATAACACAATAGAAAAACACAAAGAGAAGAATTAAAAAGCGAGTTCATGAAGGGCTTTTGCCCCCGGAATTTTATCCCCAGCTTGCTTGTATACTATACGTTCGGAATAACAATCGTACAAAAAATCCCCAGTATCCCTTTTCCTCCCTGGGCGTTGCAAATAATGCCGCTCACTTTCCTCCGAAAACTGACGTTGGGGGCTTTCGCTGCCAACCTGCTAGGATATTCCGGGAGCGTATTCCCCCCCCCCCCCCCCCCCTTCTCCTGGTTATCCGTTGTTTTCCCTCGGTGGGACACGCGTGATTTTATACATCCCAGTGGCTCGGTTTTCTTGTTGTGTAGGAGAGCGATTAATCGGGCATGCCTTAAATGTAAAAATTTTGACTCCCGTGATCTCTCGGCGTTTGTGGATTGCATTTTAAAGGGGTGTTTTGTTGGCAGTGGGAGATGCTGATTCCGGGGCGAAATGGAAGTGTTTGTTGGAAATAGTTCCTCTTCAAGTTGTTGAGTAATTTGTGCGTGTGTAAAAGAGAGATAGGGAAAGAATGAACGAATATGGATGGATGTATAATACATTTTAAGTCTAATATAATAAATCTGAATATAATTTATTATGTAATAAAAATTATTTCTGAATGATTCTTTGAGTCTTTATTACAGCAAATTGCTCGATTTCATCTCTATAATTTATTGCTTTTCATACCGTCTAGATCACTACTAGATCATTCAGTCGTTCTTGAATGGTTGTTCACAGATAATTCTTTAAAATTTTCTGTTTTTGAAAACTAAGCTCAGCTGCTGTTATAGTTAAGGTAGTGTTAGTAGAATTCTTACGAGCTACAACAACGTTTGGTTATATGCGATCAAAATTTATTTCTCATAATCTCAAGTTCAGCTATATATAAAAAATAGTCAAATATTCGCTTATATTTGTATATTTTTATGAATTTTATCATATATTAGATTAATATTAATGTTTTTTTCGTTATTCGTTAAAATTCGTATTTTCACTCTGTCTCATTTTGGCGCCTGCGGTGGTCACCTCAACGAATCAACCTATGGGAACGGTTCTGCGAGTGTGTGGGTTCCAGTCCCACTGTTGGTACGGATGATTGTATACGTTAAGCAGTAGATCCCGGTGAATTGGCCCGCGTGTAACTAGCCCCCCCCCCCCTCCTCCTTCCAAAATATATATATATATATATATATATATATATATATATATATATATATATATATATTGCGGCGTGAATGTTTAAAATTCTTTTATATTCCCTTTCGGCATATCCTTTTTTAATTATATTTCCCTATACATGCACATAAAGAGATCGCGGATTCTAGGGAAGAGAAATTAGAAGCATTCCCATCCTAAAGGATTTACTCCTGGACCTTTTCCCCTAGTCTTCTCGAAATAAAAAACGGAAAAATCCCCTTCTGCCAGGCGGTGCAAATAAATTTTAGGTTCGCTTTCTCTCCCGCCCATTTTGGAATTGACGTGAAGGGCTTTTGCCAGCTCCTTTTCCGTATTCTAACGTCGTGTATATTTCCTCCGAATGGATTTAGGGTTTCGGGTTGTTTTCTCCCCGTTCTGGGCACGTGATTTTATTCGTCCGTAGCTCTCTCTCTTCGGTAGTTAAAGTTTACTTGTTTTGGAAGGAAGGAATTAATCGAACATACTTTTTACAGAACTCGAGATTGGACTCTTTGTTTTGCTTGTGACTTGCATTTTGATAAAGTCGCAAAGGCTGCGGCAGGAATGCAAATGCGCAACCCTCTATTAAAATCTTCCAGTTCTGTTGTTTCTGGGTGTTCTAGGACCTGCGTCGAATGCCATTTGCTCTATGATTAGGTTTTGTTATTGCATTGAATGATACTGGGGGGAAGAGCTTATTCTTCTAAAATATACTATATATATATATATATATATATATATATTTATTTATTTATTTAAATTCTATATATAAAGTGTGCGTGTGTGTATACACACACACACACACAGTGGAATCTCGATCTATCGTTTTGCAAGGGACCGATTGAAATGAACGATAAACGCGAGTAAACAATAGATGTGGAAACATAACAGAGCAATATGATCGTTGGGACTGGATAAAATGAACGACACATACGAAAAAACGATGGATCCGAAAACGATAGATCGAGATTCCACTGTATATATAAATAACATAATCAGAATCCAGTGTTTCCCGTAACTGATTCCGTTAACTTTATTCACGGAGGGGAAGGGGTGGGGCGTCTCTTGCTCCTCTACTTTTGAGTTAGTTTTTTTTTATAAATTTATTTATTACCATTTTTTTATTAACTTGCTTTCTTGTGTGTGTGTGTTTGTCAAGTACAAATCTTGCAATCGATTTTTAACTAACTTCCCGACTAGCTAGACATTTGAAACTTTTAGAATAGCTCAGAACTCGATGACAATGCAATTTTTTAATACTTTTAGCCATCTTTAAGCAGAATTAAATTAATTTTCACTTATTTTCAGTTAATTTGGTTTTGTAGACTGGTGCAGGCGTCTATTGGCCGGAACGGGAACGAAAAGTTATATGCAAGTTAACTTCCAATTAACTTCATTTTCTTTCAAGTTGATGGGATAATTCATCAAAAAAATTTTCAAAAAGTATTTATTAATACATGGAATTGTCAAATTTATATGATTCAACAGAAAATTTAAAAACATGGTATAAAAAAGTTCTTTTTATCTTGTAATTATTTATTTACTACTAATGCTCTCTTTTTACTCGCTGAATTTAATTTTGATTTTGCGCTTATAAAAAATGTTTCTTTTTGCATTACTTTTTATTTTTTATGTATGTATTTATTTATTTTATGTGTTTATATGTGGAAGTGGGATTTTACTGGTACTCTAAACCTTTGGTTTATTCGTTTCGTTGTTATTTTGTAAAATAGTTGTATCAAAAACTTGTCAATTAACCGGATTTTTCGATTAAATTGATCCGCATCGCTTTAAATTGCTAGCATATGCTAGCACTTTTTCAAGAACTGTTATTATAGGAATGAAAGCTACATTTATCATATCCGCACTGATTGAACTGATTGCATTTACAAGATTCTTTCCACCCGTTCAAACAGTAGAGGTTAACTGCTATTTTATATTCTGCAGTGCTCACGAATTTCGACTTCTAGCTGCATTCGTGTCGCGTTGCACGACTTAGCATTAGCATTTCACATTTGAACTACCGGGTCGAGCCAAAATCTTAATTAAACGGACTTCAGATCGTTTTATTCTTATGCAGATGAACTCCTTTTACTGGGAATGTCATTCCTTGCAAAATATTCCGTTTAGTTACCCTCCATTCCTGAAACACGCCTGCGGACTTTCTGTGTTAAGTATTTTTGCGAACGATTCTTATGATGAGAATTGGCGGTCTTAAGGCTGCTGTGTACTAACCTTGTTGTATTAGCTCACCTCAGTGTTAAACTATGGGTAAAATGTATCCAAGGATTCCCGACTTGGATTTAAAGATTTAAAAAATAAGTAAATTAATAAATAAAAAATTGTACTCCGTAATAGAGAAAGAAATTTTACAACTTGGGGCAATTTTCGTTTAATATATATATATATATATATATATATTTATATTTCAGGTAGTCTCTACGAAACTCCCGCGTTTTATTATCGTAGGATTACTTATCGTTGTTTACCTCCCCCCTTCCCCCTTTTAAGCGTATTTTGGTACTATTCTGTGAAATTGTTTACTGCTACAGGGTTTGGCGCGCTGCCAAAATTATAACTCGCGACGGACTCTGAATTTTTTTCTTTCCGGAGGACCGTTATTGAGAAACGTAATCCTACGTTTAAAAAAAGCAAATATTTTAAAATTTACTCGGGGGAAAAAAATGGTATAGTGTGTTTTAAACGCTCCTAAATTCCTTCAGTGGACGAAATTTATAAAATAAAAATCTGTTGTAAGGCGCAGAAAAGTTTGGGCTACCTGAAAAGCAAAGTGCAGAAAAGTTTGGGCTACCTGAAAATATCACTTTTATAGGATTATCAGCATATATGTAGCTGTCAATAGTAGACACATTTTCTCCAAAGGTTAACACTGAGTAGAGAATGTCCAATAGGATTAGTACACAACAGCTTTAATGTGGGATGAAGCGAGTAGGTTGCCAAAATAATGCGTTTGCCATTTGCGTGAGAATCCTTTCAGTAGAGTGTATCCGATTTTGTCAGTGATGATGAATGATGTCCGATTATGTAAAAAAGCGAGATGAAGTGTTGTCTCCCTGTTTGAGTCGTTATCAGTCATTATAAGTCATTGTTATTGATGGGTTCCGCTTGCGATGCCTGATGTTTGATGTTGCTAATGAAATAAATGTCACAAGTGACTTCGTTCATAAAAATTCATGAGTTATAGATTTAGTTAAAGGACGAGAGGAAGGCGTAAGCATGAAGGATTGAGAATTTGAAATTAATTATATTCCCTATGTGTTAATATTAAACTATAAGGAAACATTTAAATCAATCGCTCATATAAATGTCTGTTGACCACGATAAATGGCTTGACGACATTTTTGGGATCCAATTCTGACAATTTAGGGGTTACAGAGCTAGTACATTCTTGCCTAAGCATACTTTTTTTAAAATTTATGTATAAACGTTTGTATTTATTTATGCATGTATGTAAATCAAATAACCCAAGAATTTAGTTAAATCAGATATTCAGTAGGTTTTGCTTAAAAAAATTAGGAACACTATGTAATTAGACTAATTTCACAGTAGCTTTTATTTTCTTTAATTGGTATTTCTCTTGCTTTTCAACTTTTTTTCAAGCTGTCTTACTTATGAAAATTCAAGCTGTATTTCCATTTAGTTACCTTGCAGCTCATTTGTCTTTGGATATATATCGAATAGCTCTGCGGTTTTAGGTTTGACTCATCTTAACTGGTTTCTCTCGGATTTGTTCTGTGGTTGTACTTTCAGCACCAAAGTTTATTTATTTTAGCAAAGATCAGACTCTCTAGAACGCTTTTCTTTTGGTTTGTTAATAGTGTTGGTGGTACTGAAAAAGAGGCATTATTTACAAAAAATTATGCAATAGTTGCCTCCATCTTAAGTTGTTGATTACTGTAATTTAATTCATTAAATTTTAGAGCCGCAGGGATTAATCTAATTTATTTAATCATATGTATCGGCGCCATTGAACCCTGTCAAAAGTGGATGCCTCATTTTAAGGGTTAGTAAAGCTGAAATGTCTTTATCTGTGCGTCTAAAATCTTTAATTTTATCTTTCACAATTCAATGATGTATCATTGATGTGCTGGTGTTTCCATATCTGAAAGCAGTTAAAAAGTATTGCACCGAGTTCGGGAACAATTCGTATCAATTTGATCCTTTGAATGTCTGGCAAGGCGACCGAAACTTCAGCGTTTGATCGATTCCTTTATTTCCATTCCTCTATAAAAAGTCAGTGACCCATTCTGTTGGCGCCTCAAGTCATAATGGAAACGATTTATATCCAAACTTGTTTCCAACGCTTGTTTGCTACTTTTTATCTTCGTACTTAATGTGGGAAATTGGCCTTTTTCTCCCTCCCAGAGTGACCAAATGTTGTTTATGTTAAAAATTAGCTTTGTTCTGAGAGTCCCCTCCCCCGCTCGCTTCACGACCTAACGTTTTGACCTCCATTGACCGTTACATTGAGTAAAATTTTATAACATTAGAACTCGTCAGTTTTGGGTACACTGCCAGTGTCTAACTCGAATTCTAATATTAATGGAAAAACATGTTTTTGTTATAAAAAATTTATCGATAAGTCTTATATATAGTCAAGTATTGTTTTTTTTCCAGTGCGGGGCACTTGTCCAAGGGCATTGGCTTATACACCGGGATCATTTGTTGGCTTCTTCGTAACTGGGTGCAGTATTCAATTCAGATGAGCCTACATAACTCCCCGGTGCATCCCCAATTTAGACGGAGCACCCCTAGGGGCGATAATTTTTTAGAGGGGGGCTATTTTCCTCCTCCCTCTAATAGAAACCAGACGGGGAGGAACTTTCAACACTACAGATTTAAGGTGCCCAGAGATTTCAGTGGCGCTTGTCGGAATTCGAGCTTAACTCCCTCAGTACCGAATACTGACACGCTAACTACTATGCTTCCCCGGGTCCCACATAGTCAATTCCTATATCATTATTAATGGCCGAATGGCTAGGGCGCTGGCATTCGGTACCAAAGTCTGTGGGTTCGAATCCCACTCTTGGCATGGACGTTTCTAGCCGTTCGGAATCGGCTTTAAGCTGTAGATCCCAGTCTAATTAGCCCTCATGTGGCAAAAAATTGACTGTAGCGCTCCAAACCAAACCAAACTTATATCAGCATTAAAGTTGATCAGCATTAAAGTCATTGATTCCTCACATTAAAATTTCTTAAAAATTTGAAATAAATTATATTATTTGCTAAAATTCGTTTTTGTTGTGAGAAAATTTATGATTGATCATAATGGCAATATAATGTGAATTTAGCGTAATTGAGAAATACCCTAATTAAAAATTCGTGTTTTTTTTCACTTATAGTCGAGTTATGACTTTTCCGGACATGAGTTTATCTGTGCTTTGACACCTGGTAAGATCGGCGCAATTCCCAGGGTTTCAATGAGCTACATAATGCGAAGCCGCTACACTCGATTTGTTGCCACCTACTAATACAACTGTCAACTGATCTTCAGCTCCAGTATTGTTGTAGACAACAATATACGTATTGGATATCATTATTCGAATATTTCGGCTATGCTGTCTGTATAAGAACCCGCGTATAAATTGTTAGGTGATATCTTTAATTGCGTCTCTTCAATCGTAAAGCTCTTTTCACGCGAATGAGAATCGTTCATTCCCATAATGTCTGTTGCCGGGCTGGTTATTTCCTTCGTTTGTCTCCTTTATTGACCACTCATGTCATGTCTTTATCCGGGGAAACAGAATTCCTGATTCGGTGTTTGTTAGGCTCTGCCTCCCGTCCTCTGAGTACCGTTCTGACCGTTGGTCATCGATCGGCGCTCTCCTTGCCCGCAGGCGAGCTAAGGCACCCTCTCAGATCTGCTGACACGAAATCAACCACGCGTGGAACGCATTTCTCTCCTTTTTCTCCTCTGACCTCTGATGTAATAAGTGCCAAAACTTATTTCGGCAGAAAGTAATACTTACAACTCAACGCGGATGTTTACTAGGTGGTTTTATTTATTTATTTTTATTTCCGTGTATCGAAATACAAACGCTCCGAGTACGTAATTGTACGTAAACGTTCCGTGTACGTAAATTTAGTGATTGTTTTTTCCGATTTATATCACGAGAAAGATCATAAAAATTCCTTTAAAATGAAATCCTTTTCGAAGCTTTACCTCCATTTTCTGATTTTTTTTGTGAATTTTTAAAGATTAATTTTTAGAATTTCATTTATTAAATGCTGATCACGTGGTTTCTTTTTTCCCCCCTTTCCTTCCCCCCCCCCTTTTTTTTTGGTTTGTTGTTGTGATACTTTAAACTAATTTTGCGTCACGTGCATATCAACGAAATAAACATTTTTTTTCCCTTCTTGCTAATGCGGCAGACGATTTGACATTATCCAAAAAAATATTAAAATGCAGTAAAAGATATGTTTCTCAAACTGTACTATATTCTTTAGTATGTTCTATTAGATTTAATTTGAATATTTTCTTCTACTTTATTTTGTCTATAAAAATATCCGTTACGATTTTTTTTTATAAATATTT
>OU015502.1:53702111-53847111 GCA_907164885.2 Dolomedes plantarius | reverse complement strand
AGTTGTCCCATTGATATTCATGTTACGAAGACACTTTTCTTGGCGAATTTAAAGATAAGTCAGCCAAACATTTCAAGAAGCAAATAGCATTTGTAGGAATTCGATTTCGTAATTTTCAGTTATATGGCTTGATCTGGTAACGTGGCGACATGAGATCAATTACTCTCATAATTATTATAACTCGCATTAATAACTTCATAAAAAAAATAAGTTATAATTCACATTAACAATGCTAAAGGAAATTGTATGAAAATGGCTAATGCACGGGTTACAACAGTGTTTTAGCCGTTTTCTAAGTGAAGAAAATTAATTGTATCTCTGAATGGATTATATACGTAATAAGATATTTTTCTTACTGTTAACTTTTTAGTTTATCTTTAACTTGTGACTTTTTAAATATTTTATTTTGAGGAATCTAAACTTTTGAGAAAACACCGATTAGGTAATTGGGATAAAATAATGGAGGTGATTAAATATGAATGTATTGCATGACGTATGTGAAGTATTTTAGAACTGCTAACTTATTAGCTATGCCCCATGCACGTAAGTCATTTATAATAAGTTTATGTATACATAATGTGTGCCTCTGACAATTATTGTCATAGCAACCTGCTCGACTCTCGTGTGGAGTGTTCTTCGTGATAAGAATGTCGTTCTGGAATGCTGAGTTTAATTTTTATAATTGCTCTCTCTCTCCGTGTCTTTTTATTTTTTCTTTATCAAGGGTCCCCATTTCTTCTCGGAAAAAATCTTTAAAACGCTTTCAGGTGTACTAGTATGCGTGAAATACTTTCCCCAGTTGTTTTAGCGAATTAGCTTCGTGTCTTTTATAACTGAGTTAGACATATCAGTTATTGCTTTTGGCAGAATTTTTTTTTTCGAAAAGGTTATTACTATAGCCATTTATTACGTTGAGTAATGAATTTCAAAGCACTGGAGCTGAAGTTATTTGAGTCTCAGAAATGAAATATGATTCGTTGTAGCGTTTGACATCGCTTAAACAATCCTAGATAGGGTATTGATATTGATTGCAAAGTGCGTATATTTTTTTTATTGACTACTTCACACCCGCCTTACATGGATGTTTGTAGCCGTTCGGAATCGGCTTTCAACTGCAGGTTCAGGTCTAATTAGCCCTCGTGTGGCAAAAAGTTGTCCGTAGCGCTCCAAACCAAACCAAACCATACTTGCCTTATGTGACGCTCGGTTTACCTGTTCATTGCATTATGGTGACCGATTGAGGAGTCTCAGGCAGTTCTGTTTAAGCAGTTATACTATGTTGATATCGATTTGTTGTTGTTGTTTCTGTTTCTATTTCTAATGCTCCCCTGTCTTAAAGTTCCAGACCAGATCCATATAGGCTTCCGGCTGAAGTGTGCAGCTCCGGTTTATATAGTACAACAAGGGTCGGAGTCCGTCTTAGCTAGTTGCCACCTCAATTTTGACCGAGCACTCCCACTGGCGACATCTGGGGGTAGGGGGTCGTACCCTCTCCCACCCTCTCTAATCTCATAGTGGGGATCTCCGGATTTAACATGCCCATATCCGGCCGAGACACGGGGTATTTAATAGCGTGTGACGGGATTCGATCCAAGCACCCTCAGCACCGAAAGCCAGCACGCTACTACAAGGCTATCTCGAGTCAGTTTTATATCGATTTGATAATAAACAATTTAAAACGATCTCCTGAGACACTGACTGAAGATTGAAAAGTGAAGGTGGTAAATAGTTCCCAATGAAAAGAACTTGATTGTTTTGTTAGAAACTGCCTTTGAAGTCGAGTTCGCCGCAATATCCTTTCTGCTGAAAATTGTATTTCCCCCCCCCCCACTAGATGTTTATGATTTGTCGGAGATAAAATAACTCTTCTCCATTTAAAAAATTTACAGGGTACCCATAGTATTGACCTAGTTTTCATCTGTGTTACGGGCTCCTCAGCAAGGCATAAATAACGATTACTCTGTTTTGGGGGGGGGGGGGTAATTCCTTGTGCGGAATTTCTCCACATTTTGACTAGTGACTGACAAAGTACAGTTTTCCAACCCATTTCGGAAAGAACCATCGTCTATCGTGAATTCTAGTACACAATTTAGAGCACTCGAAGGTGAAAAAATTCATAGAGCCCGCCCTGCAAGTTGCTTACAGCACAAATATCTGCAGCGTGCAGGTATATTTTGCCCATATGAAATGACGTTACAGGGAAACGTTAAATAAATGTCATTTTTGATTGCGTTGGTGTATATTTCTTTTCTAGAGAGAAAGGTAAATGGCCCTTTACAATAGGTGTTTTAAATTTCTGGAAACATTACTCTAAGTACATTGATTTAATTTTTATTTTAAATAATGGCTTAAAGAGTAGGAACCATGTCTTGTCGTGGAAAAAACTGCTCTAAAAGAAACTTTTATTTACATAAAATTAAGCAGAAGTCTGTGCACGCGTGTAAAAAAAGACAAAAAACAAAATTGTACAAGTTTAAAATACTTTCAGAACTGTACTTCACATTAGTTTCTCTTTTCTTTCGCATAAAAATGCGTAGAATATTCTAATAGTATGATGTCTGCCTGTTTAAGAGGAACATTAAACCGTTTAAGTCATACATTTAACCGGAAAAAGTTCAAAAAGTAAGTCTGGCCTGGTTCACGTGGTACTACTCAATTACTCATGATACAAGAAAAAGGCCAGTAAAGTGGGAGCTCTTGCAATTCCAAACGCCCGCTCTAATTTCTGTGTTTTTTTTCTTCTAAATTTCTTTTGTAAACTTTGAATTACTTTTGTAATGGTGGTGGCTTTCCGAAACGAGCCCATTTGAAAGCTGAAGAGGATCGAATGAGAATTCGCTCTGAAAATAATAGTGCAAGGATTTACTCTGGTGCTTGTGAAACACCATGGTTCTATGTGTTAACATAATGAGGTAGAAGCAGTTGGAGTCATAATTACCTGGAGGACGGCCAAATGTTTGATATCTAACGGGTTTCCTCACAGCGTTTTTCTTTTGGCGACAAAAGTTGGCGTTAAAAAATTGCTTGTTTGGGGGGGGGGGGGGGTAGCTAGATTTAATTTTGATTGAGATTGAAGGTGATTTCAAGGAGAAAAGAGTTTTTGGGACCGTATGCTATTTCCAAACATTATTTCGAGTGTTGAGGGAATGTTTTATTGATCTGAAAGAGAGTAGGTTAACATCATTTTCATGCATCTGAAGATGAGTGGTCCCGAGTGTGATGTATAGTTTGCAACGTTTTCTGAAATGTGTTTGATTGAAATAACGCATTAAGCTACCAATATGACAGTTATAATAATTCTGTTTGTGATTAGTGACATTTTTCGTGTAATGTCTCTTCTACCTAAACTAAATAAATAAAATAAATCCCTTTGGTATCATACAGAATTGCTTTAAAACTGCGTGGTTGGAAATGTTTGGATTTTTGATTGTTTATTAAATACAAACTTAGATTGTCATAGTCACTCCATGCAGCTATACTTTCAGTTTTCTGGAATAACATCAGCGGTAATAAAGTAAAATCTTGCTTCAACTGTAACACAGGTCAGAAGAGAAATGTTCCAGATAGCTTTTGTTACACAGATTCTTAAAAACAAATTGGGACTGTTCTGAAGTTCATTATTTTCGGTTGTAATGTACATTCAGTATTTCATCGTGTTTTTAAGACCATTTACAACTCCATTTTCACGAATTAATCTTTAGTATTTAAAATGTTATATAGAAAGAATTTATTTTCTTGCGCAAGAGAGTATACATTTTGCCGAGGCTTTTAAAGAAGACATTGTTGTAGAAGGATTTACCGTTTTAAGAGGCTTTACAATGTAGTTGAAAGTACTTTTATCTCCCCCTGTCTCTCTATCTTGTAATTTTTTTTTCAAATTTTATTTTTATAGAACTTTGAATCCTGTAGGCTTGAATTGTCTTAGGGGCCGTTCAAGTATTACATAAACACATTTTTGATCATTTTAGACATTTCCCCTTGTAATAAAAAAATTAGATGTCCAATCCCCCATAAAACTTTACGGGAGATTTGGCAAATTTCTTGTCGGTATTTCGTAGATCAAATGATTTTTTTTCTATCCTTTAATATATTCATAAGTAAAAGTACATAGATATTAAATCATTGACAGTAAAAGCAGTACACGTTATTTTCAGTACTGGATAGTAGGGGATTTGGCGTAGTCAGGAGCACATCGTAGCGCACTCTCTTGCGTGCATATTTTCTGTCTTACGTAAGCATTGGTATCAGTAAAAATGTAAAAATAAGCAAATCTTGAACGGAACCGCCCCCCCCCCTTAATCCTTACGTAATACTTGAACGGCCCCTCATGTGTTGACCAGTTTAGGATGAGGGCGAAATTACTTCAGAATTTTGTTGTTAAATCTCCCTGTCGATGCCTTGAGAACTTACCGAATAAATTCATATAAGATGAAAAGTTTAAAATTATATACCTGCGTTTTTAAAAAATATATTTTTAAAAATTTATTTTTTATGTTCCCCACCGAAACCCATATTTGGTTGTACAGATACATGTCTTCTATATCTATTTTCAGACCTTAGTTAAATTGCGTTCTTAGTTCTCGAGCTGAAATGTGACATTATATTCAACATCTCGTGGATAATTTATTTCTCTCTTAGCCTTGGCAGGCATATTATCACGGTGTGCGATTAACAGGTGATGACTAACAAGTTGATAACTGTTAGCAAGCTAGAATATGCAGGTTTCGTGTTGCAACACCTATTGCTTTCACTTCTAGAAAGAAAATATTTGTAGATCTCGCGAGGGAATTTGTTGAGGTACGTAAATGGAAAAATAAATAGAGCATGGTTCTGGGCGTGGCTGCAAACTGCTGTGCTGCTTCCGTGTGAATTTATGTCGGTATGGCAAAAGAGCTGTTAACCGCACATTTTATTGCCAGTAAGAGGCTAAGAATACTAATCATAGTAATCCTAAGTTTATTGTCTGTTGTATCAGTAATTTTCATGTAAGTTATGAGCTCAAATGCTCTGTTGTACAATTTGTATGATGCTTTTATTTCCCGTGAGCATTAGACCTTGTTCACATTGATTCTGATGCATAAGGTAGTGTTCCTCCGTTGTCGCTGATAGTTGACATGGCTGTTGATTGGTTTGAGGTATAACTTGGTTTTTGCTTTGTCCGTTAGAGTTGAACTTGACTCAACTTCAGCTGATGACGTCATTGCGTTGGGTTCTGTGATTGGTTGAAATTTTTTCCACCGACGCTACGCTTCGCTCCGGAGGTAATGTGAACGAGGCCTTAGTTTGCAATATTGAAATCTACCTTAAATCAGTTTCCCATTCCAGTTTTAAGACATTATAAACATACATGCGTACAAGTAACAGGAAAGGTAAAGTGTTATAGTTGGGGTGTTTGAAAGTTAGTTTCTTTTTCTTGGAGGCTAACAGAGGATTTTTAACACGATGTTGACAGGGGTGGACACTGGTTCTCTATCCTACCGGTTTCCCGTGTAAGCATTATGAAGTACACTTTGTGTCATTAGAAAAGTCTGCCTTTGACGTCAATTTATGGCTTGTTTATAAAATCATCGAATTCCGCATATCCATTCATAGAGTCTGCGGTATTGAGCCTCGCGATTGGGCAAACGTTAGGCGTTTATAGCTGTTTCAAGCTTTAAAAGGCAATCGCCTTTACAAGTTCAGTAACAGTTTGCTTAGTCTGCGTGTAACATGAACAGTAGGTAACTTCGCTAAATCCAATGAACTTACTTTTGGTTTTAATTAGTGTTAAAATAACGGTTTTTAAAAGAAAAAAACTTTCAGAACTTCTTTAAAAAGCGGCTCCTCCTCCTTGGTCTTAAGAATTATACATAATTAATATATATATATATATATATATATATATATATATATATATATATATGAATAAAATAACTCTTTGTTCACGTAAAAATATTATTTTGCATATTAAGCCATTATCAGTAAAACGAAAAAGGCAGAAAAATATATAATTTGACTTTACCTGAATTTTTATGTTCGAAACTTTTACTACTAACGATGACCTTTTATTTTAAAAAAGATACCATATGTAATGCTTTTATGAGATTTTTTTCCCCTCTGAAGAAACTAATATGTTTGAGTAATAAAACTTTAAAATACTTTTTTCACATCATTATAAACATTTCACTTTCGTGACATAGCTCTCTCTCCGCCCCCCCCCCCATCCCATGACAATTACCAAAAATTTCTACTTTTTAATGTTTACAGCCATTAAATGTTATGGCGTCGACTTCTATCCATTTGTTTGGGAACCATCCGATCTCAATCTATTCTCGAGGCATGTGATCTTCGCCAATAACTGGCCCCATAAAGACATCGATGGTGTGCCGGCGGTAATCTTAATTTCTCAAAAATTATATATCGACTCATTTTCGGTGTCATAAAACCCACCCACATTCACCGTAACCATATCAAGAAACGATCGAAATAATAAAAGAAAAGCTGTGCTTAACTACGCTTATCGCCTTGTCCTGGAAACGACCCGTGCCGTTAGAGAAGGCTTGAAAAATGTATGCCCTCTATTGGTGGATGGAGTCGTTAGAGGTGTTATAGATCAGCGATCTCAGTCGTTAAATTAACTACTACAACCTTCTGAGATTGTAATGGTACCCTCAGAGTCGTTGTTGATAGATTATGGGTGATCCGGGATGGGTGGACAGGGAATTGAGAATGTTTTGGGTTTTTCTTTTCATTGAATTATTAGCGCTTGTATTTGATCATTTGTCTTTTTGTGAAACACAGCTGAGGGTTTAGATGTCGGAGGAGCTGTATGTTTTGAAAAATTACTCGGGGAGGGGGATTTTTGTTCGAAAACTCTGAAGAAAGAGAGGAATTTCTAGAAACAGCTATCTGTAAACTCAAAAAAGGGATAGCGAATTTGATAAAATATTAATAACCAGCCCTCAGTTCTTTGTGTGGTGGCGCGTCGCTAATATTACTGAAAGCACCTTCAAAGCTCACGGCTCAGATTTTGATCTTTATATCACAGGTAAATAAAGTGAATTGAGTTAAAGGAAAAACAAAACAAAAAACAAACAACTGTGCGTGGAGCTCTCACGCGTTTGCAGTGAACATTTTTATCACATACTAGCGGCCCGTCCCAACTTTGTCCGGGTTGAACAAAATATTATACCAATAAATTTCCAGTTGATAGCCAATAAATTGTAGATCTTTTTTTACATTAATAATAACCTAAATAATACCTTAAATTAATTTTATGTTAGTTAATAATTAAAATAAATTTTTTAAAAGAAAAAGGCGTGCCGGAGAACGGCTAGGTTCGAACCGCTAGCGTCAGAACAGAAGCAGCCTATGTCCATCTGGAATAATGTACCTTTCAAACAGTGAAAGAATTTTTCAAATAGGTACAGTGGTTCTGAAGATTACCCTCCACGTACAAAATCGCTCTCTCTTTATATATAAGTATAGATAGTAGCGAGATTGACACATTTCCAAATTAACGGAGTTATCGTTTCGGTCCCAGTCACGTGATCATTTATTGATGGCGCGCTTGCTTTTTACATGATGACGAGAAACGGCTATCTTTTCGCCATCTGATATTTGAAGCTGTATGCTTTCGCCAACTGATGTTTGACGCCAAATACTTTTTATTTGTGAGTTCGCCTATTCTGTGTAAACAATTGAATAATCAACTAATATTTACACTAAGTGAACAATACATAAATATTTTTTGGTCGAATTTCGTTTTTTATATCATACGTTACGTTATAAACGCAAGTTTAGATTAGTTTGATGTATTATTACTTCAGATATAAACATATACATAAAGAATTCAACAAAAAATTTTCAAACATCGTAAATACTAGTACAATTCAAATGCAATGTAAATTAAAAGAATGTTTAAGCAAGGTAAAAGTGCAAACATAGATTCATTTCAGTTTTGTCTATAACTACCATTGAGACAAAAATATCATGTATTTCGAAATCGTTAATCTATTATCCGGCAAGAATTATATAACATTTATTTCATTACTTTTCATCTGCATTACTAGAAAAATAGTTTATTATAATTATAAATACTACAAGGAGTAAATTTTTCGAAGGTTATCAGATTTGGTGATCGTTTTAAAACTCTGGTTACATAATTTGGGTTTAACCTTTGTTATGATAATGCATAAAACATACGTTCATACCTCAATTCGTGGCTCTGAATGTGCTTTACCATTATGCGAAGTTGGTTAATGTGTCTGATAATATTAGATTCCCCCCCCCCCCCCCCCCCCCCCCGCATTCTGTATGTTAACCGTTGTAAAATTGTCAGTTCCTGAAATTTTTTAAAAATTTATTTTATTTTATTTTAATAACTATATTTATGTGTGATTGTAACTTTGGGTCTCCATAAATCCATAAAAGTAAATGAAGATTCATATTTTTATTTGAAAAACTTGGTTAATTTAGTTGTTCGTGCCCGAAATGGATTTTCTTTCTCCTCAGTTTGTTTCGATTTCTAGCGCTTCCATTATTGGCCCTATTCTGTTCTGTATTGGAAATCGAGACTTAATAAATTTCGCAAAAACCTCAATTCGGAGATGTGTAAGTTGCGACGTTCTCTTTGAATAAAGAGTTTAGGAGTAACCGAATTAATACATTAGAACTTTCTTTGGCACACAAAATACACGAAGGGCATCTGGATGGGGTTTAACATGAATGACTATAAGGAGTATTAGAATTTATAATATTTGTTTTTACTTTTCTTCTACGTTACCAGTAAAATCATTTATTATAATTACATTTGAAGCCGGTTATAACCCCCCATCCCCCCACACAGAAAAAGTAGTTATAACGAGTGATCGCTCTATTGGTAATTGGTGAAAAAAACGCAATAAACCCTCATATGAAAGTTATGGTTTTTAAATAAATTTCATATTAGTGCACACTTTTAATTAATGTACTATTATTGTATAATCGTTAGTAATAAAAATAAATTGAAGTGTATACAATCGATAAGTAATCGATAGTAAGTATCGATATTACTGATCGATAATGTCTGAAATAAAAATTAATTGAATTCTGATGTAAAAATTAGTAAAATCGTAAAAATTAGTGAAATCGTAAAAATTGAGTAATGCTTACATTAATTTCCTAAAAAAGTGATGAGAAGTCGTTGTTTCCTTTTGTGCGTTTCAGATGTTTTCAGAAAATAATTTTCCACGTTAATTAAAGATAAGTAATTTGGGAGGGAATTCTGTACGCTGTATGGGGATTAAAGGATCTACAGGGTCGTTATATGGGATTCCGTTAGGGACTTCTTGCACCGGTCGTTGTATTGGAACGGTTGCTATAAACAATTAACGTTATAACGAGCGTCAACTGTATAAGCTATTGGCTTTTACGGTGCTCCAAAATTTCTCCTTGACCTTATTTCTGTGTCTTAGAGATCAGTTGCTCTGTTTATTTTAACACGCTAAAAACACAAAGTGCTCTTAATTTGCAACATATCAATGTGAATGTATTTTAAATTTCCTTTCCATTCAAGTACTGGAAAATTTGATATTATCGAACCATCAGTTTTCATATAAATCGCTACTCTATTTGCGGTTCAGTTTTATCATGATCTTATTTTTCTCTCGCACTGTTACTGTAATATATGCACTTTGCCATTTTAGCCACGGTGACGTCACTACGCGTGAGAAAAGTAGAATTTTTTTAACTAAACCTCTCTTTAGAAACCGACCGATAACCCCGAGGCATATAGTGTACCCAGGTCCGCAGTTGCAGCTGTTTTTGAATAAAGTTGTAAAAGGAAGCTTTGATGTGTGGATTAAACACACTGTAGTTGAAATAGTGAATATGGAACAGTAATTCTATGGCTGGAAATCGCCAGATATAGATCTTAGTTGAGGGTCAGTGGAATTATTTCTCTTGTGCGGTACGGACCAACAAACAGAATTGGCAATTTCAGATCTCACTGAAGAAACAAACAAACGTCATTATATGCACTTTGCCCTTTTAGCCACGGTGACGTCACTACACTTGTGAAAAGTAGAATTTTTTTAACTAAACCTCTCTTTAGAAACCGACCGATAACCCCGAGGCATATAGTGTATCCAGGTCCGCAGTTGCGGCTGTTTGTGAATAAAGTTGTAGAAGGAAGCCGAGTCTTTTACTATTTTTTTTAAATTTCATTTAATTCACTCATTTATCCGTATCTGCTCTTTAAACAAAGGACACGATATCTTCTTCATTGCTAGCATTAAAACATTTATAAAGTTCGCATTATCGTCTCGAATTTAAACTTTGGCATCCCGTTTAATATCTCTAGAGTATTAATTACGTGAATCATAAAGATTAATTTACCCGAGAATTTTCAAATGAGGAAAATAGTCAATACGTTAGGAAAATTCATCATATCTTGCACTATTCAACAGACCTCCATTATTATGAATAGCTCTTTTCATGGGAGTACAGTTTTTAAAAGTGTTGATAAAATTTGACTTGAATGTCTCATAAGAAAGTGATCCATCTTTTTATCATTAAGAAATGCGACATTTAAGAAAAAAGACTGAGCCCCGTTCAGCCCGCTACCTTTCAGTCTCTGTATAGCTCAGTGATACTCTCACTGCTAGATATATTCTGATGGATCACTTAATAAAAGACAGAATATTAAACGGATTTTCCAGCCTCTTTTATTATCATTATTTTTTTTAATTGTGCTGTCGGATATATTTTTTCCCTCCCCCATTGTTGGGCAAAAGTGAAAAAGACTAAATTAAATTTTGTCTGTCATGGCGTGAAGCAATTTAACTTTTTTTTTCTTTTAAGGTGTGCGTATGTGGAGGTAAATAAACTGTCGGAAAATCTTCCCATTCTTGACTTAGTTACTCATAAGAACTCATAGGAATTTATTTATTTTTATTGGATTGCGCGATTTAAAAATTTTTGAGTGATTTATGATGGTTTCTGTGACATGTGGACACAGAGGTTTTAATTCTCATGTCAGAGGTTTAATGAAAATTAAGACGAAACTTTTTGCCATTGTTAATTATAACCTGGATGCGTCACACTTTCAAATGGGTTCGTGAAATAGATTCGTTCTTTTCTGCCTGTGTATAGTTATTAAAATGGCACTGCGTGTGCGTGTACACACACACACACACACACACACACACACACACACACACACACACACACTATAAATTTTATTCCCTTAACTTATTCTCCATTAATTTTTATTGTGTGGTTTTACATAAAAGTATGTGTTAAAATTATATAGATTTAATTTTTATTGTGTGGTTTTACATAAAAGTATGTGTTAAAATTATATAGATTTTATACTTTTTTTGTATTATTTGAGCATAGTTCGTTAAATAGAGTTCATGTAAACATTTTATTGAATATTTTTTATTCAATTTACTTCTCTAACGGAAAATGTTCTTACAGCTGCTTGTGCGTTTATGTTGTTAATGCTTTGGGTTGTTACAGTTAAGTATGTTGTTCGTTCTCCATGTAAAGGCTATCAGAAGTTTTGACCTTTTCAGCAGCTGCATCTAATTAAATATCGATCTCCTTTTCTTGTACGTTTTTTCCTCTTAACCATTTATTTTGTTTTACCTCATTCCCGGACGCCGGATCCGCAAATGTTGTTGAGTGCGTAAAATTGTTATGTGGCGATCGAAAAGTTAAATTAGTTTATTGCACTGAGTTTAATTGGTTGTTCTTTCATGCGGTAAGGTTATAGAAGGAGGGAAAAAATAACAAGTTTTATTTACACGGAAATAATTATTTATCAACCTTTTTATATATCAAGCATTAATAGAAAAATATCTCACTGTTGCCAATTTATTAAAAGAAATAATTCTAAGTTTTGTCCTGCGTATATAAAATTATGAATTGTTTGTTGCGCGGAAGCTATTTTTGTTTAAGTTAGCATTACTTCAATTCACGTTTTGCCTTGTTTATATGTTTCTTTCATGGAATAAGGGAGTTGAAGTGAGGAGAAAAAAAAAAGTTTTTATTTACTTATAAATAATTTTTTTGTCAACCTTTCTATGTATCGCTCATTTTTAGACAAATATCTCACTGTTGCCAATTTATTAAAAGAAATAGTTCTACGTTTAGTCCGGCGTATGAAATTATTAATTGTTTGCGACGCGAAAGCGTTTTTCTTTTTTTTTCTTTTCTAAAGTCAACGTTGGTTCAACTTACATTTCGACTAGTTTATGTATTTTAGAAGCTTTAAAAGTGTCATGGAGACAGAATTATAAAATAAAGCACATTTAAAAAATACGATAGGACTTCTAGAATAAAAAACATAGAAGAGCGGAATGTTTCTAAGAATATTATATAAACCAGACAAAGATTTTGTTTTATTCTCTATGCTTGACATGCTGCATATACGGAATGTAAGTCTGTTAATCACGAAATGGAATTTTTCAGAGTTCACGAATGTTAAAAAGGATACATCTAAAATTCGTTGCAAGGTATCTCAGACATTTTCTTCAGTGATTTATTTCCATCACACTATCTTTAGAATTTTTTATCTAGGCTAAAAATTTTAAAAATTATTTCCTTAGATCAAAAATTGTCCTGAAAAAATAAACAAGCAAACAAATAATTAATTTTTGCCCAGCAAAGTGACTGAAAATATTAAAAAATTAAAATATTAAAGTATTTTTAATATTATAAATAAATACTCAAGAATCAAGGAATTTAAAGTTGTCGGAGCGTTGTTAAAGTCTTTAAATTCCTTGATTCTTGAGTATTTATTAGACTTTAACAGCTGTCGGAGCGTTGTTAAAGTCTTTATCTCCAGTAATTAAGTGATAATTGTGTTCAAATATGTAAATACTAAAAACAAACTGCCTAGAAATTTTCTCTATTCATGCATAACCGGGGGGAAAAGAAGTGTGTGTGTATATATATATATATATATATATATTCACACACGAATGAATATTATTAAAATTAAAGCTTGTTTTATGTAATTATTTGTTTGAAGTTTTTTACAACAAAAATGTCGATGTGAATTTGAGTGTAAATATAGTAAATTAAACAGAATTTTAATCAGATTTTCATGTATGTTCCATTCAACCATTTTCATAAGTTTTTAAAATAACTGATGTGTTATAGTTATGTTGTACGTTACGTTTTTTTAAATATATAATTATGATTTAAAATATTAATCTTTTTATTTTTATCTCTCTTATAGGTATGTGAAATTTTATTTTCTGGGAAAATGGCACCGGTAAGATCAACTAATGCCTTTTTTCTTATGTTGCAAATTATTATCATTATTGTTTTCACAGCTTCAATTTTTAACAACTGACACAGAAAACCAAAACCTTATTAATCTCGCGTTATTTTAAGAATTTTCGCTGTATTGTAGGGATAGAATGTAATTTCTCATAATATTAAAATAGCATAAAACGGCATAACGTCATGATCTGACGAGATTATCATGTGATATTATAACGTGAAGGTAACCTTTGCCGTAGCCTACAGGTGCTGTGAATAAACCTAATTCTCCGACTCCATTTAAATTAACAAAATTTTTTTATTTAATCATGACCATTACTGTAAAACGTCAACACTCGGCCACAAACCGCATCATCACCAATAAAACAATATCTAATGCCGCATTTACACATTCGCGATCGCGCCACCCGCAAGACATTCGCGAGACATTAGTCACGTTCCTGTACCGACGCGAGTGACCGTTCTCACATTCCCGCCTGTTGCTGTGTACAAAACTTCCCGTCGCAACGGCGCCATTCGCTCCTTTGACTCGCGTCAGAAAACCTCTCCCGAAGCGAGCGCCACTGATTGGCGAGGAGAAACGGCGAGAATATCGTTTATACATTCGCCTCCCGCGATTCGACTCACCGCTATCGCGACTAAATGCGCGAACACCGCGTGTACACCGCGTGTAAATGCGGTGTAAAAACTTAAGAGAACAATTCTCTTACAAAAGCGTTCGCAGCGCTACCGCTGCACTGCACAGACTAGACGCCGCGCCAACTTGTCCACAGAAGTCTAGGGAAAATTTCTATAGGTGCTAAAGCTATAAAAGTATTAAAGCTGTTGTGAACTAACCCTATTGGATTCGCTCACCTCAGTGTTAACCTATGGAGAAAATTTGTCCAAGGATGGCCGACTTGAATTGAAAGTTTTTTTTTTTTTTTTTTTTTTTTTTTTTTAATTGTACTTCGTATTAGAGAAAGAAATTGTACACCTTGGGGTTTTGTTCGTTTTTTAAATAGAAATGCAAATAATATTTTAAAATTTAAATTATTTTGGGAAAAAATCTAATATGTTTTAAACGCTCCTAAATTCCTTTGGTGGACGAAATTAAAAAATGAATCCCGTTGCAAGGTGCAGAAGTGTTCAGGCTATCTTAAAATAACTTTCTTATTTGATTATCAGCATTTATGCAGCTGTCAATAATAGACACATTCTCTCCATAGGTTAACATTGAGGCGATCGAATCCAATAGGGTTAGTGCACAGCAGCATTAAGACATGTGTTTGTATAAGAATATGTCGTAAATTAAGCTAATTTTCCTATAAGGAACGATTTGTAACCGTTCCTTGTTGTAACACTACTGAAATAATGAGAAAATTAAGTTTAGAGTCTTTTTGACCGAAATAGTCATTAACGTATTTCCTGGCGCTTTATATATATATATGTGTGTGTGTGTGTGAATACACACTAACACACACTATACATACATACATACAGTACTGAAATTGTGTTAAAAATATTCAAATTTTATTAATAAGAACTTACAATTTTACTAGAATTTATCCGTCAAATTTTTGCCTCTCCGTGTTTGTGTTAAAGCTTCTCCCCTTTCGCATCAAAATCCCGTCTGCCATTCTTTAAATTCTTAAATGCGCCGTAAAAGGTTGATTGTAAGCAGTTCAAGGTGATAAGATTTTTTCTTTTCCGTTTTAATTTTATTAAATGAAAGGCTTGGCCTTACTGCCATTTTTCTTTTTTTCTCTCCCCCCCCCCCTTTCAAGATACTAAAAAGCACCGCTGAAAAGAATTTTTAAGATATTTTCTGCGCAGATGAGCGCTGGGAATGTTAGGTCTAGCAGAATTTTTATTAGCTTTTTAATTTAAAATAAGTTTCAACAATGGGGAACGTGTGGATTCTCGAGCTTTTCAAACAGAGCTGGCCGTCAGGGAGGATAGGCACAGTTTTAAGTGCATTATAAATGAGAGGGGAAATTATTAATATATTCTGCGACGAAGTAAACTTTAGTGGAGATTGCATAAATGAATTTATAAGTTGTTAATTATTTTAATATGCTGCATATGGAGACTCTATATTGTAATGAAGTAGCTGTGAAATTTTAAAAAATTTTTATTCCGGGAAAGTTATCTTCGGCGGGGACTATTTGAGAGTCCGTTGTTTGGAGTCCCCCAGGTCGTAATCGCTTTCTATGCTGTTAATTTGTAGGTATTTCACATACACACACACAACCTTGTCCCCCCCCCCCCTTTTAGGCTGGGGGTGGGGTATATTTTCATGTTCATTAATATTAATTTTTTTTCCGTTTCAAGAGGGCTTCCCAGTACACTGCTTAACTCCTTGACCAACAATTAACTTCATATTATAATCGTAATACGTGTTTGTAGAAGCGACTACCACATTTCTGAGGTTCATCTGTAAGGGAGTGGTTGGCGGTAGGGAGGTGGCAACCATTCGGCTTGATTTTCTACTTGTCAGTAGACACCGGACCCAGGTATCTTCTTCGATCGAACGGTTTTTCTTCAGCTTTTTGAAGTAACGGATCTTTCTAACGCCGGTCTAAGCCTGGACAGAATTCTGATCTAAGCTGCAGCCGACCGTATCTTCCAAATTATGTCGCCTTTTGGCAAATTTTTAACTCGAAATCCCACTACATGTAAATTTATCTATTTCCGTTCGAAGTTTAAAGGTACTTCGTAAAACCAATTACCTGGACCTTGACGAGTGGGTCCGGCGAACATCGCGGTTTTGTTATCGAGGCGTTCTTTTAAAAACAACCGTTCTGTAACCACGACACAGAAGAATTCTAATAAGGTGCCTGCCAGCCAACACGTGACGACATTCACGAAGCATTATCTAGCTTGGGCATAGAACCAATTAAAATTGCATTTCTAGCAAACAAAAAAACTAACACCACTCTCTATGGCATCCTTAAAACCCTCTCCTAACAATGATAACCTTCCTAAGCTTACTCATATAAACTTTCTTAAAATTAAAATTTCTAATTTCGTCAACTCAGGTATTGCTCAGTGCTACAACTGTCAAAAGTTTGGGCACTTTAGCACTACCTGTAAATTAACTACTAAGTGCCTTCTGTGTAGCGGATGCCATCAGGCCCGCTCCTGTCCCTTTCGTAATAATCCAACTAATTTTCTCTGTGCTAACTCTGGGGGGAAAGCACACAGCTAATTTCACTGGTTGTGAAAGGCACCCTAAGAATATAGCTAATAAAACTAACGTTAAAAAATCTACCAATACTAAACCTGTCTCTAACTTTATTCCTGCTCCTATTCCTGCCAAATCGGCATGGAATAAGAGTACTAACTCTGCTAATAATTCTAACAACCTGGCCTGCCCAGTGGATAATGCTTCGACTAACTCTAATATTATCTCGGAATCCCATAATGATCCTGATTTGAATCAAAATGTTAGGACTGCTCCTAGAAAAAAAATCACACTCGAAAAACCAATTTCTAAGCACAGCTCTCAGCCTGCTAATATTAATAATCATAACATTCCTTGCATCAATAATAACAGCGGTCTCTCTGACTTCGCAGAAATCGTGAAATATATTAAGGAAATCACTCAGATATTTTCCATCGCGGAAATAATAAACCTTCTTAAAAACATCGCCGAAGCACTTCGTGCTCCGGGGGATATGCATATTAAAATGTTGGAAGTCTTTAAAATCATTTGTGAATTTTTCTGTCCCGACCCAGGTTCAAACCCAGGCCGGGATGTTTCTACTTAATTGATTTTTCTGCTCTCCCCTCCCGTCCTGAGTCTATTCAGGTCGGGTTCGGTTTTCCGCTCTCCACTCTAGCAGTGTTTTGCGTTTTCATTACGTCTTTAGTTTTTCTTACTTTTCCACTTAATTTTAAGTTTTTATTCATGTAATTCTAGTTTTATACTTTTAAGCACTGATTTTATATACCACGTTTGTATCACATCCGTGTTTCACTGATGATAGCTACCAGTGATAATGTCTCATCTTGATACTGGAGATAAATCCACTTGGACTAGGCACTCCAGTTAGTATCAAAATTTCAGCAGCACGACACAGAAGGCGTTTAGAATGCGTTTCTGGCTCTTTGCAACGGATGTCATTACTGTTCGAAACCCTATCCTGCGATGAGTTGCACTCATGAGAGCAAGTGGGTCTGCATTACTAAGGAAACCAAGTGGTCATCATTAGAGCTTTAGAACATGTAAGAATGTGCAACGGGTCCGCCCAACACCTCCTAAACGAACGTTCTTTAGGAGGTGTTGGTCCGCCAGTCCTCTATTCCTGAGGAAGTTTCCGCCATTCCCCCGGGGATGACCAACAGAGTGGTAGAAAACTTTATTGAACGGCTTCGACAGTGCATCGCATTTACCGGGCACCATCTGAGTGATGTTATTTTCAAAACCTAGTAGAAAAATACTAGATTGTTAGTACTTTTCGAAGAAATATGGCTTTTTTTTTTTCTGCCAATTGTTTCGTTTGGTTTTTATGACCCTTTGTGGGGGTCCGTTCTGCCCCACCTTGGTATATCGGTGTTAAAATATATTGTAGAAACTGGAAATTGTTCGATATGTCAACATTATGCTTGTACCTTGTAAGTACTTACGTGAATATAGAGGCGCATTTATGATGAATTTAGTATGTACATTTTGAAAAAAAAAATAAAAAAAATCTTAGAATAGGAACTAATTTGAAATGAAATAAACGTACTGCTTTATAAAGTTCAACATTCTTTTTTTCCTATTTTGCAGGATGTAGTTGCGAAAACATGAATATCTTTATTGTTAAATCTAACTCGCTTGATGATATGTGGACTCTCTGTGCATACAAATTTACATGACTTTATTTAGCTGTAAGCTCCAGCGATCATTAGTGTTTTAATTTTGTGCTTTTAATAAATCTATATTCGTTTGGCTGTATAAACAGTAGGACTCGCCCTAAGAAAGTTAAGTGTGGAACGCTTGAAAAGAATTTTAACAATTTTAGAAAATGCGCTCGTAGTGAGTCTGCAGAATTTCTAACCTATTCACCGCGATTTTACTTTTCCGTTTCGCAGATATATTTGATACTTTGTGCTTCTTTTATGCTTGTTGTTTATAGACGGCTGCGATCTCTCGCTTTTTCCTCTTTGAAAGAACCGTCTTTTGAAAAGTTGCATTTTTCTTCGCAGTCTAAGGCTTCTGTTTTCAACATCTCTCGAAATGCTTATTCATTTGACATTTCAACTGATGCTTTTCAAGAATTCAGGCCTTAAAATTCTGAGTATTTAGTTGTTTGTATTTTTTTATTTTTATTTTAACCTAGACCAAATATAAAGGCTTTTTTTTGGAAGAGATATTTGTTTAGATGTTATTTGATGTATGTTCGATATGTTTCTGAAGTATAAAACATTTTTTAAGCAGAAATTTTTATTCTATGGTCAATACCTTTTGTTGTAGTCCTGAAAAGCGTTCGCAGTTTTTATTTATCGCACTGATGCGTACTTTGTAACTGTTTGTACATTACTTGGTTTAATTAGTTTTTCTTATCTGCCAGAGCGGGGCGATCAATTCTGGCTCTTCAGGCAAGTATTAAAAAGACACCTTTTCGAAATGTTTGGAGAGACTTTTAGACTAACGATCATTTTAGGAGAAATGTGTACTAATTAAAACATTTTCTTTATTAAAAAAAAATTTTTTTTTCAATTACGGAGATTAAAAAACAGACGATGTAAATAAATTTGAATTTCATTTTTTAGGCAACAAAACTAATTACTAGATCATTCTTTGAGCCTTTGTTTAAAAATAATTTAAAACAGACTGATATTTTTATTAAAATTGAAAACCCACTTTTTGGAAAAATTTATGCCTTTCGAGATATATAAATTCGATGCTCTCAGACTTATTATGTTACAAAGAAAATATTTATATCAACTGGAAGATGAAAGCTTTCTCATTCATATAAACTTCATTTCAAGTCTCTATCTTAAAATTTCGATTTTTAATTGAATTTTAAAGAAATACTTAAATAAAATCTTCTCATTCGCTTCCTTTGCAGAAGGACATGAAAGAAGATCCAATTTTTCACCCATAGGCGGGCTTCATCCATTTCGCCGGGCGGGGGGGGGGAAGCTTTAACTGTAAACAAATGAATGACTCAATCGCTGTAAACAACTATTGAGTCATTCATTCACTTGATTCACCAGAGGAGCGAGCCTAGGGGCGAAGCCCCTAGTATTGTAAATAATTATTTGCAATCCCACTATAAAATGAGCATTATTACATTTTTGCCCTCAAATAAGAAAAGTTGAAAATGGTACTTAAACCACTTTGCCTTTCACCGCCTCATATACGAGATTAAATTCTTAATATTTTTTTCGTTATTCGTTATAAATTTCGTATTTTTGCCATGTCTCATTTTGGCGTCTACTTCAATTCGGTACATGAGGCGGTCGCCTATGGGACTAGCCGTGCTCTCTACCTAATAGTGCTGCGCCTAAAAAAATTCCCGTAATTTATGTTTTTTAATTTATACATGCAACCTTCTAATTTATACCTGGAATTTAATTTCCCCTCCCTGATTTTAATTCAGGAACCGTACTTTCTTCATTTTACGAATTTTCCTACTTTATAAAACATCGTTTTTCATTTCCTTTATTTTCCAACTTTTTTAAGGGATCTATTTTTGTCTTTAACGAAATCTATGGACCAGTGAGAAGCCAATATTTGGGTAGCGGACTAGGCAGCGTTTAATTTTTGCAGCAAGATCTTCATCAATGGGGCACAAACTTTTTTTCGACCGTGACCCACTTTCTTTATATAAAAAAATCGCTCGACTGAATGAAATTTTTTTGGTAGTAGCAATTTTTTTAAAGAAATTTAGGAAAATGTTAACAATTGCTAGAAAAAAAAGAAATAAGCAAATGGTGACAAACTGTTTTATTCACTTTTGCTGACTGTTTGACACTTTATTTAACAGTAACATATACATATATATTTTAAACGTCTAATTAATATTAATATATATATATATAATATATATATATATATATTTATTATATATATATATATATATATATATATATATATATATATATATATATATATATATATATATATATATATATATATATATATATATATATATATATATATATATATATATATATATATATATATTATATGTGTAATTATAAAAAAATTAAGGTATATTTTTTAATTAAATAATGGTGCAGTATGATATAAATTTATATCAAACTATCCGTGACCCCTAAAATTATTTTCGTGACGACCCCCCCCCCAAATGGTTCGCCACCCACAGTATGCGCACCCCTGATATAAAGTAGACCAATAATATGTGCTAGTTTGTCCATTTATTTTTTTGGTGACACTATCTTGATTTAAAATAAGTGTGTGTGTGTGTGTGTGTGTGTGTGTGTGTGTGTGTGAGAGAGAGAGAGAGAGAGAGATTGTTTGTTTGTTTGTTTGTTTGTTTGTTTATTTATTTATTTATTTATCGGGCTAGCTTTATGCATATGTTTAAATACCGCAACGTAAATCTCTGACACACAAATTTCCTTAGTCCAATTATGTAATGTGCGAAAAGTGTTTTAAGAAAGGATCGATTTTCTGTAGCCTTATTCTTCTTCCTTGCGCATTTTTGCGTGTACAGACTTAACAGAAAAATAAAGATTTTCTCGGCCTTATTGCTTCCATTCCTACCAAATACTTCAATTAATTCATCCACCGCCGTGGAATTGGATTTCTGGCATTCGAGTGGAAACAAATGCCATTCATTTATCGAGGGAAACACATTGTTAGGCCTCGTTTTGATGTTGCTTTTTTTTTTAAACTGACATGCCAGCGTATTGTCTAATCAGGTGCGAGAATATGCACTGACGCGTACTCTTTCCACGCTGTTAATTAAGTCTCATAACTGCGAAATAATGTTCGATTACCCGGCGCTCTCTCATCTGGCGAGCAACCACGCATTTGGTGCTTAATGCACCGCTCTGCCGCATGATTAATATGGTGGATGCGTTATTCCACCAAAAATGAAAAGTTTTTAATTAGAGCGGATTTCGAATATTTTCGTGTCTGAAAATGTGATTAGGGCCCCATTGTGTTTCCGGACATAATGAGCTCCTCAAAACTTTTCTACAAACACTTGGAATGTGACGGTCTCGCCTAATGGGGTTGGAGACATTAAAAGTTCGCTTTGCGTCCCGAAGGATGATTTATTGGACTTCAAATAATTTGGCAGGAAAATTCCAAATCGCGTCCTTTTTTCTACTTTGCATTTGCCCTTTTATTTATTAATTTTTTTAAAAAGATATCTGAAATTAATTTTCTATTAATGATTTTTTTTATCTAATATGTGAAAATCTGACTAATGTAATGTTTTAGGTTGTAAAAATAAAACTAATTTAATGTAGTTACGTTGAAAAATGTTTTAAGTTTAAAAAACTAACTTATTTAATACGTTTTACTTTGTAAAAGTAAAACTTATTTATTACGTTTAACGTTGTAAAAACCAATCTGTTTTACATTGTAAAAGCAGGCTAATTTAATGGATTTTACGTTGCAAAAATCAATCTCAATTTGATTTTAATAACGTAAGCTTGCCCCTTATGTCCTTCATGAGCTTCTGTTTGCCCCTTAATATTACATTGATAACATAAAAGAATTTAATGTTTTACGTTGTACAACATTAAACATTAAAACTAATGAAATATGGTTTACGTTATAAGACGTGCATTTAAATATACAGGTATTCCTCGACTTACGACCGCTCGCACTTACGACCGAAATTTTTAAATTAAATTTTTTTTCCCTCAAAAATACTGTCCCACGAATGTACAGTACATACCTATATGTATTACATAATCATTAAAAAATATGACGCAATATTCTGCAATACTGCAAAAATTTATGACGCACTAATAAAAATGTATGATGCAATAGTTTCGATATCCACACGATAAATCAAATAAACCATTGGCTTCAGAAATGGCTTCAGCTTTTCATTACATTAATAAAGTACTACAACAATTGGGAGCAATGGATCCAAATGTTGAAAGATCCACAAGTGTAAATCGTCGTATTCGGGAAAATCTAGCTTGCTACCAGATAATATACAAGGAAAAGAAGACGCAAACTGTTCAAACTCCCTTGGATAACTTTGTTAAAAGAACTTGCAACGTATCTTCTGTCGCAAATTTGAACCAATGGATTGTACTGACATAATAAGTAGCGATGACGAAGAATAATTTATGTCTTCTAAATACAATGAATTTTAAATTGCGTATGAAAGTAAAAAATATATGTGCATATTTAAAAAAAAAAGTTTGAAACTCGACTTACGACCAACTCAACATACGACTAAAGTCTTGGTCCATATCCCGGTCGTAAGTCGAGGAATATCTGTATTGCGTGGGAAGAAATTCTTACTTGGGGCTCAAAATTTCTACTTTAATTCATCAAGTTAGACATATATATTTGAAGAGCGAGTTTATACATAGTTCCCAAGGGCCTTAGAAATCTTTAAAAACACTAAATAATTTGCTTTGGTCTTTGTAAAATCTTCATTTTTGTCATAAATTTAAATAGTCGTTAAATCTTTATATCCCTGAGTCATTAATTTTTTAATTATAAAATATTGTTTTTTTAATTATTTCGTTTTTCCGAAGATCGAAGTTGAACTTAGATCTGGTTTCAAGTCCTTTTAGAATTCTTATTTTGAGTTTCCATTTATAAGGTTCGTAAAATGTTTCAAAGTACTAATTTTTACACTCAAGGTCCATACTTTTTTCATTTACTTTTCGTCCTTAAATGGTACTCATTTTCAAGTTGAAATGCTGGGTATTAGGAATTGCAAAACTGGGTACCCGAGAGAAATTATTGGAACCGAAAACCCAGTTTCAATGGCTGTTGTAGAACCGGCTATTTGAAAGTAGTAGACCGTTTATCGCCAAACTTCTCTTATGAATCAGAGAAATTTTAATTATGTAATTTCAGTTGATTAATTTGAAATGATCTTTATCATAAGTCGGTAATTGTTGCAGTCAGCAACCAGTTGTGAGCCATTTGGTTTTAGTTCGCGCCCGCTGTGCAATAAAACGTATGTTCTTTAAACTTTATTTTAAAATGGGTGCGGTTGCAAAAGAAAACAGATATTGCTAGTTAATATATAAAAATGTTGAAAATATTAAAATTTTCAATATACGAAAATATTGAAGGTTTACGAGTCGTCCCCCCCCCCCCCCCCATAATTCAGCACAGCAAAATTGGTGCTCACCAGCGCCTTTATTTGTCAGATAGCTGCAATACAGGGTCATCGAAAAAGGTTGGACACATTTCATATAATCATATTTAATGAAATAATTACAATAGAATTTTACCTAAATAAATTTCAATATGAGTACCATTGGTTGCTCTACACATATTAAGTCGATAATCAATCTCTAACCAGGTGTTAGGGAGCATGTCTGGCGTCACTGGGGCAATTGAATCGACAATTCTCTCCCGTAAATGTGTTGAGTCCCGTACCTGTACGCTGCAAATAATGTTCTTGACGTAACCCCAGATTAGTACTCCGCTAACCACAACACATATTGAGCTTTCTCCTGAACGGTCGATATTGCACTGACGGAAAGCCGAACGGAGACCTCTTCCACTTTGCATCGTTCTGCGCAACGTTCCATGTCACGGTTGTGTACCAGTTACATTTCGAAATCTTCGGCACTTGTCAAGTTGTTTGAAAAGAATTTTATTGCGTTTGCTCAATTTCTTTAAGAATTATGAGCTTTCGAAATGTGTCCAACCTTTTTAGATGACCCTGTAAATTTTAAAACTTTTTCACGTGTTCGAACTGCGTCGAAAAAGGAAAAAGAAAACCCCTTAGGGCTTCTGAATTTTTTTGAAAATTGCTCTCGTAGCTGCTTATAAAACGTTGGCGTCTCTGAAATAATATCTGTGACATTTATTGATAAAATATAAAGATTTACTTTAATGTTAGACAATTCCTTTTCCTATCTTTTTTCTTCTTTCTTTCACAAGTGTTCTTCAGCCAAAATGATAAGAAAAATGCGAAAATAGTATAAAGAAAGAGAATTTGTTTTCAAACGAAAGCTGTATTTCTTTGTGTGTTACTCTATACCCACTCAAGTTGAAGGGCGGCAAATTCCCATATTGTTATTTCTAAACGCGGAAAACCCGTCTGGGCCATTGTCGACCCAGGTGCACGATAGAAACTAGAGTCTCAGGTGGCATCTCCTCCGGCTCACTCCATCCTCCAATCCCCCCTACAGCAGTCTCTGGAGTTTTTTATTTAAGAGCTCAATCAAATCTCTTCCTGAAAGGGTTTATTTTCCTTGCTGTTTACTTTCCATTAGTGGAGGGCTCCCATATATATTTCCGTTTCATTTCCTGCTTTGTTTGTGATTTTAATATGCAGATTGCTGACGAAGGGGAAAAAATATAAATGAAACCGTTTAATAGCTTTCTACGGTGTATCTATATAATATTAAAGGACAAATGGACTTTCAGATTGAGTAGTGTCTCTAGCTAAGTAAAAATACTTTAAAAAAATTTATATATATATATATATATATATATATATATATATATATATATAGTCGGTGTTCTGTAAAAAGGGCGAATATGTATGTAAATCACAATGCTTATCGAGTATTCTCCCTTTTTACATATAATAACACGGGGCATCATTCGCGCTTCTTCGGGCGATGGAAAGACTCTTAGTTGGGAAAACCCTATGATAGAAGTAACCAGTCAGCATTCTGTGGATTCACTTTATTCTGTATTGTATAACTATTTCTCAAGGAGGAAGACATTAACACTTCACGAATGCAAGAAGATACAGTAATACACGTTGGATGAAGTGGCACAAACAAACTAGCCCCGGACATGCCGGAGTTTCGCCGAACATTTTTTATGTATACGAGCAGCAGCGGCATATTTAGAAAGAGACGCGCGGCGATAGAGCAACACAGGACGAGAGATACAAAAGCAGGGACGAGACATGAGCAAGGTACGAAGACAGACACGGAAAAAAGCCCCGGGAGAATCCTTTGCAGAAACTTGTAAAGGCTGAGGGCGCTGGCCGCTGAGAAATCTTTTAATTGGCTAGGATTGGGCATCTGACTTAATTACATATGGGTATGATTCAACATCACAAGGCTTATCGAATAGGCGCGCGCTGTGAGATAGACCCGTGATGTTGATTTAAGTTTTAAAATAACGTTAATGTTCGACCACGGCGGTTTAAGAGACAAATTAGTTAGTTTGTTTACCTCTAGATCACAATTTGGAAAAAAGGGCCTGTACTTTTTTAAAACGATAACAAGGTAATTTAAACTACGCGTTAGAGCAGGACAATTAATAACAGTGGGGCGTTATTTTATTTATATATATATATATATATATATATATATATATATATATATATATATATATATATATATATATATATATATATAAACGCACACACGCGCGCGTATATGTACTTATTTATTTACACAATGTAAAATATAAACAAATCAAATAAACAAAAAATAAAAAGCAAGCATAGACTGCTAAATCACTTTAACTTAAAACATATCCTGTAAAGAAAACATTAAACATTTTCAATAGAGGATAGCGCAGAAGCTTCATATCCTCATAATGAAAAAATACAAATATAACTAAAAATAAATAATCCAACATAGATAGATAAAAATAATAAGAATATAGACAAAAAACAAACAGAAATCAAGCACTCAGGGCATCCACGCATCAAAGGCAAGATTCTGTATAAGTGCCGGAACTGAACCGTAAAACAACATAGAGGTAACCGAAAGGTCTCTTCATCAGGGAGCCTAACTAAATCGGTTACCTCAAGGGGAACATGTTTGTCTTTTCATTTTCTTTCGACTAATTGGTTCCTTGGGGGACTCGGGGCCTTGGGATGTCTGTTGGTCTTACCTGCATCCTATTCAGAAAGTTCCCCTTGAGGTAACCGATTTGGTTAGGCTCCCTGATGAAGAGACCTTTCGGTTATCTCTATGTTGTTTTATGGTTCAGTTCCGGCACTTATACAGAATCTTGCCTTTGGTGCGTGGATGCCCTGAGTGCTTGATTTGTTTGTTTTTTGTCTATATTCATATTATTTTTATCTATCTATGTTCGATTATTTATTTTTAGTTATATTTATTTACACAGTAATATACAACGAACAGACAGCAGAATTTGATATATTAGGTAATTTGGAACCTCATGTTCGCCGAATCCAAAGAGAGTCTGAAATGCTACTACATTAGTTTTTCTTTGCGCGAAACGCTCCTTATCTTATAATGCTGTTGCAGGTTAATTCCTCCGAGTTAATTTTGACAAATCTAGGTCTTATTACAATTTCATCTGTGCGAGCAATAAATTAGGCCGAAGTCTAACAAATTACGGGTGATCTTCAAAGTCCTATGCACTTAAAACTTTTCTAATGATACAATACAAAGTGCAGTAGTAGAGAGAGAAAAAAAAAATCAGATAATCTACTTTTATGTTCATTTTCACTTTGAAGCTCTTAAAGCTTAGGTTCCCTCAGCCACAAAAGCGACTCTCAGAGATTTGCCAGAGAAAAGTTTCCCGTCTCCGCCAACTTACTTCTTCCAAACCCTTTAAAGATCAGTAATTAGGCGAAAGGTAATTAGTTCGGAATCTCGTTTTGGTGGACTAAAGGAGAACGCCGTTCTTAAATCCTTGCTGGAGGCGAAATGATTTGCGGGAAGAAACCTTCGGAAACCCGGATTTGCTGTCAGGATTTTACTATTGTTTTCGCGCCCGCTCACCTCCAGGAAAGGGAAGAGATTAAGTGCGCTAGATTTCACATGAAATGTTTGATTGGTTGATTCGAAATACCGTATTACACAAAGACAAATGTGTTAAGGGTGCTTGATAGTGGCCATATTGGATTTCCTTGGCTCAGTGTTAACCTATGGAAGGCTAAATTTCCAGCGATTGTCGCCTTGGGTATAAAGATTTTTTCTTAAAATTATACACCGTAGTAGAGAAACTTATTTCTTCTATATCTTTCATTTTAGAAATTTCGTTCGCGAAAGGAAATTATTAGCGTTTAAAACTCAGTAAACTATATTTTGTAGAATACAGTGGAACCTCGATCGATCGTTCCCCGAATTATCGTTTTCCTGTATGTGCCGTTTTTTTCACCCAGTCCCGGCGATCATATTGCTTTATCTTCCCGCATCTATCGTTTTCCCTCCTTCATCGTTCAGTTCAGTCGGTCCTTTGAAAACGATAGATCGAGATTCCACTGTGTATGTGTGTGTGTGTATGTATATATATATATATATATATATATATATATATATATATATACAGGGTGTCCATAATTAAAGTCCCACTTTGAAATGGCTGGGGGGGAGGAAAAAAAAAACCACTGGTCAGAATGACTTCAAATTTGAACTGAATATACTGGAAGATGGGGGAAACGATTTGGTATTTGAAAAAAAGAAAAAAAGTTCCAACCGCTTACAGCGCCATCTATTGATACATTTTGGAACTTTTTTTATTATGCCAAATCGTTTCCCCTTTCTTCCAGTATATTCAGTTCAAATTTGAAATCATTCTGACCAGTGGTTGTTTTTTTGCAGCCTTTTGAAAGTGGGACTACAATTATGGACACCCTGTATATATATGCACATATATTTACACAAATTGCATACGTTGATCGTTGTATTTACCATGTTTTTATTAACTCGCTTTCTTGTTTGTGTGTGTGTTTGTCCAGTACAAATCTTGCAATCGATTTTTAACTAACTTCCCGACTAGTTAGACATTTTAAACTTTTAGAATAGATCGGAACACGATGACAATGCATTATTTTAATACTTTTAGCCATCTTTAAGCAGGTTTGAATTCATTTTCAGTTAATTTTGTTTTGTAGACTGGTGCAGCCATCTATCTGCCGGGACGTGAACAAAAAGTGGAACGCAAATTAACTTCCAACTAACTTCATTTTTCAAGTTGATGGGATAATTCATCAAAAAAAAATTTCTTAAAGTATTTATTAATACATAGAATTGTCAAGTTTATATGATTCAACAAAAAATTTTAAAAACATGGTATATAAAAAGTTCTTTTTATCTTGTAATTATTAGAAATAAATGAATGAATATATATATATATATATATATATATATATATATATATATATATATATATATATATATATATATATAGTGAAACCCCTAAAGCGACCAGTGCGGAAAAAGTGGTCGTGGAAAAGAGGTTTCTTCCATAATATTAGCTCTATGGAGTCCATCATCGATTCCGAATAGAATATGGCCATTTAGAGGGGTAGCCGGTTAGAAAAGTTTCTTTTTATATAGAAAAGATAAATCTTTAAATTATATCGGGTATCATAGGAAAAACATTATCTATATGTTAACATTCAGATGAACGAATCCGATAGGAACGAATCCGGTTTTACCCAGCACCCAAGATCCAGCTAAGAATTTTTTCCCCCCGTCTCAGAACATTGGGTTCTGCTGTTCAACTCCAGTATAACAAGCAAATTTATTTCTGGATACTGTGGAATTTCGGACGTAAAAATTTATTGAGGAAAATAAGGTAGCTTCCGTAAACTTCAGACATTCTCCAAAACTGTTAGTTATCAACTTACGGAAACACAATGCTCTGATACGGTAATTGAAGGGCGGCGAAAATTGGAAGTTGCTGACGCGGGGGGGGGGGGGGGGGGCAGCGTGTTGATTATTCGCTAATTTGCTTCGTGACAGCGAGTCGCACGCTTGGGAAAAAATAAACGCATCATAGCTTAGGAGGTCTGCTTTTAAAAGTTTGTCAGGGTCATTAATAAGTCAGAACAGTGCTCCGTTTTTGTAACTTTTGAGATTCTTGATATATTAAGAAAGATGAAAAGTGTAGTTGTTATTCGAAGATGAGGCGGTAATTGGCTGTTTTAAAAAATTTATAGGGTGGCGGGAATGGGAACCGCCAGTGCCGGGTGTTTGTAATTGGTGGCACGTGTATCGATTTAAGGTCTTACGTAGTCGATGTCGCCAATCTTGGACGTTTAGTGGCAGTTAAGTAAAGCTTATATTTCGTGCTTATATTTATGACGTAAGCATGCGTAGTTAAGGAAAGGTTTGTTTTAGGCTGAGTTACGGTAGTGCGTCGATTATACGTATTGTTGTTACTAATGCTCCTTTGCCGGATAAGCCATAACCAGGTCCATTTAAGTCTTCAGGGCGAAGAGATGGGACTAATGCTTAATGCACGGCTATTGGGCACAAAAACGATTCGCAGTCCGATCTTTTGCTGGTGTTACCTCAGTTTTGACCGAGCTCCTTACAGGGGCGACATATGATGAGTTTGTACCCTCCTCCCACCCTTACAAACCACAAGGAGGGACTTTCGGCTTACCGATTTCACGTGCCCATACCCGGTTTAGACATAAGAGCATTCAGTGGCGCTTGGTCGGAACTCGAACCGAGCCTGCTGTGATATATATTCGACCTCGTTATAGTAAACCCGGTGTATAACGAACAAAAATTTTGGTCCCTCCATTTTCTTATTGTGCGTAATTTAATTTGTATTGTCTTTTTAATGTAATCGATTTTAGTCGATTTAATTCATTAATGATCATTTTTATTAGATTTTATCATTTTTTTAATACATCATTATTGAATACACATTACAACTAATGAGTTATACATTTTGTGAACTCTAGCATTGTTCTTAACGGTTCGGATAAAGCGAACAAATCATTTGGTCCCTTGAAGTTCGTTATAACTGGGTTCGACTGTCGTTATCAGTTTTCCCCTTCCCTCCTAATATGTCCCCCTTCCCTCCTAAATATGGCTTTTAAGAAACGCGTATCGTTCTAAATGATATTTCCTCGAGGAAACATTTTATTTTCGCAATAGGAACAGCGTTATACCACAAGGGACCGACCCACAAAAGTTTAGCTGTTGATTTATATAGCTGGTAGGACACCACATGTTTAGCAATCTGGGATAAAAAAATTATTATAGAACAAAAAATTTATTATTATAGGATATTTGTCCTATATATAATATAGAACAAATAATATTCTGTTTTATTAACTGGATAAACAACCACCAGCAACCGGAATGTTTAATTGAAGGCTTCATTAAAACTCAATTTTCGTAGTGTCAGCGTAGTGTGTGTTGGTTTCACGTTGCACAACATTGTCTAGTTGTTTTTTGTATTTTCGTTGAAAAGCGATATTCGCGGGCGTTGTAAGTTAAGGCTGCCGTGTGCTAACCCTATTGGATTAGCTGACTTCAATGTTTACCTATGGAGAAAATTTGTGCAAGGATTGCCGAAATGGATTTAAATATTTAAAAATAAAATTATATTGCGTAATAGAGCAAGAAATTTGATATCTTGGGGCATTTTTCGTTTTCTAAAAAATTGCAAATAATATTTTTAAATTTAAATTATTTGGAGAAAAGGTCTGGATAAGTGTGTTTTAAATGCTCCCGACTTAATTTATAAAATGGACGCAATTTATAAAATGAATCCTCTTGCAAGGTGCAGTAAAGTTCGGGCTACCTGAAAATATAATTTTTATGGGATTATCAGCATTTATGTAGCTGTAAATAGTAGACACATTTTATCCGTAGGTTTATATTGAAGTGAGAGAATCGAGTAGGGTTAGTATACAGCAGCCTTAATGAATAAAAATATTTCTCGTTTCTCCTCGTTTGATTGATTTTTATTACATAAAAATTTCTTCTCGCGATAAAGCTAAACAAGGTGTAAATTTCGCCCGCGATATTTTGTACGGAAAAAATGTGAAATTCGCCCCCACCCGGAGGGTTAAACATTTCTCGGAATTTCATAGCATCTGATCCCGAGCGAGAATTTGCATATTTTAGTTTCCTCCGGATTTAATCTCGACGCGGGCATTCCCACGGACGATGATTGCTGCAGGTCAATAACTGAATCCCTCCGTCATTCTGAGCTCTCTCTCTCTCTCTTCGATTTTATCAGAATGCGCGGAATGCTAATCACAGTTCTGGCTCATCTTACCACCTTAATACTCTCTCCCTCTCTCTGTCTGTCACACCGCGAAATTTCTATTACGAGGAGAGTAATGAGTAGAAAGGAGTGTTTGAATTCATTAAAACGTAGCTTTCCGATGACTCTTTTCGACTTCTCTAACGAGGGAGATTACCATATGCCTGGCACCTCCGATGAGGGGGAATATCTTACAGCGGGTCTAAATTGTCTCATTCACTGGATGATGCATGACGGGGGATGTTCCTTTATCGCCCGCTTGTCGCCGGGATGATTCGGAGAACTTCGTTTATCAGTTCGGAATTGGAAATTATCCGAGTTGTGTATGATAAAATTTAAGGAGGGGTAATGGCTTTTTCTGCTGGATGATAACTCATTTTGCAACTAATGTTGATTAAATTGTTGCATATAATGACTCGTCTTTCTACGCTTCTTATATCTTTAACTGCTTTCATGATACTTTTTTGTGGCTATATCAGTATAGGTATTAACCATGTTTAAGAGAGGTAGGAAATCTGTACTGTAGTAACAGGAACACACAGCTTCTTAATATTGACAGTTAGAAGGAAAATAAATTGGCAAGTAACCTGCGTCAGGACGCAGGCGTATCTGTGAACGTATGTTGTGGGTTGAGAAATGAAACGATGATTACATTAGCTGACAGCAATTTTTTAACGCAGTTCCCCCAGTTATCGCTAGGTGGCGCTACTGGCGTAATGACTTCTTGCTCGTCAATCAATTTCGGCGTTTACTCATGTTTCTCATGCTTTCAACAGCGGTGAAGTGGCGCCTTACTGGTTTTCCCAGACTACGCTCTCTTAATTTTATTTAGTTTCGCTTGGCTTTGATTGTATATGCGTTCCATATGTGTCGGCATAGTCGCTCCGAAATTAATTTAGACACTTCTAATGACTATAACTTTCAGAAATCGCAACCGAACTTCACGAATGCAAGTACTTTACACTCATCCCGTTGTAACAAAACCGCAGACGTCTTACTTGTGTAGCATCTGTGTAGTTCGTGCGGTACGGGCGTGTAAAGGTCATAGACTGACTCTATTCAGGCATATCTTACGCCCCTCTCCCCTCCCATGTCATCCAGCATTCTGTTTATAATATTGGACCTTTGGCTTTCAAACGGGATACCACTTGTTACTATGCGCTGATTAGTTGCCTAGTTATAGATTGCCACTAATTTCGTTACCCCCCCTTCCCAATTTGAAGAATTGCATCTCATATAGGACCGATTTCAAAGACGTAATCTTCGCAAAAAATTGTGCGTGGTACTCTCAGAAGTTTGAAATGAAACTTCTTATCGTATACGCCAGGGGTGTCAAACTCAAAGGCTACCTTGGGCCAAACAAACAAGGTTTAACTATAGGTCCCCCCCCCCCCCAAAAAAAAAATAAATAAATAAATAAAATAAAATAAATAAATAAATAAATAAATAAATAAATAAATAATTAAAAAAAATAAATAAATAAATATTAATAGAAACGTAGGTTTATTTACTTAATTACAGTATATTCAACATAAATATATGCATTTTGTTTAATAAAAGCAAAAAAGAGTATCCTTAAAAAAAACATTTAGCTAATTCTTCCTATCTTATTATAATTCTACGTCGGTTATTTTATTATATATTATTGTGTGCCAATATATTGGCCGGGCCGCAAAAATGTTCGTCGCGGGCCGCGAGTTTGACACCCCTGGTATACGCGAAAGCGCGAGATCGACACATTTCTGAATTGCGGAGTTACCGTTTCGGTTCCAGTCACGGGATCATTGCTTGCTTGGCCGAATGACTTTGCATGGATTGCGAGAAACTATTTAAATACTTAAATTGTTTAGCTTTTCTATTTTATTAAGTCAATTGATTAATCAAATAATATTTATAATGCGAAAACAATAAATGCAGTTATTTTGACTTTTCTTTGCTTTCTGTTCCATACTAAACTTATATTACAGTATCTCATTCGCGAATTTAGTTTACTATCCACTTATTTGTAGGGAATATTTTTAGGTTTAAATTATCTCACTTATTTCCTGTAATTCATATCTAACGAGTTTCTTTTTGTACAGAAGCTTAGATTTCTGCCTTAAACTCCATGTCTCTTTTGTCTTTGAATTATTTTGGCACTCATTTGCTTCGAGAATTCAGAGTTGAATTTTACGCAGAAGCAAAGAATTCGCCTCTAGGAAACAAAAACTAAATATATATCCCGTCTCATTTCAAATTTCAAATGTTTGTTGCGACCCAGACTTTCAGAAGGCCCGAGGCATCTCTGATTTTTGTAGAGTTGACGTTTGCAGTGGTGTCGATCGAATCCATGAATTCCAAACTTTGTGATGTTTTCCGAAAGGCCGAACCGGATGACCTAGAATCGAATTGAACAAGAAATGGGTGCGCAAGAAATATATATATATATATATATATATAGATAGTGGCGTAGCAAGGGGGGTCTATCATGCCCCGGGCGCCAAATGGTCCTCAAGACAGACAAGATTTTCCGGAAAATTTCAGTTGGGGGCGCCAGTTATGCTCGCTACGCCACTGTGATATATATATATATATATATATATATATATATATATATATATATATATATATATATATATATATGTGTGTGTGTGTGTGTGTGTGTGTGTGTGTGTGTTAGTTAAAAGAATCATCGGGCATCATTTCTCAACCAATTCTTTTAGAGGCAAAAACGGGTTTAATTTTCTGAATAAACTATTTGTGATAAGCAACTTTATTGGAAAGCAACAAAGATTAACAAATTTAACGTATAATTAAACGTAATAGCAAACATAAAAGCTTATTAAAACTTAAAAATGAATGATATTTCAGAGGCATTTGCTTTACTTTTTATAAATTGAATTTTTAGAAATTGAACAATTTTTTTTGTTTTTTTGTTCCTTGTGTTATAAATTTGTAAAATTCGCGGTCGTTTTGAAATGATGGGGCTAAAACTACTATCGGGTTTATTAATTGTTTAGGGATTAAATAATAATAGAATTGGGACAAGTTCATAGTTAAGTTCTGCAATGTTCTTTTTCTTAGGGGTGGGGGTGGGGGAAAGCGGACACATTGTTCGTAAATTCGTACTTATTATAAAAAATTCATGTAGATCAATAATTCCTTAGATAAAATTCTGGGTTTGAACAGTCATAACAGTATATTTACTCAAGTTTTATCCGAAGTGTTTCAACTATTTGTCTTGTGAGATTGAATTCAGCGTACTTTACGCATTAAATCCTGAATCAACTGCTCAAAATTTGATCAGTTTGATGTTTTAGAATACATTTCGACGGGATGAAATGTAGCAACGGTATAAAAGGTCCTGAAAGCGCCTGTCTCACGTTAACGCCAGGTTAGAATGCCATATTTCCAAAGCTTCTCTGAAATAATATTGATCGAATTCGGAATGATGAATAACTCCGAATATGCTTAATGTCATTTGCAGTTATTGAAAAGTGTTTCACCTTCTGATGTGTTTGATTTTAGAATTTGTATAAGCCTTTAATTTTTTTGTGACTGAAAAAAAAAATAAGTAGAAAGTTCTAATAATAATAAAAAAGTATTTAAAATAGTAAGTTTGGTGTTTAGAAAAACTAAATACTTTCATCTCCTCAGCCGACTATTTTTTTACATATTTTTAAGGAGTTATAGGACTCATAAAGTGTCAGTAAGTAAAAAAAAATAGATAAACTTTGACATTTTATACCTCTTAATGTATTTCATCTAAATGTTTACTTTTTATTTATTTTTAATAACTATGTTTTGTCTTGTTTTTAGAAAATATTTTTGAAGATATACCGTGAAAAATATTTTTATACACTACATCGAAATAGAGCCTTTTCGTCCGTGAAAATTTTGATAATCATAGCTTGCGTGCAACATTATTCCCAAAATAATTTATCCAACATAAGCAAATTTTGGTGTATAAATACACTTTATAAATATATTGTTAACCCTTAGAAAAAAAAAGCTTTAAAACAAAATTTAGCTATTTTTAATATGTAGCTTTATGTTTAGTTATTCCTAAATTGTCGGAAAATTTCTACAGTTCATGCCGTAATAAACACAAAACACTGTATGAAATGATGAAGATTTAAGTATAGGTTTTAGATGTTAATATGGTATAACTCTCCTAAATATTTCATTAAAAAATATTGAATAGTTCAGAAGATATCCTGTGCACTATGCTAAAAAAAATCACAGTTTGAGAAAAACGACGTGTGTGTGTGTGTATGTTATATATATATATATATATATATATATATATATATATATATATATATATATATATATATGTAATATAAAAATAATTTTTATATTAATTATCTGACTTGTCTATATTCCTATAAAACATAATTTATTCCATTTCTAATGATGATATAATAGCTCTTAAAGTTTGCAGTAGTTAATCCCTTCGTTCCCCTATAGACAGAGAAATATCCTGATAGACTTAGAACAGCCTCTGTCTAGGGAGACTGAACCGATAAGGATCATCGGACACGCCCTAGTCCATGACGTAGCATAGCGTCATAGGGATTATTGCTTACACCAAGTCTTCTGTATGTTCCCGATATAAAAAGTGAACACGGCATGAAGCCGGGCTCTTCTTTATAACGATTGTACATAGAATATGTCACACGGTCTAGCTCCCTCCCTATGGGGAACTCCATATGAACAACAATAAAACTATTTTAAATCATTCGACTGTTTACTGCGTCCCAAGAATTCTTTTATAGCTGTTCCAACGATGCCTATTTCTATGATATTACAAGCCGTCAGGATTATAAAGGGGACTAGACAAAATGATTAAATTTTGTGGGACGCAGGCGATGGCTGAAATTCGTTCTTGGAGGAATGTGTTGTGTCTACCCGCCAAATTCCCTGCTAAACCGAAACGGAAGCTGGAATACAGATGGAGGAAGACAGACAGCGTTTTAAGAGGTGTTAGTTCCGATGCAGTATTCCTACGGCCACTGCGACATCAATAATGTTTTTGCGTGTGAATACACTTGTTTTGAAAAGGACCAACCTTCTGTTCGAACTGGATCCCAAAGCCTGGATACTTTCCTATTTGAGTGCTACCTGTGGATTAATCAAAGAACAGTGCGAGTCCAATGCTTCCAGGATTAAAATACACGAAAGTGAACAATCTAAGCCGATTTTTTTTTTCGTTTCGTGCATGACGATTCCAGTGAAATATGAACAAAAACTGTACATAAGGAGTAAATTTTTTTTTATTATTTTTTTTTTTTTCGTTCAAGGAAGTGGTGAATCATTACGTGAGTAATTTTTCTTTCTTTATTAAGTCATAAATAAATGTGGATAGGAATTTTTTTTTTGAATTGAATAATGAATAATTTTAACAAATGGTTTATATCTCAATATGCTGTAGTTTTATAATGGTTTATAACTGAATCTGCTTTATGTGTAAATATTTTGGAATTTGTATATTAATATTGTAACCATGTTACTTAAGGATATTGACGTAATTTGTAAAGCTTTGAAGAAGCAAAAAGCTTCAACGGTCAAGTTATTAGATAAACTCATATTCCAAAATGGAAACACGAGATTAGATCGTAATAGAGTTTTAAATTTTTGTGGCTTTAAAAATGAAGTTGGAGATAAAGAGTTTTTAGCTAAAGTGAATGAAATTTCAGAACAGTTTAAGTTAACGGAATTGATTAAGATTTGCGATATTTTAAATATTTCGGGAGAAGGTGAAAAGGAGGAAATTACTAAACATATTATTTCGTGCTTATCTAATTTCGAATTTCTTAAAAATTCGATAATTGCAGAGGACATTTCGGAAGACGAAATTAGTCTCGAAACAGAACAGGCTGAATTTCAGTCCGGATCCACAAATAAAGTCAATAATGAAAATAGTACTCAAACCGAAACAGGTGGGGTACAACTTACAGATATTACCGCAAATACTACTCAAACCGAAAACCTTATAAGTAATAACGAAAATGATACCCAAACCGAAACGTTTGGAGTCAAAATGAAAAATAATACAAGTAGAGAACATGAAATCAAAAGCAGTAATGACGAGGAAAACAGTTATTCTAAAATCGAAAATGTCGATAAAAATTCAAAATTGTCAAACATGGGAGAAACAAAAATTATGGTAAACTTCTCTGACATTGAGGCAGTGATTCCTCTCTTTAAGGGAGAAAAACATGAAAATATCGTACAATGGTTTGAAACTTTTGAAAATCATGCTGCATTATTCTCCTTATCTGAGTTTCATAAATTTTTATTCGCAAAACGTTGTCTTAGAGGAAACGCACTTCTGTTCATTCGTAGTGAAACTTCAGTCAATTCTTTTGACAAACTAAAGAAATTATTAATTGAAGAGTTTAAAGTAACATATAATTCGGCGGAAATACATAACATCCTACAAAAACGTAAAATAAAATATAATGAGTCAATGCAAGAATATTTTTTAACCATGAAACAAATTGCTAATCAAAGTAATATAGACGAAGGTGCTTTAATCACCTACGTCATTAACGGGATTAATGACACTACACAGAACAAAGCCATTTTATATGGATGTGAGAATTTAGTTGAGTTTAAAAATAAATTGAAAATTTACGAACAAATTCGCAAAGACATCGACAAAGTAAAAGTACCGTTCCATCGGGTACCCTATACGAATGGAAAGACAGAAAAACTTAAACCGGAAATCCGTTGTTTTATTTGTCAACAGCTAGGACACAAATCTTTCCAATGTAGTAAGAACAAGAAAATTACACCACGAATGTATAATAATTCAAAACCTGCAAAGGCTCAAACGACGCATGCGGTGCAAGAGTTGCCCCCCAACCCCTGTAAGTTTTGCGCAAACATAGGGATCATGAATTCTTATCATTGGGGATTCTCTTGCATCAATAGACCATCTACGTCTGAAATTGCAGCGCCTAAGCCACAACCCGAAAAGTGACAATTAATAGTATCCGGATACACAAACAAAACGTACGTACATAATAAAAGAAAAACAAACAATGAAAATAACTCGAGTTCGAATAATAAGATATGGTTAAATATTGATACGGGATCTTCGCTGAATATAATTCCAAGTAAAATTGTTGAAAAATTAAATGTTCCCATTAGAGAAAATAAAGTGATAAACGTGAAACAAACAAAAGGGCTAATACAGCTTTACAAAACATGCAATCTCTACCTTAAAATTGGTAATATTGTTAAATCGGCAGAGTTTTTCATACTTGACACCGATTTACCATATGCCCTCTTGGGTTTAAAGAGTTGTGTTGATTTTCGTTTGGTAATTAATTGTGCGAACCAAATTGTTGAGCAGGATGGGAGAAAACTGATCACTTTCTCTAGTTCTGAATGTAGCGATTTGTCTTTGCATATCATGCCCGAAAATCATGTTGAGCTACATGTTAGTAACGTTAAAGATAAAAAGGAAGTAAAGAAAAAGAATAAAAATGAAAACGTTTTAACATTTTCGAATGTTTCCGAGATGGATTCTGGTAATGGGTGCACACATTATCAGAGTACAGTCGAGGAAAAAACGAAAATGAGTGAAAATGTAGGAAGTTCCGAAATAAAAGAACTTTTAGAGGAATATGAAGACATATTTGCGAAAAATAAATATGACGTGGGATCAGTAAGAATAGAACCCCAAAGAGTGATATTGACTTCCGATTTGCCAGTTTCGTTACGCGCATATAAAACTTCACCAAAACAACAAGAAGAAATTGATACTCAAATTGAAGAGTTATTAAAAGCCAATATCATAAAAGAAAGTTCGTCTCCATTTTCGGCACCAGTAACACTTGTTTATAAAAAAGATGAAAACAAAAAGAATAGGTTATGTATTGATTTCAGGAAATTAAATCAGGTGACGAAGTCGGATGCCGAACCATTACCTCTGGTCGAGACATTGATTGATAAACTAGCTCAAAGTACATATTTTTCAAAATTGGACATGGCCTCAGGTTACTGGCATATCCCTATTCACCCAGATGACACAGAAAAACTCGCTTTTGCAACCCATAATGGATTATATGAATGGCTACGTTTACCTTTTGGTTGGCGCAATGCACCCAGCATTTTTCAGAGAACAATTCGTAGAATTTTAACTAAATATAAAATTACATTTGCTGCAAATTATTTTGATGATATTTTAATTTTTTCAGATAGCTATTCTAATCATATTGAACACATTCAACAAATTTTTGATATCTGCAGACAGGAAAACTTAAAACTAAAATTTTCTAAATGTTCCTTTTTACAAAAACAAATTCAATTTTTAGGATATGAAATTACCAATGGGATTGTCACTCCGGATAACACCAACATTGAGGTTATTAAAAAGCTAAAACCACCCAATAATTTAAAATCTTTACAAAGATTTCTCGGTTCAATTAATGTGTATCATAAATTTATTGACAAATATGCCACTATTAGACAGCCACTAAATAACTTGTTAAAAAAAAATACACCTTGGCAATGGACTGAGAAATGCCAAGAAGCGTTTGAAATGTTAAAAAGAACTTTAATTTGTAAACCTGTGTTGAAAATTTTTAATCCAAAAGCTGAATGTCATATTTATGTTGATGCCAGTCACACTGGTGTAGGAGCGGTTTTAAAACAAACAGATGCTTCTGGTGTCCTATACCCTGTCGCGTTTCACTCCCGCTCATTAAAAGATTATGAAAAAAATTATTGTATTACTGAGCTGGAATGTCTCGCTATAGTGGATTCTTTAAATAAGTTTCATCATTATCTTTTCGGACAAAAATTTACCATACATACGGACCATGCGGCTTTAGTTTGGCTCAAAAATGTTAAAAACTTAAAAGGAAGATTGTTCCGCTGGTCTTTGCAGTTAAGTATGTATGAATATGATATTAAATATACAAAGGGCACCACAAACATCGAAGCAGACATGCTCTCTCGTGATGTACCAGATAACAATGTACACAATGATGTTATTGTAAACAATGTTGAAACTCAGGTATCACATCTCTTGCAGTTGAGTGAAATTACCGAGGCTCAAAAAAATGACAATTTAACTGGAAAGTTTGTCGAAATTAACAATGTTTTATGCCTTCGTAAAAAAGGGTTTACAAAGATTGTAGTACCTTTTTCTTTAAGACTGAAATTACTCAAAATTACTCATGAAAAATTTGGCCATCCTGGTATTCAAAAAACAATTAATTTGCTCACCCCTGTTTATTATTGGCAAAATATAACTTCTGATATTAGTAATTTTATTAAACACTGTCATACATGTCAAGTAAATAAAAAACCTCGACAAAAAAGATTTGGACTTTTGCAATCAATGCCTCCGGTTGACAAGTCATTTGACTTGATTGCAATTGATAGTGTGGGTGGCCTTAACCATTACAATTCAACTAAAAAATACCTGACGTTAATTATTGACCATCACACTCGATTTATATGGGCTTTTGCTTCAAAATCAATTACAACAGAAACTTACACTAACTTCCTAAACCAAATTTTTCAAATTCAAGTGCCAAAGAGTATCTTAAGTGATAGAAATCCAGCTTTCACATCTTCTCATTTTAAAAAATTTCTTAAGCATTATAACGTTTAACAACTATTGACTACAGCACACAGACCAGAAACTAATGGCAAAGTGGAGAGATTAGGCCAAACAATAATCACACGTTTAAAATGTAAAATTAATGAATCATCTACAAAAGTTCCATGGCCTAAATTACTAAAGGAAGTAACTCACGAATACAACTTGACCCCTCATTCCGTTACTAAATTTCCACCAGCCTATTTAATGTATAGCACAATTCCATATACAAATCCATTAAAGGAAAGTATTTATCCTCCTGTTGAAGAGGCGAGAAAAATAGCAGTTCAGAGAACAAAACATTACCATGAAAGGAATAAAATACATTACGATGCTAGATTTGTGGATATACAATTTACACCTAATGAGTCAGTCATTTATGAAGAATTTAAATACCCTAATACTAGGAAACTGTCTCCAGTTTTCAGTGGTCCTTATAAAATCCTTAGCAAAATTTCTGACGTTAATTATGAAATTAATAAGAAAAATACCCACTCTCAAGAATCTTCAGAAGTTGTGCATGTTTCGAAGTTACGAAAATACCATGCACCAGATAAATTTAAACTGAGTCATGAATAATGTAAATAAAGTATGAATGTTTGTATATTATTATAGGGTTGTATTTTTTTATGTATTGTTGTATTGCAATTTTTTCAGTATTATGATAGTGCATTTGTATTCAGTTTTATTTGGCTCAGCAGTGAAAGGACAATAATTTCTCTGCAAAAGACTGTATAAGCCAAAAAACAAAACAACCATGGTTGTCACCACTTGTTACCACATGTTTTTTCTTCAAGACGTCTTATATTTTTATATTGTATTGTGCTTTTTGTAGTATACGTTGCGATTTTTATGTTGAACTTGCAAAGAATATTGAAATTGGAGAGAATATTATGCAAAGATTGTTGTTAAAAATTTTATAAGTGAGCATTCAGAGATTTGAATGTTAATTTTGTACACAGAAGAGTTGGTGGATAGGTTCAGTTTTAAATTGTCAGAATAGGTAAATTAATTTTTCTTTTGTTTGGCATGGGGAATTTCTTTTTCTTTGAGGGGGGGATGTAATATAAAAATAATTTTTATATTAATTATCTGACTTGTCTATATTCCTATAAAACATAATTTATTCCATTTCTAATGATGATATAATAGCTCTTAAAGTTTGCAGTAGTTAATCCCTTCGTTCCCCTATAGACAGAGAAATATCCTGATAGACTTAGAACAGCCTCTGTCTAGGGAGACTGAACCGATAAGGATCATCGGACACGCCCTAGTCCATGACGTAGCATAGCGTCATAGGGATTATTGCTTACACCAAGTCTTCTGTATGTTCCCGATATAAAAAGTGAACACGGCATGAAGCCGGGCTCTTCTTTATAATGATTGTACATAGAATATGTCACACGGTCTAGCTCCCTCCCTATGGGGAACTCCATATGAACAACAATAAAACTATTTTAAATCATTCGACTGTTTACTGCGTCCCAAGAATTCTTTTATAGCTGTTCCAACGATGCCTATTTCTATGATATTACATATATATATATATATATATATATATATATATATATAACATATTAGTCAAAACAAATTTCAGCCATAACTCCGTAGATAATGAGAATTTTTGCACGCGGTTTGAAATAAAATGCTAAGCACACTTTCTCGTTTAACATTTGTTTTTCTTTTCTTTTTCAGAAAATCGATTTAAAAAAAATTCCTATGATATCTCTTAAGGGTCTTGTGTTTAGCCTGCGACTTTAAATGGAACACCTCGTAATAATATTGATTGCGTTAGGCGTAATGAATAACCTGAGTATACTTAATGTCAGTTGCAGTTATCCAAAGCATTTCAACATCTGAGGTGTTTGATTTTAGAATTTGTGTAACCTTTGATTTTTTGCGATTAAAATAAAGTAGAAAATAATAATAATAAATAGTATTTAAAATAATAAGTTTATTGTTTAGAAAACCCAAGCACTCCCAGCTTTTAAGTCAATCATTTTTTTACTTTTTTAAGGGTGTTGTATTTTGCCTGGGACTGTAACTGAAATACCGCGTAATAAGTAATAATACAGTGAAACATTTCTAGTAGGCCACCCCTCTAAACGGCCACATTGTGAGAACTGATTCAAGAGTCCATATAGAGCCAATGTTATGGAAGAAACCACTTTTCGACGGCCACCCCTCAAAACAGCCACATTTTTTTCGAAAACTATTACTGGCCGTCATATAGAAATTTCACTGTAGAAACTGAATTCTGCGTAATGAATAGCTCCGAGTGTGCTTAATGTCGTTTGCAGTAATCTAAAACATTTGTATATCTGATATGTTTGAATTTAGAATTTAAATCAAACTTTGCTTTTTTGTGAGTTAGGGCAACAATGGACCATGGAAAAACTTTTATTTATTTATCAACAAATTGCTTTAAAATTTTGTGTACTTATACAGTGTTGTTTAGAGATGAAAATTCTAAATAAAAAAATAAATAATCAGAATGTAATTAAGATATTACTTAAAATCAGTTTGTTAATTACTCTATTTAAAAATGCTCCATGCACATCAATTTTTGTCTCAGATATCTAATTTTCTTTCTTAAGCTAGTTTTATATAGTTATAATAAAAGTTACTCGCAATATTTGACTTACAGTCATATTTATAAAACCTAGAAAAGAAATCGATAAAAATGGGTCATTTTATGCAAAATTATATCAAAAAAAATTTTTTATTGTAAAAATTTTAAGTTGTTTTAAAATAGTACAGAGGCTGTTCACACATTTTTTAGACGATGTATATTGTATTCACAAAACTAAATTACATAAAATTCTTGTGTTTTAAATGTTCTATTTGACATCCCTTATTCTGAACTATCTTTCGACACCGCAATTTCCAAGATAATAATGCCTTTTGAAGTGTCAGAAGAGGTATTCTATCCCATACCTCCTGAACAGCTTTCCAGACTCCTGTAAGGGTTTTGGGACGACGTTTGGATAATGTAGATTTTAAAAGTCCGAAAGCACAAAAATCCATAGGTGATACATTGTGAGATTTAGTAGGGATATCAGTGAAGGGTATGGCCTTGATACCAGTTTTTTGTTCCATTTCTTTTAGGAAATTTACAGTGGATTTTGATGTGTGACTGCTAGCTTTGTCCTGATGGAGTCTCACAGATTGATGGCACTGTGGGTAAAGCGATGGTATTTCATTCAGAAAAATTGGCGATAAAATATGTTCCTGATAGTATTTGGAGTTAATCTTGACATTTTTTTCGACTCTCTTTATTTTTAACTTGCCATTATAAGAATAACCAGCAACAATCATGAATCCCTTAGAAAAACTTTCTTTCGATTCTTTGAACCATGTACTTAAATTTTTTTCTCCTTTTTTATGATAATAAAGGGCTCTTTTTTTGTTGCAATCATTTAAATACACCCATGATTCATCTATTGTGACAATTGTTTTCCATTTTTCTTTGGATAAGTGTTTCTCATATAGAATTCTGCAGCGGGTCCTGCGTTCAGCGATATGATTTGGAAGAAGACGATGCACATTGCGTTTTTTCGCTTTCTTATGATTTAAATCAACGTTTATCATTTTGTTTACAGCGGACACCGAGCATTTTAATGATTTTGCAACTGTCCTTTGACTAGGGGGATTTTCTTTTAACATTAAACAACGTACCTTTGCAATAGTCGAAGATGTCCGTTTTTTCCTTGGATACTTGTTTGGAATTTTTGTCCTACTTGAGGCTCCAATTTGAAGTTTTTTTCCTTTCTTGTTGACGATATTACCTATCGACGCTTTAGATATCACAAAACCATGACTGTCACATCGTTTTTGGATAACGGAGTATGCATATTTCTCTTCGGAAAGAGCATAAATGCATCCTTCGAACCACTGCTTTGTTAAAAACGCCCTTTTGAATAAAAACAAAACTTTCAAGCTGTAGACGATAATTTTGACTTTTAAAAACATAGTACAATTGCAATTATTTCTTTTGCAGCAAACTATTTTTTATTACCGCTTACCAAAATCGTCTAAAAAATGTGCGAACAGCCTCTGTATAATGAATTTATGAGTAAGTTTTATTCTAACATATATAAATAATCATTTTATGAAATTTTATGGAAATTCAAAAAAAATAATGATGCATGGAACATTTTGAACTTACCGAAACGACGTGAAAACTTGTTTTCAGAAAATAGCATTTAAAGTTTTAATTTGACTAACATTTCCATTGTTTACGTTTGAAAAAATACTTATAACTCGATTAATAATGATCGGATCAACATACTTTCTAAAAAATAATTTAGAGCTGATGAGCTGCAGAATCATTTTCTGAAAGAAGAAGAAAAAAATCTTTTTGGGGACATATTTTTGTCAATCTGAAGGTCCATTGTCGCCTTAAAATAATGACTAAATAATCATAGTTATAATAAGTTTGAAGTTAAGAAATACTAAAAACATTTCAGCTTTTAAGCCAATTATTTTTTTACCTCTTTTTAAGGGTGTGGTATTTAGCCCGCGACTATAACTGAAATACCTCATAATAACTTATCAACTTATCAGCTATTTATATCCCCCACCCCTGTTAATTCCTCCTGCCTCATTTGTACAGTTTTTATGAATGTTTTATTTTATTTCGATTTTTTCCACTTCACAAGCATTTTGCAATTCGCCCTGATAACAATCTCTTTATAAACTTTCAAATATTTATCCCCATGCAATCAGAATAGACCTTAATAATTTCCCTATATTTCATAACTATGTTCGTTTATTAGAGAAATTTTTTCCCCTCGAGTCATGGAAACTTTTTGATCTATAATTGCTTTGCCCTTTGAATTTCTACCTCCTTTTGAACTTTTTTCGAGTTGAATGTTCCATTACTTTAATTGCCTCCCGTTGGAATTTTTTTCCCCTCTTTCTATTTATTATCTATCGCTGCTGTATGTACGAAAATGATACGAATATGGTAGTTCATTTCAATTTTTTTTTCTCCCTCTGTACTGGATGCTGATATATTTTTTTCCCTCTAAGGATTTTATTCACACAGATCTTCCCCGTCTTTCAAAAATCATTTTGGAAGTTTCTCTTATATGGAAAAAGTTCTGATCTACGTGAGGGGGTTTCCGTGGCCAGAGAGGGGGGGGGGGGCGAATCTGCATTGAATTTATTTTATCGTCATTTATTTTCAATGATATCAGTTTTCAAAGTCGAAAACTTCGCTTGTTTAAAAAGTTGATTTTAGGAATTGTTAGGGTATCGTTTTTTTTTGGTGAAAAGAGTGTTGCCCTGAGTGAACCTGATTAGGAAATGTCGATTTTTTTAATTTATTTTATTTTTTTTTGGGGGGGGGGTCATTTGTTTTTTGATATTACTGTATTTAGCATGACAAGGTTAATCTTATCGCTCCTTTGGCTTTCGGTATCAGGGTCTGTGGGTTCGAGTCCCACCCATGGCATGGGCGTTTGTAGCCGTTCTGAATCAGCTTTAAGCAGTAGGTCCCGTCTAATTAGCTCTCGTGTAGCAAAAATTGACTGTAGCGTTCCAAACCAAACCAAACCAAACCAAACCAACTCATTGCTCCTGTATTTTCTTTATATTATAACCATTGTCAGGAGAGTTCCAGGACTGAGCTCGTAAAACATAATTTATACAACTTAGCAACTTATGATCCTAGATTTTGTCAAAGTTGTCCCCTCGGATATCTGTGTACAGCTGCTACCGTTTCTGGAGGTCATAGAAGCAAGCAGAGAAAACTTCCTCCGTGATGTTGCATGGGTCCCTAGGGCTCACGTTTCTCACAAGCTGCTTGAAAATCCTTATAAGCGAAGGTGCAGCCGCGCCATAATATTTATCAAATCCAAAAGTATATACTGCACGCACAAGAAAGTCCAGTGTTCAGAAATTAATTTAGAGTTGTAACCTGATGGTAATTACTCCATGAGGAGTAAGACTAGGTCACCTAAACATGCCCCTCTAAAGGCCTGTTCACCTAGCACAGGGGTGGCGAACCAATGGCACGCGACACAATATTTTGGGCACGCCACCGATCAAAACGGTTTGCATTTAAATTAAAAATAACATGAAATATTACGATCGAACGGGAGTGAACCTGCACTACGGAGTGATCCCGGCGCGGTGCGCGGGGCAGCGGGCGGAAAGTCACAAGCCGGCACTGTATTCATGCTGAGAATTTCAAATCTGGTGGACCGAGAAATATGGCATGATTAGTAAAGCGCTTTGTCGCGATTAGTAAAGGCGACAAAGCGGTGTGTGTTTTATGTTCTGGAACAGTGGTACGTAGAACATCGTCTGTAAAACGACATTTTGAAACAAATCACAAATCTATTTGTCAGAAAAGCGAACCAGAGCAAAAGGAATTAGTTGCAAGTGCAATAAAAGACAGAAATAAACAGTCGACGTCTATGATTAAATATGTCGGCAAAAATTGTCCTACGAGCCCGGCAAGTTAATCGGCTGCAAATGTCGTTGCTCGGCATAGTAAACCTTTTCAAGAGGGAGAGTTTTTGAAGGAAGCCTGGTTTAGATGCGCGTCCTCACTTTTTGATGATTTTGATAATAAAGATAAAATAATTCAGCGCATCAAAGATACTCCTTTATCTAGAAACACAATAAAAGAAAGAATCTTAAAACTGGCCGGAAATGTAACAGATGAACGAAAAAATGACTAACTCCGCTCCTTTCATATCGCTATGTCTTGACGAAACTACTGATGTCACTAAATCTGCACGTTTAGCGGTTTTTGCTCGATATTGCGTAGGAAACGTCATTAAGGAAGAATTAATTGCGATAATATCGTTGCTAACAACTACAAAGGGCTCAGATATTTGTACGGCTGTTAAAAATTCGCTTGCTGAGAAAGAAATTGATCTGAAAAAATTGTTTCGGTAACAACTGATGGTGCTCCAAGTATGGTGGGAGGGGGGGGGGGGGGGAAAGGCTTCATTAGTTTATTTCAAACAGACGTAGTACATTCGATTCTTGAATTCCACTGCATCATTCACCAACAAGTCTTATGTGCTAAGAGTTTGTTTGGTTTAACATCTCTTGATAATGTAATGGCGTTAGTTACAAAAATAGTCAACCTCATATCGTCGCAGGCATCGTCGTAAAGTTTGATGCTTTGTTGGATGAAGTCAACTCGGTGTATTATGGCTTACTGATGTATAATAATGTTCACTGGTTGAGCCGCGGGAACGTACTTCAAGATTTGTTGACTGCTTGGAAGAAATAGGACTGTTTCTGCAAAATGAGGGAAAAATTGATCAATACCCACAGTTGTTGGATGTTATGTGGCTTTCAAAATTGATGTTTTTTTACAGACATATGCTAACATTTCAATGAATTGAACATAAAACTTCAAGGCACAAATAAAACAATTATCGTCATGATGAATCTCATTCGCGCTTTTGACGCTAAACTGCATGTTTTCAGGAACGATATTATTACAAAAAACTACAAATATTTCCCAAACTTGAAAAAATATATCAAAGATTTAGATGTACATGAGAAACCAGACGAAGAAAAAGTTATTGATGCATTAAGTTTCGCAATTGATTCTTCAATCAAGGAATTTTCAGCGAGATTTTCTCAGTTCAAAGAATTATGTACCCTGATGTGATTTCATTTGATAAACTGAACTTGTCCCAATTCGATTGGTTGGAAATTGAAGAATTTGAAATGCAGCTGATTGGTTTCCAGTCTAGTTTAATATGGATTCAAAAATTTATTGAAACAAGGAAAAAGTTGGAATTGATTGAAACAGAAAGACTAACAAGTAATATAAGTAAAAATGCCAATAACAAAATTTTGGCAACATGGAATTCGATTCCAGATACATTTAACTGTTTGAAGAAGCTGGCTCATGCTATTTTAACCATATTTTCATCTACTTATGCCTGCGAGTCATTATTTTCAGAGATGAATAACATTAAAAACTCGCTTAGAAACCGTTTGGAAGATGATTCCAGTTCAGCATGCATTCTGCTAAAAGTAACATCTTACTACCCTAATATAAGTTATTTATCATCTAATCTGCAACAACAGAAGTCACACTAATGTTACTTTAATTTGAAATACACATATCACTGTATTTTTTTGTTAGTAAATAAAGAGTTTTGAGTTGTTAGTAGTTAGTTTTATTATTTTCCCAATAATCACTAAGTCAAAATTATTTGACGACACGTCTATGGCCTCATTAAACATTTCTTTAGAAAAAATGGCACCGTTGATCCGTAAAGGTTCGCCACCCCTGACCTAGCAGTTCGTTAGCGTTAGCGTAAAAGGTCAACGGAGTGTTCACGGATGATGATACGTGAGTCAACAGATGATGTCATAGCGCTCAGCTATATGATTAGTTAAAATTTAACGCTGACGCTAACGTAGTGCTATGTGAACAGGCCCTTAGCCTGGGCAAGTCCGTTTCCGGCCGGAACCAGGGAAGGTGAGGGGCAACCGATAACGATCACAATGCATCCCACAGCTCCAATAGACGATACAATTCCACTAAGAGATGCATAGTTACTCCCGCTATTACCCGCACTCAAATGAATTTCACCTCTTTGAAATTTAGTACTCTGGAAATGAGTCTCACTGCAACAACGCCGGAATTCGTTCATATTTATAGAGGCTAGATTTAGCATCTGCCGTCGTTTTAAATTACAGTATATTTCGGAACATAAGACTCTTTTTTTTTTTTTGGGGGGGGGGGGGACGACCTTAAAATTGTAAAGCGTCTTATGGTCCGAAGGCAACATTAAAATAAAATTAATTTTGTATTATATATATATATATATATTTTTTTTTTTTTTATATAATTTATTATATATATATATATATATTAAATAAGAAATTGAAAATATCTTTATATACCTAACAAAATGCAAAATATTCTTTTCTAAAATCCCTCCCATAAATTTGAGGTGCGTTTTATGGTCCGAAAAATATACTCTCACTCACTCACTCACAAACAAACAACCAAATCTGGGCTGCCTGCTTATTAATTGACTGGATTCTTACAAAGCATGAGAATAAAATAAATCTACAAAGTTTTTTTTTTTTTTTTTTTTTTTTTTTTTTTTTTTTTTTTTTTTTTTTTTTTAAATTCCCATATTAGCCTGACGATGAATATTTTTTGAGTAGTTTGTTAAATGCTCCGTCTGTATAACACAGAGTATAATTGACCTCTTATTTTAAGGTCTAATCTTTTGCTTATTGACAGAATGCATTTCGCTCTGTTGACGGCGAATAGCACTTATTCATTGAATACTATGGGGAATTTTCTCCTTCCTTCTAAATCTTATTGTTTTTAAATTACAATGCGGTGCCACCAATCATTTTCCTTAAGCGATATTTAAAGCGAATCTGTCGTTTGTATAGGCAATCAATTAAAATACTTTCAGTTGGTTTTGATAGCTCGTTCTTAGTTTTTCAGGTGGAGATGGATTTTTCTGTATGCGTGCTTTTTTTTTTTCTTTCTTTTTGCCGTGGAGGTTTATATGTATATGCGTTTATGCGTGTAATTTTGAATATATTTAAAGGAACTTGTGATTATTGTCTGTACAGGAAAAAGAAACCAGATCTATACGAATGCTTTTGAGGACAGGTGTTTTCGATATTTTGTTTTCTGTATGGAAATTTCTGTAGTGTTTTCGTTTTTATATCATGGATATACAAATTTTTGCATTTTGAAAAATTTCCTCTAAGGGAACAGTAATTTCCCTCCGTCTAGATTTCTTTTGCAAATTTCCTCTTACCTATGTAATTTTTTTTTCTTTGATTTTAACTGCTCCTATCACTTTTAAATTTGACCCATTTATACATCGCAGTTTTGTCCCCTTTATTTATAATTTTTAATCACCTTTTTACATCATTGTTATCACCTTTGCATGCTTATGCACGCACGCACGCACGCACGCACACACACACACACACACACACACACACACACACACACACACACACACACACACACACACACACACACACACACACTTACTTTTCTTTAGTTGGCCCTATTTTGTTCAGAATCGATTATTCAAGACTCCATAGAGCCAATGTATGGAAGAAACCTCTTTTCTATGGTCACTTCTCTAAACGGCCACTTTTTACGGAACCGCCATAGAGAAGTTTCATTACATACGCGCGCGCACACACACACGCACGCACGCACGTATCTGAAGCCTAGAGCCCGAAGCGCGTCCTAAATGTCCTCTGTGTCGCGGTTACAGAATCGTTGTTTTTATAGAGCGCCTCGATAACGAAACGGCGACGTTCACCGGACCCACTCATGGTGTCTACTGACAATTAGAAAATCCTCCCGAACTGTTGTCACCTCCCGCGCCGCCCTATCCCCATCAATCCCTTACTAGTGACCTTCAGAAATGTGAGAGTCCAATCTGCCACACCCTGTACAAAATGTTCATGTCTCTCTCTCTCTCTTTTTAAAATCAAAATCTTGTTGAAGATTATTATTATTATTACTCTTATTAAATTATTAATCGAATCAAATGTCAATAAAAAAAATTATTACGAGAACAAGTTCGCATGCGTTGACTCATCAAGAGCATGTGCTCTAACTATGCGATTTGACATTCATTTATGTCTCCGGTCCAGAAGCGCCGACTCTACAGAGACATTAATTCATGTCTACTATCTTTAATGTGTTAAGACACGAAGAACCGCAAACTCATACCCTGACTTCTTTAAAAATCTATGCAGTACTGTGTGATTTATAACGCTATTTATCACCTGCTACGGATAAATTGTTAAGCATTTGTCTTCTATATTTTGATGTTTGAATTTTTTTATGTAATGATTATTTGTATTATTTGATTACCACTGCCTTCATTCTAATGTGTGATTTTCATTTTCAGGTGAGTGAATAAATGTTTAATTTGCTTCCATTTCATCGGTGATAATGTAAGTACGTTTGACTGTCTTCGTGATTTCCTTTTTTCGTCGTCCTGTCACTTCTTTCAGACTGGCGAATGATGGCGTTCTAACTAATGAACAAAAAATATTTTTTTTTTCTTCTGTATCATTAACTTTTGTAAATTATTTTGCATTTTGTACTTATTATATAGGTTTAATGGTAATAGTCGATTATTATAATTTTAAGTGTTAAAGATTTTTTTTCTTCTTGAATATCTATGGTGCCTGGTATAAAAGGCTTTAGTCAAAAAATTGATTTTTAGATATTTGTTAGTATTGATTTAAAAAAAAAATCTTTTGACTTGTATAAAATGCTTAAGTCTGTCAATTTTGTATACAAATGTACATTTCTTTGTAAAAAAGACTCAAGTCGAAATTATATTTCTGCGATTGGTATAAAAGCCAATGGTATATTTAAATCACTGTTTTTGACTTAAAGCTCTTTATACCGGACACCATAGATATATTCTTGGCTGATAAACGTAATTGCAAGTTAATCCTTTAATGTTACGTACTTTTACCAGATCTGTTACCAATAACCTTTTTTCCGGGTGCAAAATGTCTTTTCTACGCGTTTTTTTTCTTTTTTTTTTCTCCTGAAACGTATCTACCATGTAAGAACAGAATTGGATGTACCGTATTTTTTCGGACCATAAATCGCACCTTAAATTTATGGGAGAATTTTTATTAAAGAATATTTTGTATTTTGTCAGGTATATAAAGATATTTTCAATTTCTTACTTAATAAAGATAAAAAAAAATTATAAATGTAATAAATATTATATAAAATATATATAATATTTATAATAAATATATATAATCTATATAAGATTCATTTTATTTTAATGTTACCTTCGGACCATAAGACGCACACCAATTTTAAGTCTATATTTTTATGTAAAAAGGTGCGTCTTATGGTCCGAAAAATACGGTAATTAGTTATCAATATTTTTTAGCAATAAATTTGAAAAGGGAAATATGGTTGAAAAAGGTCTTAAATTTTAGTTCGGTAACTTAGTGGGAGTCTGCTCATCCGAGTTTTGCTTTCCTGTTATTTCGCCCGCAGTGAAGCTACTTACGCTGTAGCATCATCATCCATTGAAAAAAAGAGAGAGGGTAAGAAAGAAAGAAATTGCTTTACTAGCCTAGCAGGATTCTGCCATGGTGCGCTACACATGTATGTCTCTGGAGTGGATGGAAGCCCGGGCAACTGCTACTTTTCACTCTTACCTTCTATCGACAAATCAATCATTTTCTCATAAACGTACGCTTCTCCATCGATTTACATTTATCCCCCTGCATACTTGTACACGCGAGACCTCCTCACACACACATATATAAATTTTTCTGTTTCTCTTCTTTCTCCCCTCTCGAAATGGTGCCCCGGACCCCTCGGCAACTCGGCAAATAGTACGTCATTACAGGCCAGGAAAGTGGACGTTGCCATTTTCTCCCCCCCCCCCCCTCCACACACACATACTTCGCATCTCGAAGAAGAGTAAAATTCCATCTAAGAGCTAGATAGGACTTTGGCAAGTGCTAAGTAACGATTTTCGTTTATGCTTTTATCCTTGCGTGGATATTGGACGAAATTGCTATTGGTGGGCGGATCGGGAATGGCGTGTAACGTTTTTACTATTTTATGAGGATTTTATTCCGATAGATTACATAACCACGTGCTGAAGGCTGCCGAAAGTTGTCTGGCTCGGAAAACTAATTGAATTTCTTATCGATGTTCAATCCCTACCCCTTCACTACCCACCCTTTTTTTTTTCATTATTTAGAAACAAAGTTGTTTCGGGAATGTTTTATAACTTGTTTTTACTCTAAGAACGTCTTGCAGTGTTAATTATTCGACTGTGCTTAAAACGGTTAATACCTATCCCCGATATTTTTAAGAAGTCGACTTCGATATTGTCTAACAAGTCAGCGAGGTTTCATATCGTCTCGACTTTTAATGAGGCCCATAATCGTTGGAAAGTGGTAGGTTAGATTGGCTCCCTCTTGTCTGAAGCTCTTTAAAATAAAAAATACTTACGGGGGAATCGAAAGTTGTTGATTAAAGTACTGTGTTGTTTTTTTTACGTATAGTCACTTTTTCAACTGCCCGCTTTCTATATTTTTTCTAATAAACGCGTGGCAACTACATTTTTCTATAATATTGTTCATTTGCACCAAAATATAGTTAGAGAAAGGAGTGATTCCCCAACATGTGTGTGTATGTATATATATATATATATATATATATATATATATATATATATATATATATATATACTTACACACACACACACACACACAGTGAAATTTCTCTATGGTTGCCAGTCATGGTTGCGAAAAAAGTGGTCATTTTAAGGAGTGGCCGTCGGAAAGAGGTTTCTTCCGTAACATTACCTCTATTTAATCTTGAATAGCTCCTGACTAAAATGTGGCCGTTTAAAGGGGTGCTCGGCTAAAGAAGTTTTACTGTACATATACACACACTTACATACCTATATATATATATATATATATATATATATATATATATATATATATATATATATATATATATATATACACACACACACACACAATGTACATTATACATGCATACATATAGCACTTGCATAATACACCCATAACTCGCTTTACGGCCTAGATACGTTCTGGAAAAGTTGACCGTAAAGCGAAAAGCCGTATAACGAATCAATTATTTCGATAAAAACCGTACAAATTTTAATGGATCTGTTCCAATTTTTTATAAATAATATTCATAAACATTTTATTATTTTTATTTCCTATAAAATGCTTACATGAAAATAAAAGTTCAAAACAATGTAATAAACTGAAATAAAAAAATAAAATATAAACCAAAAAAAAAAGAAAAAAAAAAAAGAAATCATATGCACATGTTTATACATATAATAAAAAACATGAAATAAAATGTTTAAAAACTGTTTATGTGATGACGAACATTAACATGAAGAATCACTAAGCTATAACATGCTGCCAACATCACTTTCCGCTGTTGTGGCCGTATAACGAAATATTGTGGGCCGTAAATTGAAAAAGTGCCATAATTAAAAAAGGCCGTTATAGCGAAATGCCGTATAAAAAGCGGCCGTATAGCGAGGTATAGGTGTATGTTATTACACACTATGGGCCTGTTCACATAGAATCCGCCAGCGTCAGCTTAAAATTTTTTAGCCAATCGTTGACCCATTTAACCAATCGGCGCTAATGGAATCTTTAACACTGACGGATTCTATGTGAACATTAAAAGCCTAAAACCCTTAACGAGAGAGTGATTTTGGTACGAAATTCAAAAGTATACTCTTTGTTGTTGTTGTTGTTGTGGGGATGTGCTTTGTTAAAAAATTGCGATAAATTTCATCATTGATATTGAATGAGTTGCAGCTAATGCTTTAAAACTTATTTGTCATAGAAGTTGACTTAATAACTCTTCAGTAAATTTCTCACCAACGTTGCATTTATAATATCCTATAGTGATTAAAGAAATGTCTTTGTCAAAACCACTGTTATGAGTTCGTTTTCTTGTACGTCGCATGTACACTGTCAGAGTGTGGGGAAACCGGTCATATGGAAATAGGAACATATTAAAAGCGCCTGCTCGTTAATAAAGTCTTTAGAAGTATGTTTATTTTTTCGGGAAAAGAAACAGTTTATTTATGTATTTGCGCATAGCACCTCTCTGAAATTCTTTGGCTTTGCATTTCGTCAGGGAATTAACGAGTGGTAACTAGTAATAAAGAACCTCTTGCCGTACTTTTAATTAGAGTCAACGTGGAAGTGAAATATTTTCCCCGAGAACGGCCAATTTTCTGTTTGCTGAATATATTACTAAAAGATTGTTCTTTAAACCGCTGACAGAGATATTCGTATTTGCATACTTGTTAGAGAACTTGTTTAGTAATTATATTTTTCTCTATGTGTGATATTCTCTGCCTTGTTCGATTTTTGCGGAGAATGAAAAATAAACTCTTTTGTTACATGGCGGGGAAATTCGCTTGACGTTTGGGACATTTCTCGTGTTTTCTTTCCATCTCGAGAGAATGTCTGGTGGGAAATTTAGAAGAATGCAGGTTGTTGCGTGGCAAGCTTTGTTTCTCCTTGTCTCGCGACATAAGCTGGCTTTAAGGTAAAGTAGTTGACAAATAAATGAGTGTAGTTTGTATGCGAGAGAAAAAATTAATTTCCTTTCAAGTTAACTTACATGGTACTTCAAGTGTTTATTATTAACCAATTTGAAAGGGAATAACTCAGTCTTGTATAGTTAATTTCAGATTCGCGCGGTCCGTTTTGAAATTATTTTTTTCCCCGTAAGTTTTACAGCTATATAATTTATTATAATAGATTATTTCAACGGTAATCAGCGACTATAAAAATAAATTAAGTTTTAACGTTACATATCTGTATCTACTGTGGCGATATTACCGTTAAATTCATGATTGAATAGAAAGACAGTTTAATGTAACATGTTTGTATCTACTTTTGCGATATTACCGTTAAATTTAGGATTGTATAAAAATCATTTAGTTTGATGTAACATGTCTGTATCTACTTTGGCGATATTGCCGTTAAATTTAGGATTGTATAAAAAAAAGTAAAAAAGTTTGATGTAACATCTCTGCATTTAATTTAGCGATATTGCCGTTAAATGTAGGATTGTAAAGAAAGACATTTAGTTTAATGTAACATATGTGTATCAACTTTGGCAATGTTATCATTAAATTAAGGATTTTTCCACGAGTACGGGCTCTTTAAGATAAACACACCTGAATAATAGATAATTCTTTGAAAAATTTGGGGCAATTTCGACGGCGTTTGAGTTTTTCTTTCCCATCATTAATATACTTATTTATTGTCGGAGACGATTTATTTTGTAGATCTCAGGCTTCAGTTACAATCCCTTATGTACTGATAAGGGATGTCATTAGTTTAATTTCGTAAAGATTTTCTGCATATGGGTTTTCTCTAAATTTCCGGATTCTAGTTTCAAACTTTGTTTTCTTTCAAATGTTCTGCTGAATACCATTTCTGTTTTATATTTAACTTATTTAGTTGATAGTAGGAGTTATTAGTTACAGTAAAGTTCATCTCCCCCTCTCATATATATATATATATATATATATATATATATATATATATATATATACACACACACACACACACACACACTCTGTTCAAAATCACCTGATTGCTTACAGAATACGGAGTATAATCACCTGATCTGATCACATTCTTTCCCAATAGACTAAGGACCATCTCACTTAATGACTTCTTCGTGACTGACTTTGTGTCGATCTACCTTTTCGTGCCAGAATGGAGGCCCCGAGTGACAGAAATCCGAAACGTGTAGATTTCGGCTTATGTAAGAGAGGGCATCTTAGGAATAAAACGTGAGAAAAGGAGAGATTATGAAATATCTCGAGATTTTAAACCAACGTCTGGCTAGAATCTTTAGCGAAATAACACGAGAGAAAACAACGAGAGCGACATGCATGATGGCCGAATGGCTTAGGCACTGGCATTCGGTACCACAGTCTGTGGTTTCGAGTCCCACTGTTGGCGTGGATGTCTGTAGTCGTTTGGAATCGGCTTTAAACTGTAAGCCCCGGTCTAATTAGCCCTCGTGTGGCAAAAATTGACCGTAGCTTCCAAATCATACCAAAATCAATTTTACAGTTACCAAAGCGGTACTGATTCCCTGCCTGAGTTCCTCTACATTTGAAGGAAGCGGGGGTACATAAACCAGGTCTTTAACATATCCCAAGAGGAAAAAATCACTAGGCGTCAGGTCTGGTGAACGTAGCGGTCATTATCTATATAAATAAAAGAAACTTTGTCAGTCGGTCAGTTGGCCGGAGAACAATTCCGGGTAGACTGTTTTCGGTATGGCATCCGTTATGAAATTCGGCCATGTTTGAAAATGTCGAAATCGATGTTATTTTTTCCCCCCTGAAAGTACATAAATGTTACATATCTGGAAAGAGCTTTAAAATCTGATAATTTTTTCCACGTACGTTTATTCTGTTACTTTAATAGTTTTAGAGATATTTCAATTCTAAATGCATACTCCACCAATACAAAACGTTACCGCCATGTTTAAAAGTTAAAAAAAATCAAAGGTGTTTTTTTTATGTAATATTTATTTATTTAAAGAAAGTACATAAATTTTACATATTTAGAAAGAGCTTTAAAAGCTGATAATTTTTTCTGCGTACACTTATTCTGTTACTTTAATAGTTTCAAAGATGTTTCAATTCTAAATACCGAACAAAACGTAACCGCCATGTTTTACGATGTAAACACAGCGTGATTCTCACTAAAAAATGAATCACTGAAAAGAAATGTTTCATCGTGTGTCTAATTTTTAATTATTTTTCTATTTTTTATTCAAACTTTTTAATCATAAATAGATCATTTGAAGATGTTTCTTTTTTTTTTTTTGGGGGGGGGGGATTATTTTGGCAATTAAAAGTGAAAAAAAATTAAATTCAAGTTAACTGTGGTTCGAGTGTCAAGTGATTCGATAGCTGGGCGAAGCCCGGCTAGTAAAAAATAAAATAAAAAATGTTCTGTATAATATTTACATTTGACGAACAGATAGTAGTCGCATACGTTCAAAGAATATTTATGAGCTCGAAACCACGATTACTCAAAAGTGGCAAAGCTTTTGTGTGAATAAAGACTTCTACGAATCGCGTGTAATTTCAGTTTATTTATATATGTTTTGGATTTATTATATAATAATTAAATTAATATGCGGAGGACAAAAAAGTTATAATTTAGCATAACTATATATGATTTCGCCCCCTCTTTACTATAGACAGGTAGTTGCCATATAAGGAGGTGGGGGGGGGGGGATTCCGCCTGCATAACTAGTTTTCTTTTGAATACAATAAACGCCATTGAAAAATGATTTTTTTCCCTTTCTTTTAACCTTGTACTGCCCTTAGATAAAGCGAATTAATTAAAGATTACAATGTGAGAAGTAATGAATGCCCGCTCTTCGGAGAAATATTAATTACAGTTTTACGAACAAAATCTAAAGTATCCGCGTAAAATGAGAAAATCCCCCCCTATCCCCTGTTATTATGAGAAACGCCAACTGCTTTAATATCCTGTTTCAGAATTTTAAAATGCAAATGTCGCATGCGTAAAAAGCTAATTAATATCTACCGTAAACAGCAAAAATGAAACACTGAATTGTTATTACAATTAATGCTCGTTACAAATCGCCTTAATTATTAACAAGAACCGGCGGAAAGATTCGGATAACAAAAGGAGAGATGCGTTTTGAATGGCGTTCAATTACTCGAATTTCTGACTTCTGTCCCTTTTAAACGAGGGAAAAAAAAAACTAACCCTTTTGAACGAACATTTGCATAGAATGTCTTTAAAATTGTACGAGTTTCTCAACGAAAAAGCGGTGAATGAGCTCGCGAAAGATTTATTTGAAACTGCATTTGGATACGACTGGGAGTCATGCGATAGTTATTGTCTGGAATTTTTATGTTTTCAATGTCTTGCAAATATTTTCTGTTTGGCGAATTTTTGCTTTTTCATCATCAACTGCAATTTTGTGTAAACATCGCAGTCCAGAGGTAAATGGCTTGTCAAAACAAGCTTTGAGCTTTCATGTCTGAGGTTATTTGAAGATTTTTTTATCACTTTTGTGAAATTTTAGATATTTACGTTTCATATTACACCTGTTTGCGCTAGCTATTTGCTAACTTTTTTCGCTTAAACTAACGGTAGTGCACGAGGCTTGCGCATGAAAGATATTTGATATGAATAAAATATACACTTAAAATATCTTCCCTGGCTGTTTAGACACCGGATTTTTAGGGCTAATTAACGTATAGAAACTAAACTATTGGTGCAACAGTCCATGTGGACCAAGGCTGGTGGTGCTCAGCTCCGCTTTCTTGACCGTGGGCTTGGGGTGCCATACAGCATAAGTCTCTGTTAGGTGGTCAACTAGACGCGGGACACCCCAGAGTTAGTTCCCAAGCATGTTTGGTCCTCATTTTATCGACTCAAGGGATGGAAGGTTGAGTCGACTTTGCCCAGTCGCAGGGTCAATTAACGTATAGATTTGCAACGAGAGCCGGAAAACAACATGCCTTGTCTACCGGAACAATGAACTAATCACTAGGTTTGAATGAATTGCAATCCAGCCACCATAGTTCGAACCGAGCACTATCAGGGGTAACATCTAAGTGTCCCCCCTCCCCCCATACACACGCAGGCACACACTCTACGGACTTTGCGGAGGGTCTATCTGGCATACAGTTTTCAACGTGCCTATACTCAGCGTAGTCACGAGAGCTCTCACAGGCACTCTTGAGCCAGATCTTGAACAGAGTTACCTCACTACCTAATACTGACGCGCTATCCACCAAGTTGCTCCATATAGGCCCCCCCCCATATATATTATATATATGTATACACACACACACACACACACACACATATATATATATATATATATATATATATATATATATATATATATTAATTAATTAATTATAATTTACTTACTTACGCACACACACACACACACACACACATCTATATAAAATAATTTACACTTAAATTTCTCTATTGTGGCCTGTCATAGTTCCGAAAAAAGTGGGCGTTTCGCCGTCAAAATCAGATTTCTTCTATAACGTTGGCTCTAGGGAGGCTTCGATTGGTTGTGAACAAAATATGGCCGTTTAGAGGGGTGGCCGGCCAGAGAAGATTGTGTGTGTGTCTGTCTCTCTCTCTTTCTCTCTCTCTCTCTCTCTCTCTCTCTCTATATATATATATATATATATATATATATATATATATATATATATATATATATATATATATAATATGCGCTTTTTTATTTTTTATTTATTTTTTAATTTTTTAATTTGAATTTTTATTTATTTTTATTTTATTTTATTATTATTATTATTAAAAAGAAAAATATTTATCGATTTGTCCCTCTAGGCTTCAAAAATTCTTCGTCAATGCATCTGGGGAAGTTGCTGACGGGAAAAAGACACACACTATTTCTCGGGACTGTACATATGCAAATAAGAACCCGAAAGCACATTTACATTCCCACTTCGCAACCCCTCGGCAGTCCCACCTCGACACACCAACAGAGAGTGGAGTTAAGCGCGTGGACATAAAACGCGCTATCCGGGCGCAAATTACGACCCCCTCTCCGGAAGCACGCCCTTAACCGGGCAGGGCTCTCTCTCTTTTCAGCCCTATCAGTCATAAACTGGGCGGATAAAATTTATAGACATAAACTCGAGATAGAGAGTTCAAAATCCAGCCATACATTACTCGGGATATTCCTCCCGCGGTCCCGTGACACACCGAGAAAAGATCCCCATAACTCCTGGAGGAGGAAGATATTAAGTCTCACAAAAGATGTTGACGCGGGCAGAAAAGTGGAAAGAAGTTTTCCGGGGAAGAAATTTCAGGGGCTACAAGGACGTAAAACATTTTAACTGGCGGGTATACTTGGGATGATCGTGGTAGGGACCCTGGATATTTTTTATTTTTATTTTTTAAGGGTTATTTTTCTTGAAATCGTTCCGGCCCAACGGTTCCGCTTATAGCTGATACAGTTTATTGATAAATGTAAGCGGGATGAAAGTAGGGTAGTAAAGTTGGCATGTGCTCAGAAGTATAGGAGTTTCCTGCCATGCTGGGATAAGAGAAGGGAGAGGGGAGTTGGGGTGAACACTAACTGCTGACCGCTGACACGTGGATTATTTTCCCCCTCCTCACTGACCTAGATTTTATATATATATATATATATATATATATATATATATATATATATATATATATATATATATGTATGTGTATGTGTGTGTGTATATAAAACTTTGGTCAAAAACTTCAGTAAAATAAACAATTTCATACATAAAAAGGAATTTATTGAGGCAAAACTAAGAGAGACGGACGGACGTGTTAGTCATATACCAATCATGCTTCCCTTTGAAGCGAGGAATGTAAAACCGCAATAATACATCACTTCCTATCCCAAATTCTCAAAGTGGGCCCTTCCTGTTTTCAGAATTGCCATAAGGTCAGCAAATTTCTAAGTTACGCATTGTCTTTTATGATATGCTTTGTAGTCTAAAACTGCAAGGTGTTTATTTTCTCACGGATCATATTTTAGCCCAGCGCTTGCCTGACAGTAAATATAAAAATTATTCAAAGTTTAAAAAGGTGTTGATTAAAATTAGTAATTTATCAGACAAATTTTGTTAGGGAATAAGTAATACTTTTTTGGCCAGCCACGCACGCACGCATCGCTTTTCAATGCAACATTTAAAATAATAAAAAATGAACTTTTTTTTCACTCCTATAATACCAGAACTAATCGCTGTGTGTGTGCATGCATATGCGCACAATTGGTCTCAGTTCGAGAAAATACATTCAGAACCCATGCCACGAGATATTTTTGAATCATTAGTCAGTAGGTTTAACTCTGTAGATAAGTAACGATTAAAAACGTCTTTTTAACTCGCGCATCGTCATCAATAGCCACTACTGAGTAAATGAAGCAAAAGCGCAGTTTTGGGAAGAGTTATTACAACGTATTTTTCCTTATGCCACACAGATATAACACCTGTGTGGCTAGACACTGCGGTAATTAAAATCTAATGGATAAATAATTTAAAAAAATTCCAAAGAATTCCCTTACCAAAATTTTATAGACGGGGAGAATGAACAGATAGTGAAACACCTGGCAAGGATAATGTAATTACTGTGAAATCACAAGATGCGGAAAAGAGATGTACGATAGAAACGGAGATATTTTTCTAGATATAATCTTTTATATGAGGTGTATTTTGCTTTTTATATAAGGTATATTACAAAGTACATTTTTTACATTCCATTTTGCTTTAACGGTAATTCCACAAGTAATTTCATTACAGTCTAACTATAGATATTTCTTCAGTTTTAGAACTGAGCTCATGTTAAATTTTCTGCTTAGAGAAATATTATTTCGAATATGAACTTAAAAGTTTGTCTAAGGAACCGCACGGTTTAGTTTTAATTCGTTTGTTAAAGAAATGGAATATCGAATTTATCTGAAAACATTTAGTGTCGTTTTTAAACGAGAGATGGCGCTTGCAGTCAAGGAACATCATCTGTAATCCGGATTCTTAAATTGGATTTATTTGTAGTAAAATACCGCATTTAATTTATTTTTTAAAGTGTATGTGTCATTTTTTTCTTAATGCACGAGTACTTCCCGCGTGTGGAATAAATAGTTTTTATGTATTGCATCGCACTTTTTTGTGTTTTGAGCAATACTTTTATGTATTCGTATTTAGTTATTTCTGTAGTGAAATTTTACGTTGAGTGTGTTAGAAAAATAGTAATGGGTGTTTTAAATAAGTGTATAAATCGTTGTATGGCAACAGAAGGTAAATAGTGATTGACGAATGCATGCAAAAGTAGTGATACTCTATCTTAAAGATTGATATGACTGTCTTCGAATTGTTATTCAACAGCATGCCTTCCGAAATCAATTTATTAGCACGTGTATTTGGCGTTACTTCAGTAATAACGGCAGTTATATACACACACACACACACACACACATATATGTGTATATATATATATATGTGTGTGTATATATATGTGTGTGTGTGTATGTAGATATATATATATATATATATATATATATATATATATATATATATATATATATATATATATATATATATATATATATATATAATCCGTTCACTGCACAAATCGATAACTCCATAAAACAAAAAGTGGAGAAATGCGATGAAATAATGTACATCGTTTTTTAAAATTTCCCTTTATAATATAAATTCAGATAAATATTGTAGAATGCATAAATACCAGTTGTAGTTTTGATCTAACGGTATATAAAATTAATAAGAAACAATAGCCAAAAAGTTATCGTCAGTAATGTTATAATTTTTATGTGACTGTGGGAGTTAGTCGATTTGGCAAGTGAAAAAAGTAATTAACTTAAATTCAGTGTTCAAATTTTTAAGCTTCTTATTACAGAAAAAGTTAATTACTATACATTTTTATTACAGGTTTTTCATAAGAATGAATATTATCAGTTCTGTTATAATATATTATTTATGATTAATTCATCAGCAATATAAATGATTTTTTCTTCATCAGTTGTATGTGAGATCTCGCCATTTCGATTTGTTTTCAAGTTTTTATAGTAATCATGTTTAACGAGAAATGAATTTAGGAGGTCCATCATATCTCTCCTTTTTTCCTTTGTCACAGTTCTACCTTTAGGATATAATAAAAAGCTGAGCTACATTTTTCAAACTTTGTGGTCTACTTGCTACAGATTTACTTATACTAATGGCCTTAAATTCTGAATCTTCATTACAGGCACATTTGAATTGCATGAAGTGGGGTTTGGACCTTTCTAACTTTATCCAGCGTGTTTTAAGCCAATTAACTGGACGTAACGGTTACTTTTCTGTTAACGACTGAATTTTCTAATACCATATGTACACACAAGCGAATCAGACCCCCCCCCCCCCCGTCCAGCCGCGTGACTAATCGACCCGACCGACCGTTTTCACTTTTCCGCCGATCGCAACTTCCCGACGTCATTACCCCTTTGAACTTTGACCTCCCTCACCGTCATCTGTTTACGGCAAGTGCGATTCGAGGACTCCCCCTTTGACCCCCCCGCCAACGTGGGGAGAAGGTCCCTCGTCCCTTTGATCATTCGTCTGAAAACCGCCCTCATAAGCGAGCGCCTGAGTGGCGAGGCGAAGACCCATAAATCACTGTTTCCCCCTACAATTCACTCCCCTTTCGCGATTGTGTGTTCGCGGTATCAAGGTTTTGTAGAGAAAAATTCTTGTTGAGTCCCGTCGACCCTGGATGTCGAACAGGACAGCCTGTTTCCGTTAAGTTCTTCAGCCTTTTGTAGATGGTTTATTGTTGGATGTAATGATTGATTGGTTCGATTATGTGAACATACAGGAAGCAATAGTGATACATGAAATACATATCCGCTACATGTAGTCGCGGTGTCGATTTAAGCAAGTGCCCCTACGGTTACTAGATTTTGGATACCCTGTGGGAAGAACGTCCGTGGTTGTCTGCGAAAACAGTCCTGAATGACGTCCCGGGACGTCTGCATCTTCAGCGTACCAATGGCTCTTGAAAGCCTTTTTCAGTGGACCATAGATTGTAGTCGCAGGGCTATAGGCGAAGAGGGCCGAGGACCTTCCAGCAAAAGTGCTACAACAAATTTTGTCCACGGCAATCGATTCTATGGTGATGGTCAAGTGTGCTTGAGCAAGTCTCGGCATGTCCCGTGCTCACTCGTCCCTTACGAAATTCCCTAAACCATCTGAATACTATGCAGTGTGATAGATATTTGAAGGCCTTATTTGAATTGTGATCCAACTCCATTCTTGTTCATTTTGAGATACAGAACCTTAAAGTCTAATGGGTGCTGATAAATGACTACTGAAGTCTGATTTGTAATGCCCTCTGTTGGCAGCAGAAATAAGCTGGAGGTGTACCAGTTTGAAAATAAGATAGGAATGACTTGTATGAACATGAAAGTGAGGCTAACTCCATTTTTTTAAAAAGTGGAGTTGGACCACTATTCAAATAAGGCCTTCATTTATGCCTGTACATATCCGTTATGGCAGTCTATTCCTGTCAATAAAATTACCCCAAAACGTTTTTTTTTAAAATTAAAATAGTTTTAAGACATCTTCAAATATCATTGAAGTTATTTTTTTATGTAATTGAAATGTACTCGTTTGCTCTAAAAAAATATTTTAAATGCGACAAAAGTTATTTACTCCTTGATCATGACAAAGTTTATCACTGTCGATAAAGTTATGCCAAATCAAAGTTTTTAAAATTTTTTTATTTATTTATTTTTTTTTAAATAGAAAAGTATATTTTAAAAGCAAGTCGAAAAATTATGGAGGTAATTTCAAGTGTATTCAAAACATACCCCCGTGTTATAAAACAATTTTAAATGCGATGAAGTTAATAAAAGATTGCTATCTATTGCGTTTCGGCCCTCCTTTCATTTAATGGTCTACTGGCTCAACCTTTCCAGTCAAATGTACCCAAGCACCTTCCCCCGCCGAAAGATAGCTCTTAATATTAATCAGAGTTTGGCTGGACTTCTCCGCCGAGCGGAATTTCTGTGAATGCCTGATGATGCTGGGAGGGCACACAATAAAAGTTAGCCAGCCAGGGAGGTGCTCCCGGGACAGACAATTATTTCTAGGTAGTGCGGCAATTGGAGCCCCGAGATGCGGATGGTTGAGCGCGGGGGGAAATGTAGGAAGATTAAAAGGAATGCTAGTATTTTATCTATCCCGGTGCAACGAATGCCGAACACTTTGGGATGCAAGTGTCTGGAAGCGATTAAATGCTGTTTAATGCGCGAAAGGGTTTGTTCGGTGTCTAGAGATACTTGTATTATGCGCCTGGAAGTTGTTGTGCTGAGAAAACAGCTATAGCTAAATATTTTTCATGTTATATTTGTGCTTTTTTTTTCACCTTTGAAAGAGTGTTCATGAGTGATAGAGTGAGAAATTTTTTTTGCCTAGCTCGAACTAGGGTTCGTGTGGTCCTTCAAAATTCTTAAACTGTTTTTTAAGGGATCTTTAAAACGTTTTAAAAACTTTATTCTCTTTCAAGATCGTCAAAGTTTTTAATGAATTAAATAATATAGCGATGTCTTGGAGACGTTTAACATGAGGAAAAACAGAAAAGAAATGCATTTGATCAGGGCCCGAGGTAGCGTAATGTTAGCGCGTTGGGCTTCGAACTAGGGTTGCTCGGTTCGAATCCTGACGACGCCATTAAATACCCTCGTGTCTAGCCCGGATAGTGGCACGTTCAATCCGTAGACCGGATTATCCTTCTTTGAGGTCAGAGAGGGTGGGACAAAGTACGCCCCTGGGGGTACTTGGTCCAAATTGACGTAGTACTAGGGGTTGATACCAGTTCACCTATACGGTGCCGTCATTCTCACGGATTATGTGCGAATATCTCAATGGACAACTGCCCCTCATTGGGAAACAATCTGTAACATCTTGGTATATATCTGACATCTCGAATCGAGTTTTTTTAAGCGTTTATATTTACTATATATTTTTCCAAACAAACGTTTTTTCTTTTTCTTTATAGAAAAAGTACAGAAAAGAAACTATTTGCATTAAATGGATATTTTCTTTTTTAAAAGCCAAGCATAGCCAGTTTAGTACTGTTAAAACAGTCATTTCTGTTTTTATTTTAAATTCTTTAACTCCGGTGCTAATGGGCCATTCCCTATCCCATTTTCCCCCTCTAGTGCTTTAGAATCTTCCCCCACCCCTCGCTTAAAAATTTAATCTTCGATTGATCTCAAACTACTTAGACTGCAAATGGAATGAGTGCGTCGTCAATGAATTGGCTTACGATTTATGCCATTAAGCATTTATTTCCGTATTTCTGTTCTTTAGAATTAAAATAGTACCTTTTAATTATCATTTTCTTTGCTTAAGAAAAATCTGTAAATAGTGGCAATACTTATGATTAAACACTGATCCTTCTAACATCGTAAAATCGTTCGAGGAGAATCTTGCGAAGGCATTTACGCATAAAACCGTGAAAGGCCGTTAGAATTCTTAAGACACCAAATTTCGATTACTTCAGAGCTCTGCGTGGTTTGAACTAGAGGTTCAGGAATGTCTAGAAAATATGACGGCGTATATTTATTTTGATGTTTATTGTATTTATCTGTTCCGTATATAAGATAACTTGCAGCTGAAGAGTTGGTTACTTATAAGGTTTAGCAGGAAATATAAAAGATTCTTTGAAACAGTGTTTTATAACGAAAATGGACTGGCTTAATTTATTTTGGACACATCTCCTGAAGCTGTTTAATACCAATTGCCAGGTTCTTAGAGTTGTTGGCTAGCTTTCAGATAGCTGAAGTATCGTCTGAAGACAGAGGTTTCATTATTTAGAAACAGAGGCAAAGATTCATTAACTTTGAAAAAAGTATGAATTTTTAAAAAAATTTTATTAGAAGAAATAATGAATTTTTTTTTTGTGTAGAAATTTTTTGAAGCCGTGTTATAATTCCATTTGAGTATTAATTGTCATGATCAGTTTACCAGTCTCCTTCTAATCGATTCAACCCTATAATAAAGGCCCAAGTACTAAATCAGGACCATTTTGGCGAGATTTCCCATCCGAACCCCAATTTTGGCGCTGAAAAGTTTTCCGACCCAGAAGAGGGCTGGGAGAGAGGAATTTCCTTCAATCATTGGTGAATTTTTTTTGCTACCCCGTTTCCCTCACCCTTCTTTCTTCGATCCTGAGGAATAGTGGTCACACTGAACTTCCTGGGCCACGCCCTCTAGTGCAGATTATCAGTAGGTAGCAGCGGGGAACCATCATTGGACAGAAAGCAAGGAAAATAAATATTCTGCACGACTGCATATATATATATATATATATATATATATATATATATATATATATATATATATATATATATATATATACGTATGTGCACACACATCCACACACATACATACATACAGTGACGGTTTAAGCATTTGAGGGACCCGACGCGGAAATAAATTTGGGGTCCCAAAATAATTTTGTAATATACGAGTAGTTACAGGAGCTTACTCATAGACCAAGAAAGTGCTAAAAACAGGTTACAGGTAGTTTAGTCTATATTCAAATTATATTACCAGTCATTTCAACTGTGCGGTGTTCGCATGCTTTCGGGGTACGCCACCATTGATTCCAATGAAACTGATAGTCCGGAAACAGCTTCTCGTATCGTGTTTTGCCGTCTAAACTGCCCATCGTTAAGGATTCCGCTCCATAGTCGTGCGGCGTGTTTGTAACCGAATACTCGGCTCTGCATCGATTCCAGTCTGTTTTCGGAGCTGTTAAACCTGGGAGTCGGCCGGAGAAATACTATTGTGTGCATGAATGAGGCTTAAACTGAATGCCCCAGAGATGTAAATCTTGGGATTTGCTGTTATATTCTGTTACAAGATTATGTACCGCCGAGTGTCAAACGAATTAAGTTTGAACACGTTTCCACGAGTCTCGTGTGACAGATTGTTACCCTGTTTGAATTGTGACTGCGGTATAAATCACGCCATTACCATTACGCTTGGGTGGAGATTTATTTTAAGGTTGCACAGTATAGTAAGTATATTGGATTCGATAAGCTCCGTGTTAACCCGCGGAGAAATTTTTTTTTCCAGTGATTGTCGACTTTGAATTAAGAGTTTTTTAAATTGTGCTGCGGTATAGAGAAAGAATTTTTTTTCCGTGCTATATTTTTAAATTTGAATTTTTTTAAGGGGGGGGGGGGATAAAGCATATTTTGTTTTAAACGCAAATAATTACCTTTCATGGACGAAATTATGAATAGGTCGATAAGATAAAATATTAAATTTTGCTCTTTATTAGGGAGTAAGTCTGTCTCTATCTATTTATCTATCTCTATATCTTTATATTTCTATCTATCTCTATTTCTCTCTCCCTCTATCTATCTCTATTTCTCTCTCCCTCTATCTCTTGAGATAGAGGGAGAGAGATTGTCGTGCGGCGATAGAGATAATATAAAATCTCTCTCTCTCTCTCTCTCTCTATATATATATATATATATATATATATATATATATATACAGTGGAATCTCGATCTATCGTTTTTCAAGGGACCGATTGAAATGAACGATAAATGCGGGAAAACGATAGATGCGGAAACATAACAAAGCAATATGATCGTTGGGACTGGATAAAATGAACGACACATACGGAAAAACGATGGATCCGAAAACGATCGATCGAGATTCCACTGTATATATATATCACGATCCATCGTTTTTAAAGGGACCTATTGCACTAAATGATAAATGCGGGAACATAACAAAGGAATATTATCATCGGGAGTGGATGAAATAAATGACACATACGGGAAAACGATTATTCGGGGAACGATCGATCGAGGCTTCACTGTGTGTGTATGTATTGTAACGTCCTCGGTGGAAAAAGAAGACACACGAGAGACAATTTTGTAACACAGAGCTTGTATTAAACCAATAAACTGTACACTATGTACAAGACAGAGAGTCAAGGCTCCTCTGCATATGAGAGGTTCTATAGGAACCAAAATATCGTTTACAATAGCAGATGTATCTCTCCACTTGTAAAAACGGGAACCGAGAGAGGAATTTCCAGGCCTTCGGTCCGCACAGCGCCCTATCGGCCCTGCTTGTCGACGGACAGATGCGAGGCTCAATAATCAGCTACCTCTCTCCTTGCTTCCCCAAAAATCTCTGCGTCTCCTTTTCAGCCAGATGGCCGGCGTGAGGGGGTTGCAGGAGCCACCCCCGATCGTTTCTTGGAAACGGGAAGAATTCGCAAAGGGATGGGCTTTTGCTTGGGTGGCCTTTTTCCCCCGAAAAGGGCCAAGACGTAACAGTATGTATATATGTGTATTGTATATGTATAAATAAATATATATATATATTTATATTTAATTCTAAGTGCACAATTCTTGGGAAATTTTACTCTATAGGTTAACAATAAGCTTAGCGAATCGAATATGGGTACTACCCAGCTACCATGAGGACTACTGTATTATAATTCAACATTTATTTCTGGGGAAAATTCAAGCACCGATAATACAGCTGAAAGTGGGTTTTTCCCCCTCCTTCCCCCCCTCCCTCCTCATTTGATATCGACCCCCAACTGTAAATTTTTTTGTATTCGTAAATTACAGCAAATTTCTCACGGAGCTATTCCCCACCCGCCTACCCATTATTTTTATGCTATTTAACGTCACATTCGTGACTACCATTTTCAAAAGAATTAAATCGTCCCGAGCATTAAAACTCGGCGAATCTTAGCCCCCCCTGAGGACATCCGCATAAGCACCCGAATTTGTCAAAAAGTATCGGGAGATTTTTCCCAAGTATTTCTCGCAAGCAATAAAATTTGTAACCCTCCTTTCTCTATTTTTCTCATAACCGCCGTGATTAAAAGGGAAGGCGAGGGGGGCGAGGGGGTGGGGTTCAATATTCAAAAACACAATACAGAGAGAGAGATAGAAGAGCGCTGCCCCGGCACTTAATATTTACCCCGTCGGCGCTAAGCTCATTCAAAAAGCAATTTTCCGGGAATTCCTGGAGCGAGCCTGAAATAACGGGGAGTGCAATAAAAGGGAAGAAGCGGGAGTAATCCTAACCACTGTCAATTACCGACCCCGGACGTGAATGTTTTGGCGAATGGGAGCCAAAAGACGGGGGACTTGACCGCACGCATGGATCTATGTGCACGGACAATTGGCTTTTCCGGTTAATTAAACGAAACCAAGGTGGATAACCGAGAATTTGAGACGGAGGGGAAAAATGTAATTAAACGCTCTCTTAAAATAATTTGGAAAGGCTCTCGGGGAAGATCCATTAGGAGAGTGTCTCGAATGATCTCATTAATAGTGTGACGGGGTCGGGGTTTTAAATTCGGGGAAGGAGTTGGAATTTTAAACGGTTTTACCTGGCGCGATCGCTTTCAACGTTCCGATACCGCCGGGTTTACCGAACCATTAACATAGTTGAAATGAAGCAGATTTTTGGGACGCTTTGAAGTAATGTAACATGCAATCTGGATTATTTATTACCTTTGTTATACCGAAACTCTTGGGTTTGTTTTGTTTTTTATTCAGGGGCTGCGTGCTTTTAGAAATATATTTTTGTCTGTAACAGGATATGTTGGTCAATAGATGGGTTGTGTACCGGACAAATCAGTTTGCTGAACGATTTTTACGATGAAATTGTACATTGACCAATATGTTTGCTGTTTTTATATTTTCATATTTTTTTGTTGTTATTAAATTTCATTCTTGCATAATTAAGTTACATAATTAAATTTCATTCTTATCTTATTGTACATTTGTAATTTTTTTCTTTTAAAAGAATTTTAACTTTTTATTATTATTATTATTAATGTTTAAATATCTTATTTAACTTTCTTTTGCAAGAAAATTGCTAAAATGAAACTTCTCTATGGAGGCCAGTATTTATTTTATTTTATTTTTTATTTATTTTTTATTTTTTAAGGTGGCCGTTTTAAGCGTCGGAAAGTGGTTTCTTCCATAACATATACGTTTTGGAGTCTTTAATAAATTCTGAACAAAATCTGGCTGTTTAGAGGGGTGGCCGCCCAGAGAAGTTTCACTGAACTACTGTTACTGCTACTATTTTTTGGGGCGGGTACTTTTTCTCTCTGAATTCGAAGAAATTTTAACTACGATTACATTATCTCATTTCCATTATATATATATATATATATATATATATATGTGTGTGTGTGTGTGTATGTATATGTATATAATTTTTTTATTTATTTGGAAAATTGAAACATCGTGTTTGTAAATACATGTTCAAAAGAAACCACTTTCCATGTATATTTTGAAAATAATCAAGAAATAAAAAATTTCCCATTATAGGCAGCCGGGTGTGATCGATCACGCGACATTAAACCTTTTTTAACTGCACCCGTGAAACATAAATAGCTTTTAAAAATGTTCCGAGGTCACTCATACTCAACTACTAACTCACGTATGCACGGCATTTTATGTATCGTAATAAAAGAAACAAACGTCTATCGACTGTTTTTGAGTCAAATTTTATTTTCCTGTCTATTAAACATTTCACTTCTGAAGTGCGGCACTAGTTAATTTGACGTTATACCTAACGAGGATTTGAATTTGACATTGCACCATATCCATTATTTTACCCCCTTCCCTTTTGAAAACTAGCAGACGTTTCAAATTCCTTGGAAGCCTAATGCAATTTTGTACCGATCCTTTTTTTTATATGCTCGTGCAGTTTGAAATGCATTTGAACATTTAATTGCTTTAAGCCTTTTTTTTCTTCTCTTGCCAGTCGTTTAGGTATTTTCTAAGTATCGTAAACAAAGCACGGTCTGAATACAGTTTTTTAAGAAAATGCTCTTTTGCTGGCGAAGGAATTGCAAAAGCAACTGTTAACTGGCATATTTTAGAAATAATCGGGCAGAATTTTCCTTTTTCTAGGGGAATTGTGTAGGTACTTTGAAGTGCTTAAATTTCGTTTCGAAACTCGTATGAGAAAATAGGATTAGGAAAGAGCCATTTTCCTGTGTGTGTATTAGTGGTGTATTAGTGGAATATTGAACTCTCTCCTTTCATTTTTGCTCTTTTACTGACGTCTTAATGGAAGAAAGGGGGCTTATAAAGTATAGCAGACACGCCTCTCCACCACCCCCCCCCCCCTTTTAAAAAAATTTGGGAAGAGGGGGCGCTGGTTACTTACCAGTAATTCAGTAAATATCAATTTTATTTATTTGTTTTGCATTGGTTAGATGTTGAAATGTACCCTGTCCTTTTAAAGAGTTATTTCTGACTTTTTTCTTTCTGTGTTTCTAAATTGGAAAAGAGAGGGTGCAGGCATTGTTCTTCAGTAATTCATTAAATATCAGTAATTTTTCTATTATTGGTTAGAAATTGAGATGTACCCTGACGTTTTAGTGACTTATTTCTGACCTCTCTCTCCCTCTTTTTAAATTGGGAAAGGTCTCGGGGATTATTCTTCGGCAATTCAGTCAATATCAGCAATTTTTTATTTGTGGTGTATTTGTTAAAAGAATGAAATGTACCCTGTCCTTTAAGTGACCTAGTTCTGACATTTAAGGCTACCGTGTTCTAACTTTATTGGATTCACTCACCTGAATGTTAAACCTATGGTGAAAATGTGTCCAATGATTGCCGACTTGGATTTAAAAACTGTTTTTAAAGAAATTGTACTCCGTAATAGAGGAAGAAAATTTACGCCTTGGGGCATTTTTCCTGTTTCGGGGGAGTGTTAAAATTAGAATTTTGATTACGAAGTTGTAATCACTTTTTTAATCTTTGTAATTATTAAAAAAATTCTACATTGTTTCACAAATATTGAAATTGTAATTGTGCTAATTATTAACTGTTTAATAATAATTAAGTAATATGTAATGTTCTTTCCTTTAAAAATACAGTGTAAATTTAAAATTGGGAGAGCGAAACTCGTGTAATCTGTTTGAGGTATATCAACTATCCACCATTTTCCCCTTCGTACCGAAATCAATTACTCTTTCTCCTTATGAACGGTTTTTAAATAAACGCTGCTATGATTAAAATTGAATGCCCACTGTTTCCAGCGTTTTGCTATGTCTGAGTGCATAATATATTTATAGGAATTTTAATATAATTCATGTATTATTTAAGACCGCAATTCATGCGACCAGGATAATATTAAAATAATGGATCCGTGGTGAAAGGTTGGGCTAAAACTTCTAGTTATCTCCAATTAAAGTCTGCCTCGCGCAGTTTAAACATTTCGGAAAAGCTGTCTTGGTCAAACACCGGAGATGTTTGACCGTCTGAGATAAGAGGCTCGAAGTTGCTTCTTACGTTAATGAAACGAAAGTCAAATATGGCTCCATGGTAACGTTTTCAGTGCGTAATTAAATACTCCCGCATGAGAGTGTGCGTAATTGTATGTTCCGAAGCTGTTCGAAAACTGAATGAGGATGTATTATTACTCCCTCAAACCGAACTTCTGTCGTCTTGCACGTTTCGCTTATTAGTTAACGAGATTGAATGGTTTTGTTATCTCGGAAGTTTTGAAAATATGCCAATTTTTTTTCTTTACCAGTTTCATTTAGTCAGCGGGTAATTGTACCACTTTTGACGTAGTTAGTACGATCCTCGAAAGTCTTTGTGAGAGATCGTTATTTTCAGTTTTTAAGGGCCCTTAGTGTGTTTTTAAAAGTACTTATTTTGGCATCCAGTGCCTTAATTTTCCCCCCCCCCCACGTTTGATTTCCGGTCTTTGAAAAGTCTTTGAGAACTCGTTATTTTTATTTTCTAATTTTAAGGGCACTTAGAAAGGTTTGAAAATATACTCATTCATTCATTCATTCTCTCTCTTATTATTATTTTTATTTATTTATTTTATATATATATATATATATATATATATATATATATATATATATATTTATATATATATATATACACACACACACACACACACACACACACACATACATATAATGGGCCAGTGATATATATATATATATATATATATATATCACTGGCCCATTCGCAATTATCTGGGTGAGAAATAGCCTTTTCTCTTTGCTAAAATTTAAACTAGGAATAATTAATTTACAGTTTTGCCTTACAAAAGGCTAAATTTTATCCTGGAGTTTTGACTTTGATATAATGTAAATTTTCAGAATTGTTGAAATGTAACCTTGTTTCCCTTTCAACCTAATCAAATTTTACTTTAAAGTTGTTTCAGGATTTCAAAGGAAAATTGATAAATTTGTCTACCGAGAGATACTCGGTAGTTTGCAAATCAAAACAGACCAACCTGCAAGTGGGAATGCGTAACTTTCCGGCGCAGGACAAAAGAGCACCGTTTAATATTTACTTCATCAACATCAACTTCGTTCAAAAAGCAATTACTGCTGAGTTTTGGAAAAGGCCCGGAATAACAGGATGCTACCGGAAATGAGAGGGAGTCGCTCTCAAATTTACTGCCCGAGGTTCCACGTTTTGAGAATTAACAAAACATTTGCGCGATCGAGTTGAGGTGGTATTCTACAGTTTCAGAACTGAAAGCTTCTTCAGAGTATTCAATTAAATGGGAAACTGGCAGTTAATCAGTGTGTTCTGGAGTTTCATTCTATGGAGTGACGAAGTTTCTAATTAGTGATTAGCAGTTCGAATTAACACGGGAAATGACTCGCCGAAGCTCTCTTAAACCACTCCATAGCAACCTGTGATCTCCCCGAGTTACTAAAATATTCTATTTGTTACTCAGATAGCACTGTTAATTGTTTTTTCCTTGTATAAATGCAGCGATACAATAAGATGTTGATTTGATATATAGTTCCCATCGCCCTCTGAAAAACCTGAAAAAAAGGGGAATAATCAGGGAAAAGGAAACTAATTTCAAAACTTGGGGAATTGTGTGTTTACATGAGGGGGAATACTCAATTTTCTACAATCTTTGAAAATTCTGTGTGAATTTCTTACTGGTTCCGTATCTCCGTTGTAACGATGTGTTGCATTTGTTCTCGTCGTACTTTTAGATAAAAATCAATGAATTGTCATTTATTGGCCTCGGAAAATATATTTCTCGCATTAATTTACGAAAAGTAAATTGCCATAAAAAAATCAACAGAGTGTTTTAGATGTACTGATGTACTATCCGTATTGGGCCGGAGGTAGTCTAGTGGTTGTGCGTTGGGCCTCGGACTGCGGATGCTCGGTTCGAATTCCGACGAACGTCATTCAATACCTTCGTGTCTAGGCCGGATAGGGATACGTTTAATCCGTAGACCGTAAAGTTCCTCTATGAGGTCAGAGAGGGTGGTAGAGGGTACGATCCGCCCAGATGTCGACTCTGGGGGTGATCGGTTAAAATTGACGTGGCATCTGGCTAAATCGGACTCCGTCCCTTTTGGTGTCATTATAAACCGGAGCCGCATCCGTCTGCCCGACAGCCTATATGGACATGTTCCGGCCAGGGGGCATTAGAAACAACACCACCAGAAAAAAGACCAGAAAGTCCTCCTATGATGTCATAGAGGATGGGGGAAAGTACGAACCCTCCAGATGTCGTCTCTAGGAGTGTTCTGGGAAAATCGTTGTGGTCCCTGGCCAAGTCGGTCTACTAACCTTGTGGTACAATTGAAAACCGAATTTCCGCTGCCATCCATGGACCTGATCAGGAGTTGGTACGGACAGCAGGGTATAAAAAACTAATCCGTAAAAATGTCGCAGCGTTCTAACTTCAAATCTGTCGGATAAAATTCGCTATTCATCTTGAGGGACGTCTTCCGAATAAATAAGGATGTCACGAAATGTGAGACCTGCGTGCAATTTTTTTCTTGGAAATATCGCTATTCTCCAAAAATTGAAGAAACTTGTTACGATAGTGTAATAAATTATTCTCCCCTGTAGATAGATATCTGCAATGTAATATGATTTAGCTATCGATTACCGCCTATTCTCGTAGCCCCCCCCTTTTTTTTTCTTTTTTGCCCCCCGACTCTTCAAACAGACCGCCGACATGAAATATTGACTGCAAATACTGGGAACATGCGTTAAGTGGTTTAGCAAACATCTTTTTTGAATACCATTTCATTTTATTTTTTTAAATGTATTTATTAATCACGTTTTAAGTTTAAAATGTTTTTTTTTAATTTTATTTATGTACATATTTTTTTCCCCATTATTTTTATCTGTTTACCTAAAAGAGAGGATGTGTTTGTTTTTAGACTCGTGGATGGATTTGAATTTCTGTAATTATTATCCAAGTTCTGGGAATTTCGAAGAACCGTGCGTGTTACTTAAATGTAATATCCTAATTCGTTTCGCTGCAGCTGACGTATATGCAAGGCGATTGTTATTATTTAATTAAATAATTATTTTTTCTAGTTTATTTAAAAAATGAATTCATCATAATCGATTTCTTGAACGGATTGTTTGAAATTCTATGTATGTACTTGAACATTGTGTGAGCATTTATTTATAGTGAAAATTAATATACGTGTGTGTGTGTGTGTATATATATATATATATATATATATATATATATATATATATATATATATATATATATATATATAATATAAAAGAAAATGTGCTATCGGTCTCATTTGAGATTAATTCGAACGAGATTAATCTCCCCCTTTCTCCCCTTTTATGAGGCGGTCCCTTTGTAGGGGTTAGGCAATGAGCCATTTAGTTTCTGTGAGATGCCACTCTAAGTAAAGTAAGAAATAGTAAAGCCAAAAGGGGATTTAAAAAAAAGTATTATTAGTTGAGTTTTAACTAAACTTAGTTTAGTTAAAATTTGTTATTTTAAATGAACCTACAGCAAAATGAATTTTTTAATATTTTTTATATAAATTAACACGATATAAATATGATAGCCTCTGACGTAACACTCATGTTACGCGTTCTGTTTTGCCTTAGTAATGAATGTTATACGATGCATATTGTGTTACGCGGTAAATCAATTCACTGGGATAATTTTAGTAGATGTCATAACGCATTGATAGATCGTTGCTCTTTCTCGAGAAAGGAAGCTTTAGTAGTGTCCTTAAGATTATTATAAAAGGAGCTTTAATGTCCATATAGATAGGTGATTCTAAACTAGCGTACCGCGAGATTTTTTTTTTTGGATAAATAAAAGAATATATTAGAAGGGCCCTCTTAAGATAAATATTAAGTTGATATCAAACATTTGTTCCCTAAGCACCAATCGCAAGTCTCACGTTAATAAAACAAAACTATTCTTAGAGATTTTCATCGTAGTCCTCTAGTGTTAATACTACACTGTATTCCATGGCTATCTATGAAACTATTAATATATTTTATGGTGGTTTGGGTTTTATTTTGGTAGCTTTTGGTTCGATTTTATTCACAACGCTGCCTGGTAATGGCAGCGATTTCCAATCGGTGTGCCGCGTCACTTTGGTTTGCCGTGAGATTGGCCACGGTTGCGGATAAACAATAAAATATTAGTATACTTTAAATAAATATTAAGTTGAATTAATTAATCTCACACCCGACAGATTGTGATTCAGATTGATACACTCTTTCCTGGGGACGAATTAGATACACTCACGCTCACGACTTGTTAGGCCTGATATCAAACATTCGTGCTCTATGCACCAATCGCAAGTCGCACATTAATGCAACAGAACTCCGTTTTGCGTTTTCCGTTGTAGTCCTTTAGTGTAATACTGTATTGAATCCTATGGATATTTTTTTATATATGGATTTTTTATGGATTTTTTTTTTTTATGTTGGGAATCCCTGATATAGATTGTTTAATTTGCGGGTTTATGTATAGTGGGAACCATGCTATATGTAACGGGGCCGAAAAACTAGTCATCCCGTGCCCTAACTCACTGCCCGACGAGTAGATCTGGATTTTATATTAGAATGTCTCACTGCCCGACGAGTAGATCTGGATTTCATATTAGAAAGACTCACTGCCCGACGAGTAGATCTGGATTTCATGTTAGAAAGTCTCACTGCCCGTCGAATAGAGATCGTTGTTCTTTCTCAGGGATGGAAGCTTTAGTACTGTCTCAGATTATTTTAAAAGATGTTTGAAAGTTATGGAGAGTGTTTGATTTTGGGGCTATGTAAAGTGGGAATCATGCTTTGTGTTACGAGTCCGAAAAACTAGTCATCCCGTGCCTCAACTCATTGCCCGTTCGAGTAGATCTGGATTTCATATTAGAAAGTCTCACTGTCCGTCGAGTAGAGATCGTATGGTCTTTCTCGGGGATGGAAGCTTTAGTAATGTCTCAGATTATTTTAAAAGGTGCTTGAAAGTTATGGAGAGTGTTTAATTTTGGGGCTATGTAAAGTGGGAACCATGCTTTGTGTTACGAGGTCGAAAAACTAGTCATCCCGTGCCCGAAGTCACTGCCCGTTCGAGTAGATCTGCATTTCATATTAGAAAGTCTCCAGTGTCGCAAAAAAAGAGACATGCGAACAATAAAATGTCGCGCAAATAAAAAGGCAGAAGGAAGAAAGAAAGAAAGAAAAGATCGCTCCACCTCAAGCGAAAGTGGGGACAGCTTCCAAGTCTTGTGGCGCTCTCTCTCCGTTTCGCGCTCGGCAATCGATGCCTCGCACGCCACTCCGCCAGTAGCGAGTCCGCAGCGGGACGTGGCGGAAGTGTGGTACGTTATCCTGGCGGTGTGTGATTCGTTGCATCGCCCCCGGACTTGTGGATTAACTGACGGGGCCCTTGCGCTGGGGGCCCCCCGCACACATGAATTGAGAGGCCCCCCTCCCACCACGTGAAGGCATAGCAAGGATAAAGACTGCCAATGCTAGATGCGCTCAAACTACTTTTTGTCCTGACGGGAGCCAGCACTTATTTGGGTAAAGGAAAAAACAAACAAAGTCTTTTACTTTTTCACGGAGTGTCCGAATTTTGTTTTATTGACCTGTGAAATTGGAGTGAATTTCAGGGGTAGTCGTGGTCGAATTTCTCGAGTTTTAACCTATAAATAATTAATATTAAGAGTGGCTGTTCAAAGCGTTTATTAATATCGTTAGCAGCTAAAAACACATTTCTTCCCTTTAGCATTCTAATCAGATTATGCCGTGAAAAAAATTATTAATAGCACTTATCTCCGCTGTAGAGTTAATTCGCCGGCGACGCCATATTTCAGTTATCCTTCTGAAACTGAATTATTAAACGGCCGTATATATTACGCGCTGATGAAAAAAATTGCTAAAGTGTTAAAATTTGGTTTGTTTAGGTGAACTTACCACGCACACTTTTTTGGCATTTTTCACCATTTGTGCTGTTAAAAACTTTTTTACGGTTTTGTGCGAAGTAAGAACTTCTACTAATTAACTCGCTCTTGTTTCGTACTTCTGTCAATCATGACGTTGAAGTGCTGTTTAATGTAACTGAAACTGCTAGAAATGAGCTCATTATTTTAAGCAATTAACTATTTTTTCACCTTATGATAAGAACTTGTACAAAATTAACTCGCGCTTGTTTTATATTTCTAACAATCATGGTGTTCAAAGTGCTGTTTAATGTAACTCAAACTCCGAGAAATGAGCTCGTTATTTTAAGTAATTTGATTTTTTCAGCTTTGATGAGAATTTGTACAGTTAACTCGCTCTTGTTTCACATTTCTGTCAGTCATGGTGTTAAAGTGCTGTTTAATGAAACCAAAGCTGCCGGAAATAATCTCATTGTTTTAAGAAATTAGTTATTTTTTCACCTTTGATAAGAACTTGTACAAAATTAACTCGCGCTTGTTTCATATCTCTGCCAAATATGGCGTTGAAGTGCTGTTTTATGAAACCAAAGCTTCTAGATGTGAGCTCATTATTATTATAACTGGATGAAATATTTTCGCAACATTGAAGATACCAAGTTTCTTGCGTCATATGTTAAATCTTTAACATCAGAAACAAACACGCTGTAAAAAAAAAAATCTGCTCTGCGATTTCTGTACTCGCAGCATGTTAAGAAAGCGTATTTAAACCCGACGAAACTGCGTTGTTGAGAGTATTTTGAAGCGATCTTGTACAGTTTGATTGGCTACTTTAGTAAGTACAAATATCCTCTTTTATTCTTGTACATGGTTAACTTCCGCTTTGTAATTAGTGTGAAATTTTTTCTCCTTAAATTTTCGACTCGTTATAACCCCTGAAATTCGCTGTTAATTAATTCTGATGCGAGATAACTCCCTTTTGACGTGAAAATATGTGTGAAAAAATCCACTCGCTGGAAGTTAGTTATTTAGCGGTAATTTTTCTGTCATTGAAGTGGTCTGGAAAATTATAGAAATTTTACAGTATTTAAATATAATATATCGGAATGTTACAGCCTATTTTTTATTCAAAAATGCTGTTTTATTATTTGAAAAATATATACGAATTGTTTCACGGGGTAGAAATGATGTTGAAAAAGATTTTCCCTTATACGTCCAAGTGTTTGAGAGTAAATTTTTATACTACCAGAATTTTTTACGAAATTTTTACGTCTTGTAGCTATCACTGTTAACTGCTGTATTGATTCTGTGTGTGGCAGTTGATATTTTATTATTATTATAAGGTGATTATTTGGATTGATCCTAGGTGGTTATTTGATCCTACGTGATTATTAGCAGTCTGATCTGTGGAAAAAAATGATAGCACCTTTTATTTATCTGATATTAGCTTTGTACAGAATGTATCGTATTTTTCAGCGTTCTTTTAATGCTTGTGTCGTTCATTTTGCGGTGAATGCTTTGAAAGAAGTAGTTATTGATGCGTAGAACGATTAGATATCGACTAATAAGTATTTGAAGGATATTTTATGATGCTTCTATTTGCATGCACTCGTTAGAGGTTGATGAGAAACAGATTCTTTGGAAGATATCTTACCTGAATGTGACAAATCCGCAAATAACCACTACTGTGGGCCTTTTTATATCCACTGAGTAATGATTGATCTTTAATTCTTGGTATAGTGTTGCACTAAATATGTAGTTGTTTAAATACGTTTTTCAATGGAAAGTTTAAATAAAGGCGACTAATTTGGTCCTGGCGTATAATAGTTGATCTGCGAGAGATATTTAAATTTTTGTCGTTGATAGTGTCGCATTTAGTGCCCGTCTGACCTATTTAGAATGCGATGTATTAAGAAGCCATTTTTGTGTGATATGTATTTCACATAATCTCTCCAACAGGAAATTTTAGAATTAATCTACGTTGATGATAAACGGTTTCTTAAACGGAAGATATCTTACCTGAATATGACAAACTCGCAAGTAACCACTGTTGCGGGTCTTATTACATCCACTAAGTAATGGCTGATTTTTAATTCTGTCATAGTGTTGCGCTAAATATGTAGTTGCTTTTATTCGTTTTTCAATAGATAGCTCAAATTAAGGCGGCTAATTTGGTGCTGGCTTATAATATGCTTGAGATATTTAAATTTTTGTCGGTGCTAGTGTCGCATTTAGTGCCCATATGACCTTTTATAATGTGATGTAAGAGGCCAGTATTTTATATAATCTCTCCGAGAGGGGATTTTTAGAATTATTTTACGTCGTTGAATGCATTCCTGTGGTGTTTAATAATGTGCATATGACATTCATTGTACGAAAGTGAAAAGCGGATATTTTTTCTCTGAAAGGGTGTATTATTTCCTTAATGAAGCAAAATTTGCCATTAGAGCAATAACTTATTTTTTTCCAGACCTTATCACTCTTCTAGAAGCTGCGAGTGGAACGCTGGCATGCGTTTGGCAGCAATACTGCCGGTTGGAGTGGTAAGGGTTAATATGTGTGAGTGATGACGAGATAAAATTGGATTGTTAGGTCTGAAGTCCTCATTTCTTGACGTATTACTATTCCTAATGCATGCGGATATTTGTACTAATGTCTTGAATGCTATGAATATTTTATAGTTTAAAGGATGGCTATTTGTTTCGACCCTATTTACCGTATTTTTCGGACTATAAAACGTACCTTTTTACATAAAATTTGGGTGAGTCTTATGGTTCGAAGGTAACATTAAAATTAAATGAATATTTTATTATATGTACTATACATATTTATTATATATATTATACATATTTATTATATATACTATATATATTTATGTATATTTTTTATCTTTATTAAGTAAGAAATTGAAAATATCTTTACATACCTAACAAAATACAAAATATACTTTTTTAAAAATCCTCATATAAATTTGAGGTTGCGTATTATTGTTAGGTGAGTTTTATAGTCCGGAAAATACGGTCTATAGTTAATTGTATTCAGCCGATTATTTTTAGAGTGTAAGAGAGCTTTCCTGTATAGCAACTTGAATTTATTAGTGTCTGTTAAAAAAATCAGGTATTATTGCTTGATCGTTGTTATCAGATACTTGCAGAATGGTGTATCTTTTTTTCACCTAAAAATGGTAGTTATAGTGGCTAAAAGTGATGGTTAAATTTGTATTATTCCTTCAGTTTCAGGCATTTTGTGTTTTGAAGGAGCAATTTATTGCATCATAATCGTCGCTGTTGTTGGTACCCTGAAACTAGCGTCGTTTGTTCAGTTATATCGCTACCATAGTTTGTGGTTTATGACCGCCACAGTTTAGGGAAAAAACGAAATATTTATGTGAGAATTGTGTTTGAATATAAAACTTATAGATGTTGATTTAGTGAATATAAAGAATTTTTGGCGTCTCTCCTGATTGATTGTTCATTATGAAGATGTTCATCATGCTTATTAAATGAGATAGTCGTCAAGAAAGCCACGCGTTCTGGTTCTTCCTTCAATAAAAATTGCGAGGTTTTAATTGGGAATTTCATTAAGAAACGCGCGAGAATTTTGAGTATTTGCGTGAAAAGATTGTTTCTAGGTCTTACTACATCAATAAGAATTGCGAGAGTTTAATTCTAAATTTCACTTACTCAGTATTCTTTCGTCATTTTTTATTATCTGCCTCTTTCTTCTTCTTCTTTTTTTTAAATATAAAGTAAAAAAGTCTGCGTTTCCCCTCTGTAAGAACTGCGAGATTTTGATTATGATTTTCACCAGTTGAGATTTACGTGAGAACTGAGTATTTGTGTGAAAAGATTGTTTCTGGGTCTTCCCTCTGTAAGAACTGCGAGGTTTTAATTCGGATTTTCTTTATTCGAGAAATACGAGAAGCTGTTGTTGGTACATTGAAAGTAGTTTGTTCAGTTATATCTGAGCATAGTTTGTGGTTTATGACCGCCACGGTTTAAGGGGAAAAATATTTATGTGAAAATTGTGTTTGAATATAAAACTCATAAAGTTGGTTCAGTGAATATTTGTAAAATTTTTGACGTATTTCCTCATTGATTGTTCATTGTGGAGACGTTCATCATGCGTATTAAATGAGAGAGTCGCCAAGAAAGCCACGCTTTCTTGTTCTTCCTTCAATAAAAATTGCGAGGTTTTAATTGTGAATTTCACCAAGTAAGGAGAAACACGGGAGAATTTTGAGTATTTGTGTGAAAAGATTGTTTCTGGGTATTTCATCAATAAGAATTGCGAGAGTTTATTTCTGAATTTCACTAAGTAAATATACGACAATTTTGAATATTTGTGTGAAAAGATGGTTTCTGCGCCTTCCCTCAATAAGAAATGCGAGATTTTAATTCTGATTTTCACTTAATAAAAAATAAGAGAGAATTTTGAGTATCTGCGTACAAAAAAAAAAAAAAAAAAAAAAAAATAGTCTCTGCGTCTTCCCTCTATAAGAACTGCGAGATTTTGATTATGATTTTCACCAGTTGAGAATTACGGGAGAACTGAGTATTTGTGAGAAAAGATAGTTTCTGGCTCTTCCCTCAATAAGAACTGCGAGGTTTTAATTCTGATTTTCTTTATACAAGATAGACGAGAAAAGTTTTGAGTATTTCCGTGAAAAGACAGTCATTTCTCGAGAGTCAAGGAATGAATTCTCATTCGCCGTTGGGGGGAAACTGAGATGTTCATTAATTCGAATCGTGAATTTATTGATTGATTGTAGTGACAGAAATCCCATTGTGGGTTTAGTTTAGGCGGGGATGTATGTATAAATGTGCATGAGTTCTACGTCGGTCTTAAGTTTTATGTTTTCTCCTTTTCCTTAGAATTTCAAATAATGCGATATTAAATCGGGTGTTTGAAGGTAGTCGTCCAGAGTGTACTTTCAGACCTAAATTATGGTCTGATGGTAACATTAGAATAAAATGAATATTTTATTATATATTATATCTATTATTTATATTATATATGTTTTATATATATTATTTATTATATTTATTATATATATATTTATTATATATATATATATATATATATATATATATATATATATATATATATATATTTATTATCTTTATTAAGTAAGAAATTGAAAATATCTTTATATACCTAACAAAATACAAACTATTCTTTTCCTCTCATAAATAAAAATCCTCCCATAAATTTGAGGGGAGTGTTATCGTCTGATGCGTCTTATAGTCCGAAAATATTTTAGTGTGACTTGTAGTTGAACCGAAAAGTAAATTGTCTGGCACAGTTCTAGTATCTAGTTTTTTTCTGAACTTGAAATACTCGACTTTCATTTATCTGTTCTAAGTATACAGTATTTATTCGGCTTACCTAATAATGCATTTTATTTAATGTCTAATATAAATAGTTTTTATGAAAAATGTTCCGCTTTATATGTGTATGATACCGGTTCTTAAGTTTTCATTGGGATAATGTCTGATAATACTCGCTAACGTATTGGAATGTTGGTTAAACCTCGGATAAACAGTAAAACCTCGTTTATCCGGACTAACTGGGATCATAAGCAATCCGGATAATCCGGGAAAATGGGTAATAAGCAGAACAAAATCCTTAACTAAGCAGGCTTGCCGTTTATTACGATAAAAAACTATGTTTTGTAACAAAAATACATAGTATTGTTTACAAGACATTAAAAAATTTAAAAATAACATTTCACATTATTTCTTAACAAAGAACTGGTCCACTGTCTTCTGTTTCAAACACGTGTGGCGTTTAAATGAAGCACGGTCACGTAAACGCGTACAATCTTAGCAGGAACTATACATTGAATCAAACTAAAAAGGCGAATATTTGGCGTACTTATAGTTACGTTCTTGCTATCATAGTTAAAAATTATCTAATGTGAACATTACATTAAAAAAAAAAAGTCTACAAATCTGAACCGGATTATCCGGAGATCCGGATCAACGAGGTTTTACTGTATTTCACAAGAGTTAAATTCTCATTATATTTATATTGTTTACTTTTTTATATTCTTTGAATGTTGAAACTTCAATTTTTGGGTTGATTTTTTTCTTTTTAGATCTGGGATTTATACATAGATTTTGTTATAGGCAGTTTTCTGTTTACCTAATTTTTGGACCATAAAACGCACCTTTTTCATAGAAAAATCGACTTAAAATTGGGGTGCGTCTTATAGTCTGGTTGTAACATTAAAATAAAATGAATATTTTATTATATATTATATTTATTATTTATATTATATATATTTTTTATTATATTTATTATATATATTTTTTTTATCTTTATTAAGTAAGAAATTGAAAATGTCTTTATATACCTAACAAAATACAAAATATTCTTTTCTAAAAATCCTCCCATAAATTTGAGGGGCGTGTTATCATCCGATGCGTCTTATAGTCCGAAAAATACGGTACATTGTTGTATATATCAAACATATACAGTGAAACTTCTCTCGCCGGCTGTATTCGACGGGTACCCCTCTAAACGGCCGTTTTTTTCAGAATCGATAGAGACTCCATAGAGCCAACGTATTGGAAGAAACCTCTTTTCCACGACCACCCCTGAGAACGGCCACTTTATTCGGATACATTACTGGCCGCCGTAGAGAAATTTCACTGTATTTAACGTATTGTGAGAGAAAAGGTTTTAGTAAAAACATATTCGAGGAAGATATTTATAATTTCTAAATTAAATTAACGAAGCTGCTGCCAGAGTTCTTTTCATATTTTTAAAAAGCGCTCGGGCATATTTTCTCTGTTCCACGTGAAATATTAAAAGCCTTTACATCCGATGTTGTGTTACAAGTCTCACGGCGAAAACTGTTGATGTTGATTTAACGTCATTTATGGAGCGTTAACTGCGACTCATGAAACATTTTATTAAATTTGTAATGTTGTGTTCTTCTGCGAACAGAGAATTGCAGTTGAGACTTATTTTGCGATGAAAAATAATGCCTGTTTGCAAAATTTTCCTTTTTGAGTATTTGGAATGCAGTTCAAAAGAATTATTTAGAGTTTCAGTGTTTTTTAATGGGAGTCGTATCATTTTTATTTCTTTTCTCCGGGAACGACGACAAACAAAAGCAAACAGGCAACAATAATTAAATGATCTGGAAATGGACTGGCTCTTGTATCTGCTGATGGAATATTATAATGTAAATGTTATTCGGAGAAGAGCTGGTTTGAATTGCCGTGTTTATTTAAATGCCCACCTTTGGATGCAGTTAAAGGAAGGAAAAGAGAGATTTAATTTTCTACGTTTACGCTAGAATGTTTATACGTTTGCTATTACGGCGTACTTTCGATTATCTGTGTGCTTATTATCCGGTTTACGGATTATCCGCCTGCTTATCCGGTTTACGGATTATCCGCGTGCTTATCCGGTTTACGGATTATCCGCGTGCTTATCCGGTTTACGGATTATCCGCGTGCTTATTATCCGGTTTACGGATTATCAGTGTGCTTATTATTCGGTTTACGAATTACCGTGCTTGGACATTTCTTCCGATATACATATATAAAAAAATAAGATTTTTTTATAATAGCAGTTTTCTATATATTGATAAGTTTATTTTATGTGTAATATACATATGATAATGTTCTAAATTAACACTTCCTGAATTTCTCGGGATTATGAGTACAGTAATATCATGTCATATTAGGAAAATCCATAGTGATATCGAGATACATATCGCAGATTCGGGGTAAAAAATATGGATTACATGCATCAATTCAATCAATAAAACTGAAAAGCTAGTGCAGTATTATATTATGAAACTGCAATAAAATTGAATATAAATCGGATTACCCTTGTTTTTCGATTATTCTTGCCACTCCTCCCATCTATTAACTCGGATTATCCGGATTACATTGTAATTCCTAATCTACGGCTGTGGTATCTTAACTGCCGTAAAGTGCCGTAATTTGAGATATATTTTCAACCGTCCTGAAAGAATCATAAGCGTGTTTTAGCTATCCAGTATCAGCTTTGATGCCACCCACATCGTGTAGTGGTTAGTGTTGCAAACTTCCACGCAGTGGGGTTGGGTTCGGATTCCGGTTAGGCATGGACGTTCCTAAGTTGTCCCCTCATAAGGAGCAATGTCAGTGCATTAATATGGTGCTCCCATAATAAAGTACCGTATTTTTCAGACTATAAGACACCTTTTTATATAAAAAAAAATCGACTTAAAATTGGTGTGCGCCTTATGGTTCAAAGGTATCATTAAAATAAAGTGAATGTTTTTATTATATGTATTATATATTTTTATTTTATTTAGTGATTAAAGTATTAAGTAAGAAATTGAAAATATCTGTATATACCTAACAAAATACAAATTATTTTTTTCTAAATATCCTTCCATAAAATTGAGGTGCGATATGTAAGAAAGTATGTGAAAGTATGTATAACACCTAAAGATAACTGAAACAGAACTACTAATGAGAAAATTAATAGATAACTTACATGCGGAAATATATAACATAAAACATGTAAAAAGCTTTACAGTGTACAGTTTCAATATTTTGCATTGGACATACTTTGCCTTTTATAGTGTATTCTATTCTCATAGAAAATCAGGGAACTAGACTTTTTTTTTGCGTACGTTTCGGACGATTTCGGACTTGTAGATAACCACAGACGTTCAGATCACAGACTATTTCAGTGTTAGTGATATCTTATTCCCGAACTATTAAAAGTTACAACCGAATTTCGATGTATAGCAACTTTTAACTTATTAATATTATTTATTAATAAGTTTATATGCGTTCCTCCATAACGGTGCTCTGGAAAGCAAAGTTTCAGACGCTAAAGCCGTCCGTCGTCGCGATTTATAATTTCGGCAGCGCGCCAAACTCAGTTTGTATCGCGTGGGCAAGCAGTAAACAGTTAAACAGAAAAGTACCAAAATGGTGCGAAAAATATGATAGGTATCGTAACCGCGGCGTGGATATGGCTTCAGGACAGAAGTGCCAGCCGCGTTTTGTGTTTGTTTGTTTGTGTGTGTGTGTGTGTGTGTATGTATGTATGTGTATATATATATATATATATATATATATATATATATATATATATATATATATATATAATCAGTTTTCTCCTATTTTGTCATTCTGGGGAAACCTCTTCATGTATTGATGCTTCACATCGTTATTCAGCATCAGCGTGCTTTATTCCTTGACACACATTCATCCCTGTGCTATTTATGATTCTTTACGGCTGTCGTTGGTTCTAGCTTGTCATCTTTGTTGTTATAATTTTGACTGAATCTAGCTATACCATTTGCTCCATTTTCTGCTCTTGCAACGTTTTTAGCCTCATTATAATGCTTTCTGTTTATTTCGTGAAAGTGTTTTTGGCATACCTAGTTTATAATTTCTTCGATTGCATTCGATTGAAGAATATACGATGCGCCTCACTTCTATAAAAAATAACTTATAAAAAATCACTTATATAAAAATATACGATGAGAAATATAAAAATATAAAAATATGCGCCTCACATATATAAAAAAAAATGAGATTTTTTATAATAGCAGTTTTTTCTATATATTGATAAGATTTTTTATGTGAAAAAAACATACGATAATGTACTACACTTCTAGAATTTCCTGGGATTAAGTACAGTTATACAGTACAGAGTACAGTGATGATTAAGTACACGCTAACTTTCCTGACTAGAAATTAGTTTTCGCCGTTTCTCGAAAAGTTTTTTTTTTCTTTTTCTTCTTTTCTTTCTTTCTTTCTTTTTCTTCTTTTTTTTTGGGGGGGGGGGGAAGAGAGAATCTTCCAATACTATTGTTTCATAATTTTCCATTATGAAATTGATGATGCCATTTTCCTGACCATTGATTACTGAGTTAATTTTCGTACGTTGTTTCACTTTTACACTCTGATGCTTTATACCAGGCCTGCACAATATACGGCCCGCTAGCACTCGCGTTGTGGCCCGCGGAGCCTTTTGTGAAGATGCATAAAATTAGAAATAAATAAATAAATATATATAATTTTTGGATTTCTAATTCTACTGGATCGACGGTTTTATGTTCTCTACACGTCGACAACAGCTCCACCTCACTCCTCCGATATCCTGTTTGCGCCTGCCAGATGTTCTACGAATTTCTGGGCTACGTTGCCACTACTTTATTTACAACCCTCGTATTTTGTAAGATAGTGTTTAAGGCTTTTACTTTCCGGCACAATTATTAGTTATGGTAGCGGATAGATTTCCACGTTTGAGAAAGACGTCTAGCTCACTTAGCTTGAGGACCATCTGCTTTTAGGCAGATCCGGCCGTTGTTTCAGGGTGTTCATTTTGAAGGACCGGATCGTTTTATGCAGATCTAACCGTTGTTCCCGGCGTATACTGTTAGTGTAGTGGTTCCCAACCTGTAGAAATCTGCGGACCACTAAGCCAGAAATTGAACAGTATGCGGACCACCACCTCCCATTGACTTGGGGGGGGGGGGGTATGGTGGTATAGAATATCCCTCAGACAAAAGGGATACAGGATTAACATGCTCTCATTCTAAAGTATCATATTCTAATAAAAAAAATAATTCTGTTAAACTTTTAAGAAATTTTAATTCAACACCTGATAGTCATCTGTTATATTCAGACCATCCAGTTCAATGAATATAGCTTTCAAAATATATATATTTAAGTTGCTAAGCCGACTTTTTGGGCAGTCCGTGAGAGAAAACTACTCCATCAATGTACTTCATTTTGGTCTTAAACGTAAGATTGTTATCTGTAGATTTGTCAAATTTGGTTTTTGTAACCGCGATTTCTATTCATTGTCTCTTGAATACGCAGAAACTCACTGTTTCTGCACATGCTCAGTGACACGTTTTAATGATAAACACGTTTATTCCGAGGAGTCTCTCTAGATCTCTCTCTGCCATTTTAATTTTTATGATAATTATTTTTGTGAAATATAAGATTAAACCTCATGGAAATTGTTTATATCGCGCTGTTTAATTAGCGATAATTTACAATTAAAAAAAATTGCTTTCTGTGCATGCTCAGTGGCTTTTTTAAATCTGGCTTTAGATACTCACTAAGCACGAGGCCTCTTAAATACATTAATTTGTTTCTGCGCATTATTATGGTTTTCAACATTTGGCAATGATGTGTTCAGTATAATTTGTGTATAAGTACATTTATTTACTATCTAGCCGTCATATTTTGACAGGTACCAACTAGTCCCCATTTATTTGGCAACTTTTTTATATGTAGTGCCGGACCTCTCCCGAGGCTCTCGTGGACCAGCGGTTGGGAACCACTGTGTTAGTGGAACGGTATATCCCTATTTTGCGGGTTAATCTAGGGGAGGAGTAGCTTGAATCTTCGTAAAACACAGATAATACTATTTTTTTTCAGTTTTGTTGTATTTTTAATGTATAATACCGCATTTGATTTTTTTAATAAATTTATGAATGTGATCGGTAATTTTCCCCCCGAATATTTGATATGCTTTTGATATCGCCATGAATGTTCATTATAAAATGTGACGTCAGTGTATTCATAATCCCGGGAAATGAAATTAGTGTTGTTTTAGTATACTATCGCATCCTTAATGAAATAAAAAATTCCTCAATAAACAGAAAGTTCATTTTAAAAAAGCTTGTTTTTTATACATATATATCGGAAGAAATTTCCAAGCAGTGTTTAATAAATTATGTAGGTAATATTTTGGATAAAGATTTCCGATTTTTTTTTCTGTAAGGATAATCCACACACGGGATAATAGTACACTGTATCATCATCATCATTATTATTATTATTTTTAAACGAAGGATTACGTTCCTCCATAACGGTCCTCCGGAAAGGAAAATTTCAGACGCTAAAACCGTCTGTCCGTACCTCGCGAGTTATAATTTTGGCAGCGCGCCAAACCTAGTCTGTATCGCTTGGACAAGCAGTAAACAGTTAAACACAAAAGCACCAAAATGCGTCAAAATTTTGACATACGTATATGTATATTTATACATACGTACACACACACGTGTGTGTGTATGTATATATACATACATACACACACACAAAAGAGGTAAGCTACGATAAGTAATCCTACGTTAATAGCCCTCGGTAGTTTCGGTACGAGAGAGTACCAGATTTAAAAAGAAAAAAATTTAAATAAAAAGTAAAAATAATAATAATAATAATTAAAAAAATTAATTTAAAAAAAATATACGTGCTTTGTCGAAATAGTGTTCAAAATATTCTTTGGTCCTTTCCCTCTTGCTCTCTCTCTCTCTCTCTCTCTTATATTAATGTAAATCTTGTGGGAAATTATAAGTTTTTGAATTACGTTATAATTCGGATGCAGTGTCAATAAACTCTTACAACAAAAAATTTTATTGCGAAAATATGGTAGCATACGTTAACTCAACAATGGCACGGGCTTTAACAAATACGATTGGGCACTTATTTATCCCTGCGGACTTTACAGAAACATTAATTCATCTCTCCGGTCCTTATTGTGTTAAGTTACGAAATAAAATTCGAGCCACAAAGTCGGATCATGACTATTTAAAAATCTATGCAGTTCTGTCTCATTTATAACAACACTATTTATCACCAGCTACGGAATAAATTGTTAAACATTTTTCTTCTGTTTCTTGACGTTTAAGTTTTTTGTGTAATGCTTTGTATTACTTGATTTATATTGTCTTTGTTCTAATGTACCGTTTTTGTTTTCAGGTGAGTGAATACATTTTTAATTGCTTCTTTTTCATCGACGATAATGTAAGTACGTTTGACTGTCTTTGTAATTTCAATGAATCACCGTCCAGTTATTTCTCAATTTTTTTTTCCGACCGGCGACTGGTAGCGTTTTGATTAAGGGACTAACAGATATTTTTTTTTCCTCTGTGATTAACTATCGTAAATGATCGTACATATTGTGCTTATAATGTAGTATAAATTTAATCGTATCAGCATGGTGTGTGTTAGCTAGTTTTGGGTTCGATTTTATTCAAAGCGCTGTCTGGTAATGGCAGCGATTTCCAATTGATGTGCCGCGGCACTTTAGGGTGCCTTGAGATCGGCCACGGTTCTGGATAAACAATAAAATTGAGTGAACTTTAAATAAATATTAAGTTGAATTGAATAGTCTCACGCCCGACTGATTGTGATACAGATCGATGCACTCTTTCCTGGGCACGAATTAGATGCACTCACGCTCACGACTTGTTAGGCCTAATATCAAACATCCGTGCTCTAAGCAGCAATCGCAAGTCGCACATTAATACAACACAACTCCTTTTTGCGTTTTCCATTGTAGTCCTTTGGTGTAATACTGTATTGAATCCCATGGATATTTTTGAAACGGTAGTAATATATCTTTTTCTGGTGTTTGTTACTTACATCTTTCACTAAGTGAATAAAATAAACGATGGAGTAAGTATTTATTTGAACTTAAATTTAACATGTTCCTGATATATCTTCCACTTTATTTTTCTCAATTTTTTTTAAAAAATATTAAATTAAAGTTCTAGTTCCCCAAGTTTCTAATCTCATTTCTAGGGGTTCCGCAAACATTTAAAAAATAAAAAAAAAAAGAAGAAAAAATTCCCGTAGTCTCTTCTAACGAAACTATCGCGGGTTATTAACGTAGGATTACTTATCGATGCTTACCTCTTTTGTATCTATATATATATATATGTATGTGTTATGTATATTTGTATCTATATGTATATATGTACGTATATATATACATATATGTATGTCAAAATTTTGACGCATTTTTGCCCTTTTCTGATTAACTGTTTGCAGCTTGTCCAAGCGATATAGACTGGGTTTGGCGTGCTGCCAAAATTATAACTCGTGAGGTACGGACGGACGGTTTTAGCGTCTGAAATTTTCCTTTCCGGAGGACCGTTATGGACGAACGTTATCCTACGTTAAAAATTTGGCATCCCAGCGCTTAGGTCAAAAGTTGACCACAGTCTTGGCGCTGAATATATTTTTGTAGAAGGTCTAGAAGGAGGGAAATTCGAACGTTTTGAGTATTACACGCATTGTATTTTTTGCTCTCTGGATTTAACGAGGCATACTCCGATCCTGGTTACAGTTGAATAGAAAATATTCTGAGTATTTTGTGGATATCTATGCTTACTCGGTTCAGCGTTGTTGCGAAGTTTTTGGAAGTTTCACTTCAAAGGATGAAAAACTGATATTCTAAAGCCAGCCAAGTCGCTTGCGGTGATATGGAGAGAATGTGTCTGTTTTTTTTGTTGCATTGTTGCTTTAGAAGTTTGTATTTTTACTTGAGTCATATCTATTATTATAATATTTACTATCGTGACGCCTGCCAATGTACAGTGTGTTTTTCTGGCTACAGAAAGTACTGCTACTTTGAAGTTTACATGCATTTTAATAAATATCCTCGACGGTGCTTTTAAAATTAAAATTTCTCAGAGTTCCATTTTCAGTACGCCTTTTGTGTAAAGTCTCTTTTGGAGTAAGTTAGAACATTTGCATCTTACAAGGACAACGTAAATTCTATTAGGAAACATGTTCTGAAAAGTGCCAATTCTCTGTGCTCAAAGCGTAGGAGATATTTTGAAGTTTCACAAGTTGTTTATGTATTCTCGAGTTTATGTATGTATGTATGTATGTATGTATGTATTCAGTGCTTCAAAAGATTATTTAATGGAATTCGTGTTCTAAAGGCCGACTTTGTATAAAGAAAATATGTATTTAACCCTTCGGATGGTAATGCGGATCCCCCATTTTGCGATTAATGCGTACTGTCAGATCTTCAGTATTCAAATTACGAGTCTGGAATTTAAATCTGGCTAGAGTAGCCGCTTCTGGAGAATAATTGGACAAAGGCGAACCGTTGTCCACTTCAGAAACTATTCTATCTCTTTCTTTTATCGACAAATGTGTCCGCCGAAGGTTTGTTTGGACGGAAATCATAAAATAACGTATAAATTATGCTAACACACATACAGACGCATGTGCGTGTTATATATGAAATATTGAATCTGTAGACGACACTTGACGACGATCCCCGGGAAAACAGCAGATTGGGCATTCGGCTTGGTAGTCGGGCCTTGGGCACATAAACTCCATATCAAATAATTCAATTAAACGGAATAATACTTTTATTACTTTAAACAAATTATGGGTATTGAACAGTTAAACATATATGAAATGTAAAGTTATGTACATATTTACAAGCAGAGAGAATGTATAATGGCGTCCGCACAATCCCTGATTCAGTCTTTAAGTCCATAGTTCCGACGCTCACACCAGCATATGTGAAATTTAGTTTATCTTTTCCATGTGATCCCCTGTGGTGCCATATGCCCAGGTGACGTCTAATCGCATATAGAAAGACCACCGCTTATTCGGACCAGCCGCTTATTCGGACCGAATCCTAAAGAACCGATACAAATCCTATTGCATAAGCCTAATAGGACATGTTCGTGTAATCGGACCAAAATGACCACGTCCCGATGTGATCCGGTTAACCAGAACCAACTGTAACTGGAAGGCAAGACTGGAATAGAATTATAACTGGTGTGGCGTTATTATATATATATATATATATAATAACGCCACATTCGTTCTCCATTTTCAGTTGTTTAAGCCAGGAACCCCGCACCTGTGAGACATTTTCTTGTTGGTAATTGTCTGACCCAAATCTTATCGTTTGTAAAACAAAAAAAAAAGTGTAATTAAAGGCTCTATATTAATATTTGAAATTTGTTGGAGATCTGTAAAATTGCCTCTCAAATGTACCTCTATTATTAAGAATATTTTGAATTGTTCAAATTTATTAATTATTACCTGCGTATAACTATTTACAATATATTTATTAATATTTTTAGTTAAAAGTTATTTCCTTATAAAACAACAAATTTTTGATAAGATTGTGCGCTTACACTCTTGACAACGAGATTTTCTCGTTTATACTGCTTTGACTCAGTGTTTAGTAGGCCGTCATTTCTTACCTCCCGTTTCCCTTGCTGGGACGAGTGATCAAATGCGAATTTGGAACCCTGCGATTTCTCATTCGTTTCTATCTTTGACTTCATTGTTCCCCTCTTTATTATATATATAGATAAGGACGCCACCGGAATGCTTTTGATACTTAGTTGTGCTCCATATTTATGTTATTGTTTGACTCTTTTTAACGCTCCCCTATTGTTTATTGTCGGATGCGTACCGTGCGATCGCTCCTCTATTTATTATCCAGTCATTGCCAATGATGCTTCGGGGTGTTTTTCTCCCTTTTCTTCCCCTCTGCTGCTTTGATATGTGCTCTCGGGGGTAAGTGTAATATCCATCACATTTTGTGTCAGGGCTGTCACTAGACTCATGCCAGTTTCTGGCACTCATGTCAAAAATGCCTTCCTGGCAGGCATTGTTTGCTTCCTGATCGCATTTACAATTAACCGACCAGAACGTCGCGGTAACATTGTTATTGATCGAAATGATGTTATATTTAAATCCGCGTTTCTAGTACCCGGGAACCTGAACTTAAGGCTGCTGTGTACGAACCCTATTCTATTCGCTCACCTCACTGTTAAGCTATGGAGAAATTCAATAAGACATCCGTCCACAGTGGACAGCTTATACGGCAATGTTGATTCTGATGCCGATCGCCACGACAGCCATCCTGCTCATCTCTATCTATCTCTCTCTCTCTCTCTCTCTCTCTCTCTCTCTCTCTATATATATATATATATATATATATATATATATATATATATATATATATATATATATAGTTAAGTAACTCTTTATTCAATTCTACAGTTATTCATGGATTGTACGGTGCCTAAGTATGTTTATTGTTTAGATGATACTTATCGGAAACAATCCATTGGTTTTTAGACAGTATTGACACCGCTGACGAAGAGATGCTGTCTAAAACCTCTTTCATACTTATCTTTTCATGTTTTTAGTTCCTGGCTGCAAGAAGCTTTAGTGCTCATACTGGTTTTCTCTTTCAACTATTTCTTATATATATATATATATATATATATATATATATATATATATATATATATATATATATATATATATATATACATACATATACACACACACTTCCGTGACTGACTGACATACAACTCACAGACCAAACCACTGGACCTAAAGGGCTGAAATTTGCATGGTGATTCTTCTTATAGTGTAGTGGTGCACTAAGGGTGATTTTTGAAAAATTCTTAGATTTTTTTAAAATTAAATTTTTAATCTGTTTTTGTAACATTCTTTAAAGTTTGCATTTAAAATAATAATCCGTGGATTATACAATTTACATGACGAGAAAGACCATAAAAATTCTTTTAAAATGAAATCTTTTTCGAATATTTACCCCCATTTTCTGATTTTTGGTGAATTTTTAAAGATTAATTTTTAGAATTTAATTTATTAAATGCTGATCACGTGGTTTCTTTTCTTTTTGTGATACTTTAAACTAATTTTGCGTCACGTGCATTACAACGAAATAAATTGACAAAAATTTTTTCTTTTTCTTTCTAATGAGGCAGACTCCTCAAACTGTACTATATTAACTGTAGTATATTCTTTAGTATGTTCTATTAGATTTAATTGGAATATTTTCTTCTACGTTATTTTGTCTATAAAAATATCCCTTACAATTTTTTTACAAATATAATTTAAAATTTTTTTTTGGTCATTAATTGCATACATTTACCGTTGTATTTTATTTGAATGTTCTCCGTAGCGAAGTATGGGTTTTAAGCTAGTAACTTAACAAATTTCTACAGTTCATATCAAATTCACCTATAACTACATATGGTTGACAACGCCACTAATTCACCACATTTACTTAAACTGGTGAACTCAAAACTGTACTAAGCATAAATACATATTGAACATTGTTTTGAATTTTTGAAATGACTCTTAACTTTTTTTAAACTCCCTTTCCATTAAATGATAACTAATTCAATTTAACTATTAAGATGTTTCTGGCATAAGTTTTACCAATTTTTTACCAATTTATAATATACCCGATTTAACGTAAATTTTCAATTTAATTTCATAAGAATTAATAATACTTCGCAGCTTCAATTTTACTGCAACTATTTACTCCTGAAATTTTCTCATTAAATTTTATTAATTAAAATTTTTTGGCATATTGCGGGGCCCGATCCGCCGACCTGCCGATCCGAAGCGCGTAGCTAACCTATGGAGAAAACGTGTCTGCTATTTGTAACTACATAAATGCTGATAATCCAATAAAAATGGTATTTTTATATGGCCTGAACTTTTCTGCACCTTGCAACAGGTTTCATTTGATAAATTTCGCCCAGCAAAGGAATTTAGGAGCGTTTAAAACACACACCACCAGATTTTTCACCCGAATAATTTAAATATTAAAATATTATTTGCATTTGTTTTTAAAACGAAAAATGCCTCAAGGTGTACATTTTCTTTCTGTATTACGGAGTACAATTAAAAAAAAAAAAAAATCTTTTAATCCAAGTCGGCAATCCTTTTACACATTGTCTCCATAGGTTAACATTGAGGTGAGCGAATTCAAAAGGTTAGTACACAGCAGCCTTAATTGGCTAATTTAGACGGACCACATGTATAATTAGCTGACCGAATGTGTCTATAATACTGCTAATTTGTTTGAAATGATCTTATCTGTTATATTTAAAATCTTCGTTTCTAATATCAGGAAACTGAACTTAGGTGGTCAGTTTTGACGGACCACATGTATAATGATCGGATCAGATCGTCGTTATAGTATTGCTAATTTGATTGAAATGTTGTTGTCAGTCATATTTAAAATCCACGTTTTCAATACTAGCGAACCTGAACTAAAGTAGTTAGTTTTGATGGATCACATATATATTTAACCGATCTGATCGTCGTTGTAGTGTTGCTAATTTGTTTGATAAGATGCTCTCATATATTTTTATTTCCATATTTCTAATACAATGGAACCTGAACTTAAGCGGTCAATCTTTTGGACCATATGTATATGAAATTGACTAGAACGTCGCTGTAACATTGCTATTTATAAACATGGTGCTATATTTAAATCCGCGTTTCTAATACTTGGCAATCTGAAATTAAGTAGTTAGTTTTGAGGGACCACGTGTATAATTAACCGATCAGATCGTCGCTGTGATATTGGTAATTTGATTGAAATGATGTTATCTGTCATATTTAAAATCTACGTTTCTAATATCGGGGAACTGAATTTAGGTGGTCAGTTTTGACGGATCACATGTATAATTAGCCGATCAGAGCGTCGCGGTAACATTGCTATTGATTGAAATGGTGTTATATTAATCCCGCGTTTCTAGTACTCGGGAACTTGAATTTATGTGGTCAATTTTGACAGACCACATGCATAATTAGCCGACCAGAACGTCTCTATAATATTGCTAATTTGATTGAAATGATGTTATCTGTCGTATTTAAAATTTACGTTTCTAATATCAGGGAACTGAATTTAGGTGGTCAGTTTTGACGGATCACATGCATAATTGGCCGATCAAAGCGTCGCGGTAACATAGCTATTTATTGAAATGATTCTATATTTAAATCCGCGTTTCTAATACTTGGGAACCTGAACTTGAGTAGCCAATTTTGACAGACCACATGTATAATTAGCTGACCAGAACGTCGCTGCAACGTAGCTACTGATTGAAATGATGTTATCTGTCATATTTAAAATAAATGTTTCTAATATCAGGGAGCTGAGCTTAGGTGGTCAGTTTTGACGTCCATATGTATAATTAAACGATCAGGTCCTCGTTATAGTATTGTTAATTTGATTGAAATGTTGTTGTCAATCATATTCAAAAGCTACGTTTAAATCCATAGAAAATTATTGATGGCGAGGACATAACAATGAAAAATTATCACCAGGACTGGATGAAACGACACATACGAGAAAACGATCAATCGAGGTTCCACTGTGTATGCGTGCGTGTGTGTGTGTATATATATATATATATATATATATATATATATATATATATATATATATATATATATATAGAGAGAGAGAGAGAGAGAGAGAGGTGACATTAGCGGCGCCTGCGTGGGAGGAGAATGGTTGGTTGATAGCCGGCCGTGCGATATAGAAAGTCTAGTTCGAAGTAGTCAGCATAATTCAGTCCCGCGCTGGAAGTCGTGGCGTAGTCGGCGTCTCGAAGATCTTTGTAAAAAAACTCTCTCACTGGCCCTTCCAGCCCCGGACACACAGGAACACACCGCATTAAACTCAAAGGTTTTATTCTACGAATTTTTACATGTTCGTTGAGCAACGACAATTCGCAAAAAATCCCCTGCTAAAACCTTGGTGGGTCTTTTAAAACTTCCTGAGGTCGTAGTCACATGACCCTTGCACTCTTGCATTGATTGGACAGAGGGCCCCCAGGCCAGTTCTCTGGGATTGAGTCCCGTGGCCTGTTATTTGAGATTTGGCGTCTACGAGACTGGGGGTTAAAGGAATGATATATTGATTACCTACTTTAGTTTTTAGGAAACTTACAATTCCTTTGTTCTTAAAACGAAAACGAAATTAACTTTACGCCCAAGGGAATTTAAAAGAATTTAGAAATTAGTTACGGTTTTGGGGTTTTGTATGTTTTATATATATATATATATATATATATATAATAAAATATGTGTGTGTAATTACGGCTGATTAAGAGATTCTCAAATGTTACTAAATCCAAATGTTGGTTTCGATGCTTCTGTAAGCAATGCGAGTAGTCCCTTAATGCTAGTGGAAGTTATCTACCCGACCGCCAGTATAAGATTGACCCTTTTTTAAGCAAAGGTTCGGTGTAAATATACGCGAAACATATGGATAGAAAGGTTCCATTACAGGGGTAATTTAGTTTTTTCCCCTTATCAGTGGTATGCACGTTTTTACCTATTTCATTTGCTAGTAAGTTTGTTTTCACCATCTTTTTCTATGCACTCGGGCATGTATTTTCTCTCAACTCAATTTCCTCCTCGCGATCCTTTGATTTGCATTTTAAATCTCTCGCACAAACACAAGTTTTTATCTCAAAACTTTGCTCGCATCTATGCCGAAACTTGCGAAAATCCTATTACCGTGGGACATTTTCATTTTCCCTACCTTAAACCTGCGTAACGTTATATAATAATAATAATCTGAGTTTCTTTTGAATACATTATGCACCGAGTAAGAAATGAGAACTAGGGAAAGAAACGTCGTTGCTATTGTTTCGTATGAAACGGGCGTATTAAAAAAATACGGGCTTCCCCTCGTGAAATTTTAAATCTTGTTTCAAGTTACCGCGTATACTTGTAAATTAGCATAACAGATTTCAAAATGAACCCCCCCCCCTCCTCGTTATATATTCTGTTATGATCTCATCATAAAAGGAATTGCAATATTTGTTATATGAGAAGTAGAAAGAAATTATCCGCTTTAGAGTTTGCCTGAAGTAAGCTTAACAACTAGACTCAACAGGTAATTTGTTCAGTCATATTTTAGATTTATTTTTGAATACTTTGTTTACACATGAGAATTTGAAAAGATATATATAATTCGTTATGGAATCCGGCGCGTAATATTAGAACTAAAAGTTGTTTTGAGATTTCCGTGAGCTAATTCTGTATTTTTGAATGGAGTTGGTTTTAAAAAAGCCGAGATGATTGTTTGGAGGGTGGACTGATTAAGCCTTGTTGTTAGTTCGGGTGTTGTATCTTGTTTTCATACAAATTTGTCTGTGTAAAGGGTTTCTCCGATTGTAGAACCTTCTATGTTCATGTTTTCCGTCTTTTATAAACCGTCTACACGGAAAGTTAGAAGATTAATAATTTCGCCATTCTCTCCTAGGTGGCGCTGTTATATGCATTTTAGCGAATAATAATTGCATCGGGTTCTCAGTAATAATGAGCATGTTAAACTCCTGTACCGTTAAATTAAGTGCTTTATCCAAGATCGGTCACAGAATTTTCGTGGTCTTTTTTTAAAAGTCGATTTTTAAGGATGTAGGGAGGGACCAACCAAAACATGGAATTGACCACCGTCTTTAGGTGAATAATTGAATGACTCTGAAACTTTTGCCTACCGAAGAAACTGGCTTCGTACAAAAAAAAAAAAATAAATAAATAAATTTTCGCGTGAGAGGTACTCCGGCGCTAGAGACTGACGTCGTATATATAAAACAGCAACAGGAATCATCGTTACTTGATGTTTGTGTAAAAACAGGAGGAAAAAAGATCCGCATATCCTGGATGCCTCGTGTCACCTGGTCTCAATTGTAGTTCGTCGACAGGTGTTTTAAACTGTTTACTGAATATTGAGTCTATATGACATGTTATATTACCCCGTTAGTTGAAAATGCTGATATCGGTTGGCCAGGATTTAAACTAGTATATTTTTGATTTTCAAAAATATTTCTTTTATCAAGATATGAAATACATTTTTGTTATCCTGATGATTTAGAAATTTCTTTCTACAATTATTACCGGAAATAAATTTATGTAGCATTGCCGTGGAAATCAATAAATTTTTAAAAATATGGGGCTGAAATGGAACGTGATTAATCAACATATATCTTATTTAATTTCCTCAACAATATATATTTCTTATTTAAGACTTCTTGAGAAACATGTGACGCTCTTCCTACATACACAATTACTTCTCTGTTAGATGTTTGTGGTCACGATTTATTTCCAGCGTTATCTGTTAAGATTCTATAGGACTTGTATACAATTATTTTATTATCTTCAGGGATTTTATTATAGAATGCATCCTTCGATTAAATGAAAAACAAGAATTAGATAAATTGTTTTCACATATACGGTTTCAGGGAAGAAAAAGCTTTTCCGCTGCATTATCCCGTTTACCTCCCCTCTTCTAACCATTTTACGCTTTTTATCCGGAGAACGATATTTCGACTTGGTACACTCCGAAAACAAAGCGAAAACAGACGACTTTATTATGGAAAAGAAGAAGCATGCCCTAACGATAAAGCACATAACCCTCTGTATATATCTTCCTTACCTCTCTGCGGATTGTCTCGTTCTCCGTTCTTTATGCCGCAGTCTTTTTCCTTCTCTTGTTTGTTATTTCTCCTTTCCTCATGCTCGTCTCGGCTGATATTTACAACTGTTAGACGAGATGCAATGTCCTCTTGTTTTGTCGTTCATTTTCTTCCTTCACTAAATTGCCCCGTCCCGTGTGCTGCGGCCAGGAACACGGTGCGGCAGCTTGTTGCTGCTCCCTCGTTGTGTGTGTCTCTCTCTCTACCCGGGATTGAGTTAGAGTGACAGCTATTGAGCCAGTCTCCGGTTTTATTGCCCAGTAGAAAGTAAATTTTCTTTTGTTTTGTTGTCCTTTTTCGTAGGCCGGCGTAGGAAATTTAGGGGATTAAACTCTGTCGCGTTTGTTGACATTCTGTTGAATGCAGGGATTAGTAGGGGAGAAGATCTGATGCGTTTGAAATGATTTTTTAAAAATATTTTCTACAATTGTTGAGTAGGACTAACTGTATATATATATGTATGTATATGTATATATATATATATGTGTGTGTGCGTATATGTATGTGTATATAATTTATATATATATATATATATATATATATATATATATATATATATATATATATATATATATATATATATATATATTATCGTTACACGTCAGGCCGCACCAGGCCTCCACAGATCTGAATGTGTTACACTACGCAGCCGTCTGCCGCGATAAAGGTAAACTACGCAGCCGTCTGCCGCTTATAGGGACCAACGTCCTGCCCCGTCGAGACTATTTCTCCCGTCGCAGCCCGTCTGCTGCTATTAGGCACCTCTCGCTTGGTCGGGAGCCGATCTCCGTTTCTCTCCAAACTCTTTCTCCCCAGTTCACCTCTCGGAATCCTAGCAGCGCTGTCGTCGCATAACGTACGTGGTGACATATTGCTCATAGCCGGAGCCTTGGGTTAATACATTTCATATATGTATAATATATATATATATATATATATATATATATATATATAATATTATGATGCGTCAGTATAATTGTTGGTTAACTTTTAGCGTTAAAATGTATCTGACTGCAGATTGGAAAACATAGGGTCCCAGAAAGCAGAAATTATAAATTTGCTAGGGGACACGGCGTCACTTAATAAGGTTACTACGGTACTTACGGCATCAGCCAACCTCCCTTATCTCTGTCGTGACCTCTGCTTTCTCGTGTGTCATTGTGAGGTAAAATCAAAGTACCGATGAATTCAAAATAAATTTCATACTTACAATTACTTCGTTGCAACAGAATTGAAAGAATCATTTTAAGAATTAAATGAAAGGAATTTTTAAATTGGGAGCCTAAAAAAGTTCTTTAAAAGGAATTTACTTTTTTGAACCTCCAAAATATACAACGCGTAGTTTAGTAAGAAATACATTTACTTCTTAGGGAGCATTGATATCTGGTATACATGGAATTCGACTTATAGAAAGCAAAATCAACTTGACTCAAAATCATTCCGCAGTTGCTCTGCTCGGGTTGCTTGCCCCCCTCCCCGAACGAACATGGTCAGCTACTTTTTGAATGGTGGATAAAGCTTTGAATGGGACACGGGCGAACTCCCAGAGGCGAAGGAAGAATCACATTCATTTGGATGTTTTTCAAAACGGACCCAGTGTCGTATTCACGGCCGGCGTTATAAAGACACATTGTAATGCAGAGTACTAAAGAATGGTGTAAGACTAGAACGCCATTTCGTACTTGAGTGCGACCTTATTTCTTATTTGTGTAAGGAAAAATGTGTATTTTTAAATCATGTATGATAAATTTATTTATCTGGGTTTCATTTATTTTTCATTAAACCTAACCCCCTTCCTCCCACTTATAAAAAAAATTATTCCATGAACGTTATTATTAATAATAAAAGTGTGAGTTTATTGGGTGCTGGTATTTAAACTAATTAAAGTTGAAAATCGGGAGTTATTTATAATAGGGGATGAAGGAATCGATTGAATTTAAATGCCACGCGGAAAAAAGGGATTTTTTTTTGCCCCTTGGAACAGTTTAATTAAATATTTCATTCCATCTGTGTTATTAATTATTCGATAATTGGCTTAACTATTCCTCATTATTTTGAAATGTGTCAGTTTCAGCCTACAGATGGTGGTGATGAAATTTTAAATAAATCTGTCATCTTTCTTCCAAATATAATGATGAATGACTCTGAAATTAACGGAAGTATCATTAAGCTATGATGTTGAATTAAAAAATTCTTGTTACACATAGAGGGGGACCCTTTCTCGATTTTAAACAAAACTTCCTCTATATTGATTTTATTCACATCAGCCAAGAACTAAGCAACCTTTCATCTACCCGTAATTAGGTTCCTTCATATTATGATGTATAACCCAAAAATGGCCCTCCCTCCCCCCCATAAATTTAATACTTTAGCGCACACATTCTCGATATACATTACGTAACATATCTGGTATTAGGGGGTGCCGTATTCTTAAAAATATTGCTCTAGTGTACTCCGTTTTAGCCGTATTGTATTGAAAACAAACATACTATAGATTTTGTATTTTATAAATGTAAACTTCTCCCGCTAAGTTTGATAAACACATAAACGAATCCAAGCGCGTGTTTAGGCAGATATGATTCATGAAACCCTCTTGTACCTCGCAAACAATTCAGTGATTCACTATTGAGTGTTCCCCCCTTTGTAATTAATGTCCAAACTTAATGATGAACAATTATGAAATATCATTTAAAAATTTAAATGACCGTCAAACCTATGGACCGATTTTAGTGGAGCTTGTTTTCTACAGATTTTACTCATTTTAGAAACACATTTTTAACAGTAATGATGCCACTGCGCCCGTGAATCGTGTCACAGACCAGACAACTTAGGTTTTTGATATTAAATTAATAGATACTATTATTTGTTAAGCCCCAAAGTATGGTCATTATAATCATGTAAATGAGACTTCAGCTTGATTTACCGTTTAAACTGCAGCGGTTGCTTTAACAGTTGTACTCTCAATAAAATAAACTTGTCATGGGAGGTAACCCACCTTTTGCTAAAGCTTCTGTCTTCCTTAAACGGAATTAAAGCAGTCTAATGCAACCTCTAAATAGCTGTTTTTAAAATTTTCATTAACATTGAAAAAAAAAACCAACCTTTTATTATTCACTTTGTGATGCAAGGATATATTCGAGTAACAATTACGTTAATTTCCTGAAGATTTCTCCCTCCGCTCGAGTCATTATTCTGCGACGTCATTACCTCACGAGCACTTAATAGCCGCCATATATCTTTCCTTTTTCGGCGAGCTCTCAATCAGAGCTTTACCAATTGATGTACTCGCTCCTTCAGATAAATTGGAACTCGGTTAATCACCATAAAACTAATGTCTGATGTCACTGCATTGATGCCTTCCATTAAAAAGGTTTTCAGCCGGCCGACTCCCTGCAGTAGGTTATTGCTATTTTATGAGATTTAAGCGTGCTCTAAAATATTTTACGTTCGGTTTGATGTTTGCGCGTGTAAAATCTGGTAAAAGGTATAATATTTTAATCGGGGCCCGAATTCCATTTAAGTATTAGTAGACCAACCGCTATTAATAAGGTTCGGAGAATTACGCCGAAATGGAGGTTAATTTACTATTTGTGTCTGTTATTAACGAAAATTTATGAATTTAGAGTTACTTCTTATTATTTTGAGAAGTAACTTGTCTTTCCTCTCGAGTGTTTTTGATGACATGATCAATATATCATATTTCAAAAATGTATAATTTATTATTTTATTTATAATAGAATAATTTTATATATATTTAAAAATTTTAATTATTTAATTTATTGTAATTATAACGCATTTTCCTCCTTTCTTGCCTATATAAAACCACGTTAATGAGCTATCGTCACACTTTTAAAGACAAAATTTTGTTAAAATAAAGAAGATGATACAGTCGCCAACTGTGGCGATGTGGCGCCAAATTGCTACGGCAAATTTCATGAAACGCGAGGACGTATGTCTAGCGTCTTAGGGTGATTTTTGGCAGGAAACCGTTCTATATTCCAAAAAATTTTTTTCCTGTATAAAATATTCACATTTCAGCCGGTAGATGGCAGGCTTAAAGTTTGAAATGAGCCTATGTTTCGTTCAAACGCATAGAGTTATGGAACTCTGAAAAATATAGTTGAAATTGGCAGTCGTTTTCGATTACCTACCGATTTTCCCCCGCCCTATACGTAAAATTTAGTAACCATTAGCCCGATATAAAAAAACTGCAAGATAAATATCAGAATGGCATAAAAAGGCGGTAAGAATTTCTATTCACAAAGTCCCCCTTGAGGTTACCCCCTTGAGGTTTGATTGGTTAGGCTCCCTGATGACGAGACCAGTCGGTTACCTCGATATTTGATTTAGTTCCGTCACTATTACAGTATCTTGCCTTATGGTGCGTAGAGCTCTAAATGCTTGATTTCTGTTTATTTTTTGTCTACATTCTTCCTATAATTATCTAGCTCTGTTGAAATATTTAATTTTAGTTATATTTGTAACAATTTCTAGTAATAGTTGTCTGTAACTTGTTTAGCTTGTCTATTGTGAGAACAATTTTCCGTCGACAAAAGGGTAACAGACGCAACAATCTGTCATTTTCTGCCCGATGTTTTTTGTGTGTTTATTTTGAAATATACCGTTTTTTATGCATGAGTTAAAAGTATCCGTGTGCTTCAAAAGTGTGTACGTTTATTGAGCAAATTTTCTGAGAATTAAAATTATAATTAATATCACTCGAATAGCTTTTAAATTGTTAAAAGCGTTATTGAAGTATTGTACGTATACTCATGTTTAGTGCACCTCTATCGTCAATTATAAATGTTTTGATTCCTGTAGTTTCTGTGAGTGGTGTAAAATACGTCGAAAAATAATTCCTTAACATTGTCAGCCGCTTATTTATAACAACTTTTTCAGAAACACCTCGATAACAGTTACATGACCAACAACATGAATCATAAATTTGACTGAATCTTTTCCAGTTCGTGTTCGGAATATATCGAGGAAGATAAAGTGAAAAGAAAAATGATTTTAAATGCAGAAGAAATGAAATACCTGGATACTTTTCCTACAGTTGTTTCTTCTCGCTGATAATAGATGGCGCTAGTGTAGCTTTCAATATCCTTACAAGGGAAGATGCTCGAATGATGAACCAACGTAATTCGGAGTTTATGATATGAATTTTCAAAGATTTGATAAATGTTTTAGAGTAGTTAAACTCTTGAATTTTCACAGCGTTTGTACATATTTGTCTATTTTGTGTGACATTATTTCTTTTTTTGTGCGTGCTTGAATAGATTAAATAACGTTTTAAATAAATTTAATTAAATGATGTCCTTTTAGAATGCTTACATTTTCATGTGATTTCTCTTTAACGGGCTTGCACATTATATATAACAGAGTCTTAAAACAGTCGTGACAAGCACTAAGGAGGAAAAATTAAAAGCGAAATTAACTTCTTAGTTGTAACATCGTTCAATTAAAGTTTTCGAAATGTAAATTCTTTAAGGGATGAATAAAGTTTGTTATAAACCTTTTTCTCGTTCTACTGCAGGCATTAAAGGAAAACGATCGTTTAGAATGTGATTATTATTTAATGGATCGAATAGATGTTAGCACATTTAATGTAAAATTTCTCCCATGTAAGCCAAGTGAACTATTTTAGTAAACGGACTTTTAAAAGTACCAAACTACTTATTAGCGTGACTGAAAAGATTGAAAATATGGCAAGGAACACGCTTTAATAAGGAGGTCACTTATGCAAAGATATGTCACCAATGGACTCGGCAGCCATGCATCCTGATTTTGCTCTTGTAGTAAGCTATTATTTTTGACTAGCTAATAAATGACTTGGTTTCTGAAAGTCGGCTCTATGTTGTTTCCCCAAAAAACATTCATGCAGAAGGATAAACGGAGAATGCGTACACCAGAGCACGGGAATGATTAATTCTCCGTGTTTGGGTAATACATGTACGCACCCGCTGTAGCTGGACAACGAAATACACCAGTAGAGATATGTCAAGATAATCAAGGGCGGTCAAGATAAGCATTTTGAGCCATTTGGGTATGTATGCATACTTAGAACAGGGAGAAAAAAAATTCATATGAAAGAAACACTAAGCGTTGTTTTTAAATTGTCATTCTCCGGTTGTTAGAAATTATTGATATTTCTAAATTGAATAATTTTGCTACCGAATAATTATTTTTTACTTTCAAACGTTCAGCTAATTGTTTCATATCTGGCGTATAATGAATCGTTGCAGTTCGTAGCCATTTATTTAACCCTCAAACGTTACGGTGTGGTGGTGGTGGTGGGGGGGTGTCGGATCCAACCCAAGGGTGTGTCATCCCCCTCCCGCACTCTCCTCTCTCATTGCAAGAGTTGCCAAGGTACCCTACCAGCCAGTCTTGCAACAGGTGTTAGAGCGTTGCCAGTTTAAGTAAATTAGAGTATCTTTGTTAAAAAAGTTATTCATAATCACGAAAAATCTTCCTCTTTTCTTTTTTTTTTAATATATAAAGATTTTAAAATTTATTTCAATTTTGAAGGCAAAAAGTGTCAGTATATATTATTTTTTACGTTACTGTGTCCGGAAAGTTGGTTTTACTAACTTCTAAAACTAGGCACAAGACTAAACTAAATATTACACCTAATATATACAGCATTCTATGTAAATGCCAGAGAGATTTTTGTTTAGCAAAATTACAAATCATTGGTCGTTTTTTTTCTACAAAAAGTTTTTCATTTCATGTAAAATATTAAATGTCAATAAATGTTATTATACAACGAAAGTGCTTATTATGTACTTATTTCTACCAAAAACCTCGTCAAAATAGATATTGGGTCGGATCCGACCCGACCGCAGTGGCGTAGCGAGGGGGACAAGTGGGTCCATCATGCCCCGGGCGCCACTCGCCGGGGCGGCGCCAAATGTTCCCTAAGTCCATTGGACCATTTGGTCCCCAAGACTTTTGGAGGCGCCCAAAAGGTATCGTGCCTTGGGCGCCAGTTATGCTCGCTACGCCACATCTCGACCGTACCATCTATTTCGTCTCAAACCACTGTACCGTTTGAGGCTTAAACATTGATTTGTCAACACCGAGCGCTATTTATTTCTTCATTAACCCAGATGTAGAATACAAGGATTCACAACTATGAGTTCTATTGGAGTCTATTCGATATTCGGCTAATATTTAATTATTAGAAAAATTGATCGGGGAACCAAGAGCCACAGGTGAATGAAAGCCTTAGGTGAGCCGCAAGGAAATTCACTGAGATCCGCAGTTTGGTCACCCATGAAATATACATACTCTATGAATTAAAAAAAATATATATTACCCGCAGCTATGAACCGCGAGCAAAGTGTATCTGTTGTCAGCCTCAGATTTACCACAAATGTTAATGTTCTGGAAGTTAGAAGTCAAGATTCTCATGTTGTACTTCTGTAGGCTCAGACTTATCATCACGCACGCACGCACGCACGCATCTCGATCGATCGTTTTCGGATCCATCGTTTTTCCGTATGTGTCGTTCATTTTATCCAGTCCCAACGATCATATTGCTTTGTTATGTTTCCGTATCTATCGTTTTCCCCCATTTATCGTTCATTTCAACCGGTCCCTTGAAAAACGATAGATCGAGATAGATCGAGCCATATATATATATATATATATATATATATATATATATATATATATATATGGCTCAAGTCAAAAACAGCGATTTAAATATACCAAATTATTGGCTTTTATACCTACCGCAGAACAATAATTTCGACTTTAGTCTTTTGTACAAAGAAATGTACTTTTGTATACAAAATTGATGGACATAAGCGTTTTATACCAGTCAAAAGATTGTGTTTTTTTCTATCAATACCAACAAATATCTATAAATCACTGTTTTTGGACTTAAGCCTTTTATACCGGGCACCATAGATATCTAATATGGGTTTTTAGAAAGTTAAAAAGAACTTATTTTTGCATTCAAGTTCGTGATTTTTCTTCATTTACTTAAATAAGTACATATTTTTGAGTAAAATACAAATTTATTAATTTTTATTTCTTTTTCTTGTTGTTTACGATTGGTTTTGAGGAAATACAGGTAATACCTTTATGCGAGAATGCCTTTTAGTTTTCTCTTTTGTTGTTATCCATGATGAGAACACTTACTTGATATCTTTCGTACCTCCCTACCTCGGAATATTTAAAAATAATTATTACGTATTTTCTCGAATTACTCTCTGTGATGCTGATGACTAGGATCAATTTATCCAGTTTAATGCAGAGGTAGATAAAGAAATGAAAAACGGTAAAACAAATTATGAAATATCATTATCTATATATATAAAACAGTTCCGTAACTGACTGACTGACTGATTGATTGACTGACTGACTGACTGACAGACATACAACGCACAGATACGAGGGTTATAAAATTTATAGCTCGAGAAAGATCTTAAAAATTCCTTTAAAATGAAATCTTTTTCGAATCTTTACCTCCATTCTGATTTTTGGTGAATTTTTAAAGATTCATTTTTAGAATTTAACTTATTAAATGCTGATCACGTGATTTCTTTTTCTGGTACTTTAAATAAATTTATCGTCACGTGCATGACAATAAAATAGAGAAAAAATTTATTTTTTTCTTACTTGCTAATGCGGCAGACGATTGGACATTATCCAAAAAAATATGAAAATACAGTAAAAGATATGCTCCTCAAACTGTACTATATTAACTGTACTCTATTCTTTAGTATGTCCTATTAGATTTAATTTGAATATTTTCTACTATATTATTTTGTCTATAAAAATATCTCGTATGATTTTTTAAATAAATAAATAAATAAATATATATATATATATATATATATATATATATATATATATATATATATATATATATATATATATATATATATATATATATATTTATTTTCAACAATTGTATACATTGACATTGATTGTCGTATTTATTATAAATGTGTGTGTGTGTATATATATATATATATATATATATATATATATATATATACATTTATTTTTTTGGCATTAATTGCACACATTGACCGTTGTATTTAATTTGAATGTACTCCGTAGCGAAGTGCGGGTTTTCAGCTAAATATTTATATGAATTTATCTACACGAAATATTGACAAATCATAGACGTGCGACCAGTAAAGTATATACTCTGTCTCTTCTTTTCTCCCTCTCTCTTTGTATTGAGAATTTTCCCAATGTATATATATTGTCCGATTCGCTGCTTAATTAACTTCCGGTGGCGTGGGGAATTTTTCTCAGTCACCGCTTGAATTTGTCACGAATGATTAACAAACTACTTTGAGACACGTCCCCGCTCTTCTCGCTCTTCCGTGGCATAAATTGGAAGTCGACTAATCGCCACGGAACTGGCGCCCGAAGTCGCGCCACGCTGCATCGCGTCCAAGTCGACGCGAAGGAGCTCTTTGTCTGATGAAATGCTTAATGATTTGTTTGTTTTTTTCGGGATGAAGTGGTTGATCGGTTGAAGTATATTTCATTACAACGTGTGTACTGGGGGTAAATTTCGCGTAGCGGTGAGTTGTGAATCATTAATTACGAAGCGGGGAAAAAAAACCTTTCTTTTGGGTTCGAGAAAGGTGGGAGTAGTGATAAACAGGAACCGTTGGTTGTAAGTGACGTCGTTATCTGTCTGTTTAGGATTTGATAGTTGGTCGGATTGAATGAGTTATTAGTTTGTTGTAACTAATATGAATAGTTCTATGTTTAGCTAACAGTTATTTGTCTTCATTTAAAAAAAAAAAAAAAAAAAAAAAAAAAAAACTTTATGTATCCGTACAATAATTAGCAAATTTTTAAATGGTTAAAATAATTATTTGAATATTTATTATTGTTGATTTTACTATTGACATTTAGAAAGCGTAGTTCCCCCGACAAATAAAGAACTTTAAAACCAGAATTGTAATTTTTACCCCATTAAAAAAAATTCTAGGGTTAATTACTGAAAATTTGGCCTGAGGTAGCGCGTTGGCTATGCTGGATATGGGCGCGTTAAATTCGTAGATCGGAAAGTCTTCCCACGATGTCAGTGGGTGGGGGAAGGCGCTAGCCTTCCTGATATCACCCCCTAGGGTGCTTGACATTAACCCTTTCAGGAGCTACAACCTCCTCCGTTTGCAGGGTGCAGATTTTTTCCCCGATTTTAATTAACCTAAAAAATCAAACTGTTAAGCGATGGCAGCAATAGCCATTTTTCTGCTCTTTTAACTGGAATACATTGAATGCAAGTGAAAAAAGGACTAGATTTAGGCGTTCTCACTGTGTGAACGGCGCCCCTGATAGGGTTTTAAGGGAGCAATGTTGACTCACCTGTATTGAATACCGAGATAAAATTTAGTCAACAATCTCCGCTGTTCTAGGGAAATATACCAGGACACTTGTCTCCGCATTAGCCCAACCCCCTTCCACTTACCAGTGGGAAAATTATTGCTGTTCACTAAATATTTTTTTATAACTCGTTTTATTTTTTTTTATAACTCGTAAGGTAAAAATAGAACATTTTTTTTCTTCAAATATTTTAACCGGTTTCAAATAACTTTATTCATTTGTATTAGTTGCTAGTAAGGTCTTAACTACTGTGTTAGTATTATTAATTGTAGCTACGGTAATAGGGAAAGAAAATGGAGGACCTGGAGGTCCTAGGTAAGGCATCGCTCACATTGCTTCCAGAGTGTAGCGCAGCTTTCCTCTGGCGCCGAGATTGCTTTGCATGACCTGCGATTGGTTTGACGTATGACGTGATGCATCGCGTTGACTTCCGTGATTGGTCAAAATTTTTATCGTTGACGTTCTGCTCTGGAAGCAATATGAACGAGGCTTAATTCTTGAAATTTTCTTACAAGAAAAATTGAAGGGAACACTTCATTCCTTTAAAATATGTTTGGAAATTAATTCTTGTGCTAGTTTATGATCTTGTTTAGTGTGTACGCACTTAATATTAAGTGTCTACTAAGTATTTATTGTTGCCTAATTTCTCTCCCCCTTTCATGGATTTTGTTAGCATTTATCAAATCCCATGTTTATAAGCCTTATGTTTTAACGAAATGGGAATTAAAAAAAAATCGCCAATCCCCGCCACTTAACGGAATTTTAATGGACTTCGGCTTCTTTTTTTTTTAAGCGTTCCTTTCAAAAGTATCAAACCCCGCTCTCCGATTTAAATGACGCTTGAGGGTTAATTTATTTTTCTACTGACCGATCGCGACCCTCTGAATCACTCCAGATCCATCCTTCATTCCTCCCCCGGTAAAAATTGTCCCCCGTTATTATGAATGTCGCAAAAATTGGGTTAATGGCATTCTTTTCTCCGGGTGTAATTGCTATTCGTTAATTGATTTTGTCCCGTAATGTATGGCGAAATAAACACGCTTAAGCGATGCTCATTAAAACCCGCTCTCGGTTTTTGGAAGCTAAGCTTGATGAACGAGCGATCCCGGTGGATACATTTACAGGGGCTTGGGAAGAATTTTTGTCGTGTTCAGTTCGTTTATTTTGTTATTTATTTTTATTTTCGGCTCGAAAGTTGTTTTTCCGAGTTCTGCAGAATGAATGGTCTTCTTGGACGGACGTGGCACAATTATCTTGATATGTATGCGTTTTTATGTGTCATGGTTAAGGTTCTTAATAAAATGTTTAAGGTTCCATAATTTTAACGTTTTAGCTTGTTTTTATGTGTCACAACACCCTGTTCAAAATTACAAAATACTTTTATTGAATAAAACATTTAAGCGCAGTGATACCTACCATATTTTTCGGACCATAAGATGAGGACCATAATAACCTTTTCACATAAAAATAATAGACTTATAATTGGGGTGGGTATTATGGTCCGAAGGTAACATTAGAGTAAAATGATTTTATATTATATATTATATTTTATTTTATTTATATATATATATATATATATATATATATATATATATATATATATAGTTAGTGTATTATATTATTATTATATTTTTTTTGGTCTTTATTAAATAAGAAATTGAAAATATCATTATACGCCTGACAAAATGCAAAATATTCTTTTCTATAAAAATTCACCCATATATTTGAGGTGCTTCTTATCGTCCTTTGTGTCATATGGCCGGAAAAATACGGCTATTTCTAAGATAGCACGAAAGTTTCGAACGAACCCAGTTTATCACATTACTAGAGATTGGAGGCACAGGTACCACGCAAATTTCTTTAGGTTGGCTAGGTTGCATTTCCTTATTAAAAATCCATAATTGCGGATTTACGCAAATAACTGTCACAAGCATTAAATCAATTGAAAAGTTAAATTACTGTTAAAGTTCGTAGTAATTAGCGTGTTGGTTCTTGGTACTGAAGTTGCATGGATCGAGTCCTGAAAAGCGCTACAAAGGGCTAGAGGTCGCCTAGTGGTAGCGCGTCGGTTTTCGGCGCTGAGGTTGCTCGGATCGCATCCCAATAAGCGCCATTAAATACGTCCGTGTCGGATATGGGCATGTTAAATCCCTAGACCTGAAAGTCCCTCAATGAGGTCAGAGAGGGTGGGAGAGGGTACGATCCTCCGCTCCTGGGGGGTGCTCGGTCAAAATTTAGGTGACACCTTGGCTAATTCGGACTCGACCCTTGTGATATCATTATAAACCGAAGCCGCACCCCCTTTCCCCCACAGTCTGCTAATCTGTATAGAACCGGTCTGGAATACTTTCGACCAGGAGGCATTAGACACAACAGCAACAAAGCGCCACTGAATTTTCTCGTGTCTACGCCGGATATCGGCGCGTTAAATCTGGCAGGTGCGGAAACTCCCGCTTTCGGATTTGTAGGGGTAGGAGAAGAGCACGCGCCCCCAGATTTCGCCCCTGAGGGTGCCTATCCAAAATTGTGGCGTCAGCATATCGTTAAATATCGTTCTTTCAAAAGCATTGGAAGCGTCTTAGTTAAAATTAACGCCCATCAATTAGCTTTCTATTAATTAATTTTTGTTTTCATCATCGAACGATATACATAACCGCTTTGAATTCCTTCCTGAGCGGCAGAAAGTGCTCCAAAAGGCCACATTTTCTCTCTCGCAAATATGAGTACATCTACGGAATCGTACGTGTTTACTTGTCAGAAATTCGGATGCGGTTGTTAAGCTTACCCGTAAGCGCAAATCTATCTTAGTTGCGCAAATTATGTGCAAGGGGATGCATAGTAAACCGGAAAGTTCGATATTAAAATAATAGGGTCATTAAAAATAAGTTCTGGGATTATAGGTTACTTTACTTAGATATTCCGTAATAATGTTTTGCTGAAATATTAAAAACTGAGTTTTGCTGCAATCCTTTTGGAAAATTTGTACTTATTTAAAACCTTTTTTTTTCGTCGTTTTTAAATAGTCCATCGTAAAAAAGGAAGTACTCAGAAGGTTTAAACGAAATAAATATTTAAGTACTATTTAATCGAAATAAAACGGACATATATTATCAGCATTTTCGCCTGAAAAAAGTTTGTATTTCCTTTCTCTGCCAGCCAGGTTGCCATCCTTTTGGACAATATGTTCTCGAAACATTTTATCCTTTCTTTGAAGAGGTGCACGAAGTAATCCACAAAATGGATGAAATCTCCATGGATTCATTTTTGTCGTATTCCAGCTTCACGGTTAAAATTTGTTTTCGTGAGTTATTTTTCCGGGGTATTACGGCCTGCTCTCCTTTTAGCAAATTTTTATGACAGTGATAGTTATAAACTACGCCGTTTTCTTCTTTCGAGCGGCGCGGGCTTAATAAAAATAGCCGAAAATTTATCGGAAAAAATTTCCTACGGATGAGGAGCAAAAAAGTATTGTATTTCGGCGTATTTTATTTATTTTTGAAACAACTTTTCGAGGTAGCAGATATTGAGAGAGAGAGGGGGAAAAAAGTGTATTTGTGTACCTGTGTCGATAAATCCTTCAACCGCTTTTGAAGCCGAGTCAAAACGCCCTCGAGGCAAACCTGACTTTTATTTGATTCACACTAAAACCTCGAAGGATATATGTATTTTTTTTTTTTTTTTTTTAAATCGCTACCGAACAAAGGGACGAAAAAACTCTCGCCGACACCATTCGGCGATGCGGTATCAATTCATCAAAGTTGCAGAATATAACTCAAAAGAAAGAACTGTCTGCATCTCGTTTTTTCCCCCACCTCTCTCCCGGAGGCGTTTTTGGAAATCGTGGAAGTTATTCTTTTATCCCGCGCTCTTCTTTCTCGCGCTCTCTCTCCCGCTTTTATACAAATCTCTGGGCTCTGAGCCCATTCGGTCAGACATATGACAAGAAGAAGCCGCCAGATCCTCTCGGTAATCTTCTCACCCCCCGTGCTGCCTTGTTTGAATTGACATCAAGGACGCATAACTTTTCTGGCCCTCTTGGCTGCCAGCCCCTTTGCCAGCGCTTCGATAGAGATACGCAAGTATCGCTTTTTAGCACCTACGTCCATAAAGATGGGGCTCTTTACGAGGGGGATCGCATCTTCTTTTGTTTTCGGTTTCCCTGCACCCATTTTCACGGCTTTTATGTTATTGGGTGGCGCGATTTATGGATGCCGTTTGCGTGTGCGCCGATATCATTTCTATTTTCAATACACGTGAGGCTTATGAGTGTTGGAGCTCTTTCAGGATTTCTCTCTGGGGCACGCGCCAGTTGGTTTTATGGAGTTGGTAAATTTGTTGGCCTTTTGTCTGCGTAGGACGCACCCGGAGACCTTTTGTGAATCCCTGGAGTCGCGGGGTGCGGAAGACCGTGGAATATTTTTGGACGAAGATTGTAACCACGTTTATGTTTTCGAGTGTCGTAGTCGGGCAATGTCGAATTTATCGTTACTTTTCCACTCAAGCTGTTTAACCCTTCAGCGGGCTCATCCGTGTACAAAGTGCAACATTTTCGTAATTTAAAATGGTTTGTTTTTACAAGTAAGGTGTGAATATTCTAAGCAGTTTCTATTTATAGCTACACCCTTTCTAATATGCAGGTCTGATTTTCTGACCCTTGTATTCCTTTCCATTCATTGTTAGTCGTGATTTAATCGTGGTAAACAAGCGATTATACTGGATTACAATACGACAAAAGCAGGAGTTGATGTAGTCCATCAAATGTGCAGCTATTACACGGTATCCCGCATATCACGAGGATGGACAATCTCATTGTTTTTTAGGTTTTTGGAGATAATAGGAATCCATTCGCAAGTTATCCTTAGATGCATTAAACCAGACAGTTTTGAAATAAGTTGATTGTATGTGCATTCTTTTACCTTTAATTATAAATGTATCTCAATTGGTCGATACTTTCTCGTTGTGGACTGTTGATTTTCTTTTGTTTTTTGTTTCGTAATAATTTCTTATAATCTTAATCTAGAGGCAACTATATTAATTCACTAGTTATAGAAACGCACTAGACTTTTTCAGCGGACACCATAGTCCTTTATTTATTATACGGAGAGGTCTTTTTTACGACCTTATTCACTGGTTCTCCATAGGCAACTGAACTAACAGTCGCCAAGGGTTGGCGGGAAGACGGTACCCAGTGATCACGCAGGAGCGCCAACATCAATGTTATCCACATTTTATATCTTGTCATAAAACGCAGAATAATTATTTTCCATTTGAAAGAAAAAAGTTTATTACAAAAGGAATAATCAAGGTTGAAAGAGACGTTGCACTTTGTGCAACGCGCGCCTGCTGGTGTTCCAGAAATTGGAGCGCCCTCTGAAGAGTTAAAGACAGTTGTCTGTGCTGTTTTTACTAATAAAATATATTTTCGTCACGCTGTCGTCTTCTCACGCCAATTTTTGGTTGGAGAATCAATTAAAAAATATAACTTTAAAATAAATAAATCCAAAAAAAAAATAAAGAAAAAAAAGAAAAAAAAAAAGAAGAAACTGCATACTGCGAAAGTATACCTCTTTCTAAGGTGTAGCTAGAACTTTTTTTTATGTTAAAACTAGTCATTTTGGCTAGCATGTTAATAGAAATGACTAGAATGTATAAAATGCTAAAATTGAATTATACTATTTGATTTATAGTTGTTTATCGACGCAATGTAATGTTTGCAAGTTTTATGTTTTCCGCGCAATTTTCAATTCTCCTGGAATCTATTTTCACTTATTTACGCCAGTTTTCTGTAGGTAGGCTAAAAATTAGTTTTATCCGCCTGCAAGACATATTTCCATTCTACCAATGTTAAAACCCATCATTTTCAGTGGCTTTGTAATTAGTGGTCAAACATATGTCTAGAATAACATATAAAATATAACATGCATATATACATACATACATACATGGAAACTTCTCTATGGCGGCCTGTAATGGTTTCGTAAAAATCGGTCGTTTTGAAGGGTGGTCGTGGTAAAGGAATTTCTTCCATAATATTGGCTCATTGGAGACTTTAATCGGGTTCTAGACGAAATGTGGCCGTTTAGAGGGGTTGCCGGCTAGCGAAGTTTCAGTGTATATACGTTTATGTAACACTATTCTAACTCAGAATGTTGATGACATAATTATGATGATTTTCATATTTTCAGAAAGATAGCGGCTGTTGTTTTTTTTCACTCATGTTGTGGGAACTTGATTCACGAGTATGAAAAATATATATATTTTTTTTGTTTTCCAGAAGGTATTACGATGAATAACCTAGGATTAAAAACAATTAAATATAACCAAAGCAAAATGAAGCAACGTTTTTTGAGCGAAATGTAAGACATTGCCAAAACACAACTATTAATACTGTTTATTTATTGAAAGAGAAATATACTTTAGTTATTGAATTAGTGATTGCTTATTTTTGATGTTTAAAAATCCGTTTCATTTTAGCATTTTTTATTTTTCATTTCCACCTGCCATTTTTCGATGTATGGAGGCTAAAGCTACATTTTTGTTTTCTATAAATTTAACTTCGATAGAAAATCCCGCTGAATTTTCGAGTTTAGCGTTTGTCATTTCCAATACGATAGTTTTCTGCGATTGATAAAATCGTGACTCGAACTCCCCTTTAAACCCCTTTCTTCATATTTCATCACCCCCTTCCCCCACCCTTCTCAGAGTCGTACTTTTGGGGAAAATCGAAATGAATTCCATCTTATCCGAAAAAGAACTCTTAACTTGTCGATTTCTTAGCTATTTCATCGGTGTTTCGGGTTTCCTCTCTATTTTATCAATTTATTTATTTTTTTCTTTCGCTTCATCTCTGGCCCGTTTTTTCACCCCCTTACGCTTCCCATAATCCTACGCTTGTCTATCCTCCCCCCACCCCCACCCCATGGGTTCGTTTGTTCACTAGCGCAGATGCTCCGTGAAAACGTAATTAAATTTCCATTACGCGTCAGGATCTCCAATAAGTCCCGAGGTACTTTCTAAAGGACTTGTAAAGATTGACGTTTTTGGAGAATATTAAATGATAATTTTGGGACGCGCTTTATTTTTGTTTTATTGTGTAGTTCTTTATATTTTAGTCCTTTCTTTTCAATGAATAATTTTACTTTTTGTTTAAATGAGGAAAAAAAAAAGACTGAACGCTTTTCCTGGGTTCATTCATCATCTGATCCATAGCAATATTAAATATTAAAGCGTAGTGTGCAGTTTTGTTTTTATGATTCTAATCTTTATACTGTATAACCTCGTTGTAGGGTCATTTGGACTATAGTATTACTTTCTAAACGTACCTCAGATTCATTTATTTATCTAAATTTTTCTATATGTAAGTGCATACAGTGATGGCCATTTTTCTTCTTTTAAATTAAAAAATATGCCTCCTTTTTTAAAAAATAACTATTACAGAGTATTTGGTTAGGGCTATACTTTGTTTTAGACTAGGATTATTTTTCCCTCTGGGTATGATAGTTTTGCGAGAAATGCAATAGTGTATTTATGAATATTAGAAAAAAAATTGTGTTTGTTATTTTTCATTGTTAATAAAAATTAAGATATATGTTTTACTTACTGAATTAATTTTAGATTTCCAGTAGTAATCATTAAAAATTTTTAAGCGATGTATCAATCTCTCTCTCCTTTCGCACAGTTTGTATTTTACTTTGTAACCGAGAATTGAGTGCAAAATATGGTTATTGCATTTCGGCTTTATTGCTTTATGAGATTTTTAAAGTATGGTGCCTTTACATCATACGCAGAAAATTATGAACTTGTTACTACTTTGTTAACATAGATTTTTCTGTAATAGATTTTTAATTGTTGAATTTTATATTCGTGATTTAGATGTGCTCTTAATATACAGGATGGTCCAAAATTATTGAGCGCATTTCATGTTTGGGGAGGGAAAAAAAAGGAAGAAGAAAAAAGAGGTACTTACATGTTTGTTTTCTTGGAAAGATAATTTAAAACAGTTTTACACAAAATTTTAAACCTTAAATAACTTCCACATAAGCCGATAGATAGCGCGACAGCATTTCGCTAGAAAAATATACTAATTGCATCAGTCTGCAAATGGCTACCGTAAAGAGAAAAAGCAATGTGCGTTTTGTGGTTCCGTGAAAGCAAATACGTTGTAACTGTTCAGAGACGTTTTCGTTTAGAATACTCAAATCGTCGTCCTCCAAGTAAAGATTCTATTAAACGTTGGTACCAACAATTTAAGGACACGGGAAAAATAGAACTGGAAGCACTCAGGAAGTGTGTTCTGTTTATAGGTTTCCAGCACCTTTCCTTTCTTCCATATTTCCCGTGTCCTTAAATTGTTGGTACCAACGTTTATTAGAGTCCTTACTTGGAGGATGACGATTTCAGTATTCTAAGGCCCGTTGCACACACGGCGTAGGCGGAGATTTTCCATCGGACGTCGTTCTAAAAGTAGAGCTTACACACACGGCGAAAACCTCCGTCGCCGGGGAAAAGGCCCACCCCTCCTTTTGGAATCCTGCACGTGTCCTAGCGCGTGCAGACTTGAACAGCGCTCTCTGCTTCACCCCAGTGATTAATGTGTCTCTGTACACTGTTCTGCACCCGATCGCTTCCTCTGGCGGTCCTACAAAGAAACAGAGTGAGGTCAGCGGGTCAAATGGTCTCGAGCGGGGTCGGGGGAGACACCAAGAGCGGCGGAGATCAAGAACGGGAAGGGGGGTGGTTCTAAGTACCGTGTCTAATGTTACCGTTACTAAGTGATGTGACAGGAGTTGGGGAGAGAACTCTGTGCAATGTGAATGCACCATCCAAGAAACCAGAGGGGTCGCATCAACGCCCCCCTCCCCCCAGCCGGGATCGGAGGAGCCCTCCTTTTCGAATCCCCTTTACGATTCCAAGAAAACCAGCGCGCCTCCCCCCCAGCAAACCCCCAACCACACCCTCGCAAAAGACCCTACGACGGTAGAGTCCGCTGTGTGTGTAAGCGTGCATAGGGTCACATGGATAACTACTTCAATCTGGCGTCAACGAATCACAGCTGCACAGGCTACCGTCGAAGAAAAATTTCATTTTCCGCTGTGTGTGCAAGCTCCAATTGACTTCTGTGGTCTACTGTTGGAACGACGTCCGATAGAAAATTTCCGCTAGAGATAAAAACGCTGTGTGTGCAACGGGCCTAAACGAAAGCGTCTCTGAACAGTTACAACGGATTTGCTTTCATGGAACCAAAATCGTACATTGGTTGCTTTTTCCGGTACGGTAGCCATTGGCAGATTGACGCAATTAGCAAAAAAATTTTTGCGATACGTTGTTGCGCCATCTACCTGCTTATGTGGAAATTATTTAAGGATTGAAAATTTGTTGGGTAAAACTTTTAAATTATCTTTCCAACAAAACAATAAATATGTACGTACCTATTTTTTTTTTTTTTCTTTTTTTCCAAACATGAAATGCGCTCAATAATTTTGGACCACCCTGTATTTATAGCATCCTAAACTTATCCTTCATAAAAAGTCACTCGGCTCCCTCAAGTTCGTAGTGCTTTATTAGAAATTTCCACTCTTTTGTTCCTTCCTAAACGACCTTTCAGGTTGAACACATTTATAAACGTTCTGCATTTTCTATTGGTCTGGTTAATTTTAATCTTTGAATTCTGAATCGCCTCTTAAATAATTCACTGCAATCTCTTACCAATACTTTACAACGGCACGCTTTAAAACTGCCAATGCATCAGCGCAAGTCTTAGTTAATAGCTTCATGGCCGTTATTACAAGTGGCCCATTTAAAACTTTATCAAAAAATTTTAAAAACGATTTTTTTCCCTTTCTTGCTAATAACAATCTACACGAACAAAAGCGAATAATGGGTATATTCTCAGCAAATTATGTCGTCGATTAAAGTAATTGGAATTTTCGAGGAGGTTTGACTCTTTACCTTTCTTTCTTTCCCAATCTTCTAATGGAGTAAAGCGGAGTGAGTGATGGCCAAGGCATTAAAATGAGGGCTTGAAGAAAGCCGGCCGTTTTACTGCCGGTGGTTAATTAGGAAACGGGAAAAAGAGCAACAAACATCGATTAGTCGGAGTTCCGCGTTTTTGGTTTTCTCTTGGGTAAATTCCAACTCTATGAGAGGGTTGTCGTTGTCCAGGTGACAGTGATGGGTGCTTTTTTTTCCTGGCAAAGGGGTGTTCGAATCCGCTGGAATGGAGGAAATTCGGAGAGATAGCAGTTTTTCCAGAAACATTTGTTGCAAAAATATTTGGCTGGGTGACTAGGAATTTTTTGACTTGTGAAATATGTTGGAAATTTGTTGAATGCTGTTCATTCCTAGTAGTGAAAGATTTTGAACTTTAAGAGTTATTGACTGCTGTTAAATTTTTCGAAACGGTTTCATATAAGCGAGGATCAGATAATGAAGCTAGCAGGTGTAAGAAGGAAACGGAGATATGAATACTAATTTTTCCCCCCATATGTTACTTTAAAGTATTTGCGACTCTTTGAGACTGATGGGTTGTAGCCATATTGAATTCGCCCAGCTGCATGGTTACATATTGTAATATGTTGGACTCGGGGTAGCGAAATATAGAAGATATACAGAGTCCAGTCTACTGAAATAATAACACGTTTATTAGAGTCTTGATTAGATAATTTTTACACTATTTACAAAAGTCGTAAAACGGTCTCTAGACATAGAGGGAACTGGCCTTAACAGTAGCCCCAAATTTCCTACAAGAAGTCAGGAACGAAACATAGTTCGTCAAATGATCCAAGGTTGGAATAACGCTTTCGCAGGATGCGAATGTGATAGACCGTGCTGGTCTCAAGAGATTCAAGGTGATCTCTTAACTACCGGAAATCTCCTGGTTCCTATAAATTATCAAGTCCGAGGACTTAGAAGGATCAGCACGAAGCCTCTAGAGAGTTCTGCTCTGAAGATAAAATACCTCTGGGTTGGAGTGAGCGATCCGTCACGATGATCTCTGAGAAATGGGCTGTCTGGATGAGATTTAATCCAAGTCTGAATCTCTTGATTTTTTTTCTCCGCTTCTTTCGAAATTTGAGCTTCCAGCCCCGTGGCGGGACTTAGCCTCCGGTTGGTCGGACGACCACTGTGACGTCGGGGTTCTCTCCCCTTATTGATTTCGTCGATGGATACACGATGGCGACTTCTTCGGGCAGCTGATTGCAGCGACCATTAGTTAACGTTTGCCACAGACGTTGCCTGGGCGTGACTCCTTTTTGAACGTCATGTCGTAGACTAGATGGCGTCGGGTTATAGAAATTGTCTGGTTCATCTGTAAGGGGTGTTATTCGTCTGTCTGGGGAGACGATTTATTGAAAGGTCCTTAATGGAATCTCACAATGTGTAAAAAAATTCTGGTGGCCCAGTTGGCAAGAACAGCGGGCCAGTGGTTTGATAGTCTGGTTCGAGGCTCGTCTCTGGCAAAATCCACCGCCGTGTATGCTAATGGCGGCTGGTGCACTTAAAATATGTCCGGAAAAAAAAGAGGCCATTTACTGGGGGGGGGGGGGGCGCGTCGAAAAGGGGTTTCTTTCTTCCATATCATAGGTTCTATGGAGTGTTGAATCAGTTCTTAACAAAATATGGTCGTTAATAGGGGAGGACAACTAGAGAAGTTTCACTCTATATTTGTTGTGTGTTTGTTATTCAACTTGTTGGATTCGCTCAATGTTAACCTATGGTGAAAATGTGTTGCGAGGATTGCCGACTTGGATTGAAAGATTTTTGTTTAACCCAATTTTTGGAACACCAGCAGGCGCGCGTGGCACAAAGTGCAACGTCTCTTTCAACCTTGATTATTCCTTTTGTAATAAACTTTTTTCTTTTAAATTGAAAATAATAATTCTGCGTTTTATGACAAGATATAAAGTGCTGATAATCTTGAGATAAATTTATAATTAAAGGCCAAAGAATGCAGATACAATCGCCTTATTTCAAAACTGTCTGGTTTAATGCATCTAAGGACAACTTGCGAATTGATTCCTATTATGTCCAAAAACCTAAAAATCAATGAGATTGTCCATCTTCGTGATATGCGGAATACCGTGTGATAGCTGCACATTTGATCGAGTACATCAACTTCTGCTTTTGTCGTATTGTAATCCAGTATAATCGTTGGTTTCCCACGGTTAAATCACGACTACCAATGAATGGAAGGGAATACAAGAGTCAGAAAATCAGACCTGCATTAGAAAGGGTGTACCTATAAATAGAAACTGCTTTAAAACATTAAAAACTTATATGTAAAAACAAACCATTCAAAATTACGAAAATGTTGCACACTGTACATGGGCGCGCCCGCTGAAGGGTTAAAAATTGTACTCCGTAATAGAGATAGAAATTTTACACCTTGGAACATTTTTCGTTTTAAAAAAAGGTGTGAATCATATTTTAAAATTTGTTATTCAGTGGAAGAAATCTGGTATAGTGGGTTTTAATCGCTCCTAAATTCTTTTGGTGGACGAAATTTATATAATGAATCCTGTTGCAAAGTGCAGAAAAGTTTAGGGTATCTGAAAGTACCATTTTTATTGGATTATCAGCATTTATGTAGATGCCAATAATAGACACATTTTCTCCATCGGTTAACATTGAGGTGAGCGAATCCAATAGGGTTAGTTACACAGCAGCCTTATCGTATAAAGTCAAAGCAACATTGCTTGACGTTTTGTTGGAAAGATTGATGTTGGACATTAGAAGTGTTTTCAGTTTCTGATCTCCGAGCAATAAAATAATAATTTTATTTTATGTTTTTTAATTTTTTTATTATATTTGTATTATCACTGTACTCTGTTTTAGTTACACTGTGTGGTTACGCGTATAAAATAGGAGAATCCACAGAAAATAAAAGTGCTCAAGAATTTAACGTGCTAATAAAGTGTAAAACGGCAGACCAATTCTTTTCCTCTCTCAAAAACAACTTTAATGCTAACGAGAAATCTGAGGCATATAATCACTCGTCTGAGGTGACTCGAAACAGAAAAGTCAGTGAGCTATTCTGTCATTGTATTACAGTTTATTTCTCGAGAACAATATATCCTCCTTTATTAATACAAGTACTACCTCGTCTGTTCAGCATCTGAAATTTACATATTAAACTCAAAACATTTCTTTTCTTCCGCGTAAAGAGTATTTTTTTTTTTTGTTGTTACTAAAATGCGAGAAAACAAAGGCATTAAGTTATCTAATGCATAAACATTCTTATAACTTTTTCCACCGAAAGCACATTTCTTCGAGGGAACTTTTTATGCTTCCGAACTCTTGTAAGTGAGGAATACATAAAACTTAAGTAACCAAGTTTGAAGGGGATATGCTGTAGCAACAGTGACCAACCGAAGTTTTATTAGATAACTTATTCATGTATAAAAAATGCAGTATGCTCGCAGGGCAAGAGTGACGCAGTGTTTCGCGTTAAACATTGCATAGGAAACTTTGTTTTGTTTTGTATAAGTAAACGGGAAGGTTTTTTTTTTTTTTTAATGTGTATTGTTTGTGTTAGATATTTTCTTAGTGAAGGTGTTCAATTTATACACGAAGTTTAGTATGGATGATTTCAAGCCTTTATTGAACATGTATTTTGATGAACTGCTGTTAGACTGGACTTTGCACTGTGAGTGGTTTTATACTGCTGTAGTTCGTGTAAATCCAAATAGACTAAGTCCACGATCCTGTTTGACTTGTGTCATTGTTTATGAAGCGTGGTTGTTTTAAGCTTATTGTGTTACTTATGAAAGAAGCGGAATTATTTTGTGATTTTTTTTCTGTATTGTATAGATAATGCCTTTTGTGACTATGAATTTGGTTGAATTGCCTTTTTTTTTTAAAAATGTATTTGAACATTTTGTCTTTTTTCCCCCTGTAATGAATATTATTTTATTGTAAGGTTTTGGGAATATGTCGAACTTGTCATTTCATAATTAAAATCATTCACAAAAATTGTGGGTTTATCTGTTGGTATTCTCATGTTACTGTTTTCAGCTTTAGAAACTTAAAGGAAAATATGTAGAAATTTATAATTATTTATATGCCATAATTTCATATTCAACAATTTAATTATCTACGACAAAATTAGTCTTGGAATCAAGTTTAATATCTTTGCCGTAATCGTGTAGTTATGATGTTTATAGTGTCATTTTTAAGCGAGTTTATTTAAAATGCGACCGATTATAAAAATATATATTGTAATGGCTATATTGTGTAAGAAAAACTAGAGGAGGATTGATGTCGAGTTTAATAATGTGTGGATTTTATCAGATAGTCGCAGTTTCGTCTAGTAGTATTTGAGTAGATGGACGAGGGTAGGCGACAGTGCCGGTTTATCTATCTTGAACCATCTAAGTCGTCTTACCGTGAACCATGATATTTATATGCAGTGGATCCCCTCTCATGTGGGCCTGTTTGGCAATGACATGGTTGACGCCCTAGCAAACGCTGAACGTTTGCGAACTAGTTCGGCTCTTACTTATCTGGAGATTTTCTCAGCAAAGAAATTGATTTTCCAGAATACTTGAAAATCTCCCACGATCCACGACTGGTACTTTAGTGTCTTCTCTGGTAGAGCTCTTACCTTCAATAGCTCTTATCTTGATAGATCTGGGCAGGCTGTAATCTCTAGGTTTGCCAATGGCCACCTGAGGTACCTAAAATTTGATCGGTAAAGCAAGGCTTTTCTTACTTGTAAAAAGTGCAGTACTGAGCAGACCACCTCTAACCACCGCCTAACATGCTTAAATTTATCAAAGGACGACTTTCTCGCCGATCCGCGCCTATTAATGGACCTCCTAAGGATTTATGGGTGCTATATCAGGAGGGATTAGGAACAACGCAAGAAAAGCTCAGTTTTCTGTACGGATCTGAACAATAAAAAATGTATATATGTGTCAGACTCTCGTCTCCCATTCCTAAGTGGAATTGATGAACGTGAGTAATAGCGTCTTCAATGAGCCCAAAAGAAACGCAAACAGGTGTCGAACGATATACACCTTTGGAGAAGTGCGACAATAGTTGAAAAATCCATTAACGGCGCGCTATGGATTGTCGGCACCTTGGAAAAGTCGGCAGGAAAGAAAATTCGTCATGGATGGTTCGAGAAGGCGCTGAGAAGAATGGATAAATACAGACGCGAGTAACGAAGGGGGGAGAATAGACTTGGACAGTTGAGAGGGTCAACACGCGTACGGAGGGAGGATCTCGTACGGACTTTAAATAATGAGCCCTACTCTCATGGTGGATTTTACGTTCGTCGAAACGAACCTTTGTAAATGACTTATTTAATCGAGATTTTAATGTGTTAATAAACCAGATATAAATAAGAGTTGATTCTACAGTTATAATTACTTCTACATGATAATGATTTGTCGGATCACGACTATAAAGGTTAACAATATGCTTTAAGTAATGATATATATACATTTTCCCCAATGCGGAGGCACTTGTCTTCAAACATTCGCCTATACTGCGTCGCAATTTTACTGCCCATTTTATTGTGGGGGCACCATATAGGCGGACAGCATTACCCCCTATGAAGGGACGACACGAACGGAGGCATTTTTCGTGGCGCGACGCCAGGATTCGATCCGAGCACCCTCAGCACCGAAATCCAGAGCGCTGTACCACTGGGCCGCCACAAACCCTAAGTAATGATATGAAATAAGCCTATTCCTAAATTCTATTTTATTTCATTTATACTTGGGTGTCGGAATCATCGAGATTTTTCTTTCCCATCGAATGTTAATATCTTCAATTTAAATCAAGATTTTATGTTCCTGATACTGTTATTGTGTTTTTAAAACATCTAAAATATGCATTTTCTTCTTCTTTCCATTGAAGCATCTCAGCCTTGTATCATAGGCTACAAATATCTTCAGATGTATCTTTATGAGTGATTTCTCATTTTTTAATCTATATGTATCAGACAGTCGAAATGAGAAATCTGAATACACGTTAGTGTGCTCGCCCTGGCTCGATTGGTGGTGGTGGGAGGGGTAGCTGCCTGGTTATCAATTCTATTGCAACAAAAATCGGCGAGTACGGAGCATTTTATCGCGGACGCTTTCTCCATTAAAAAATATATGTAAATAATAATAATAAAATCCTGAATGACTCTTAGGGCCTGTTCACATAGCGTCCGTCGGCGTCAGCGCTACTCGTATTGAAATATATTTAGCGAATTACAAACCTTCAAACGATTAGCCACGAATTTGTTAAGGTATGTGATTGGTTTAAAATGTGTCAATACGAGTAGCGCTAACGCTGACGGATTCTATGTGAACAGATCCTTAATATCATTTCGATTACTTGTATGTGAGACATGAATTGTGAACACTATTTTAAAAGTATTTTTATTACGAGTAGTCCAAATTATTAATCATAATCATAATTATTGTTGTTATTTGTGCATTACTCGACTGCTTTGTGCTTCAAGAAATGGATGAATGAGCCTTTGTACACCGTACTTCACTCTTTATGTTGCGTATTTCCTTTGCCGATGTTCGTCCCTGATTGATTTGGATGGGACGATCACCGAAAAAACATGAGCTCCGTTAAAACGCCTCAATCATTCGAGCTCGGGCCTTGTCCTTTCCGAAATCCACCCAAATCTTTCATAACTGATGCGTTCTGAATCTCGCAATATTTCAGCAAGACACCCAACCCTTTCTCCCTCTCGAGTTAAAAACGTACCCCTCGCGATGGAGCCTTAATATTCTTGGTTTTTCATCTTTAAATATAAAGCGTATTTAGCATAGGAAATCCTTGAGTAATGTGACGTTACATTACGTGTTACCTTGGCTGTAATGAGTTATGTCCTCTAAGAAGAATCTCTTTCTTCACTTCCGAATGAAACGGGAATCTCACCTCACGTTCTTCGTCTCCCCGGGCAACTCTCCAAGGCGTTTTTTCTTCTCCCTTCCTGTTCGAAAACAGACACCCTTTTTTTTCTTGGCACCCGGTTCGGCCCATAGTTCATTCAGTCCGTTATGAATGTGCCGCATCTCGACTGTAAAATTGGTTTCGAATCTGGCCAGGAACGTAAAACTTAAAAAGTGCGGGAGGAGTGCACCGACCCTCCGTACCGTATCCGGCAAACGAATGCTGGAGGGACCGGAGCGGAACGAGGGTGTTTCGTTTGTGGGGCGGTCGGGTTTTGTTTCGTATAAATCACGTGTTTATTCCCTCGCCTTGTAGAATCGGATTTTTCTTTACTCTTTCCGTTTAATTTTTTTCGTCGTCTTTCCCCTGTTAAAGTTTCGCGAATGTTTCGACGTGGATCGTGCCACGTTTGAAGTTTGTGTGTTAACTTTTACAGACTGAAATGGTTGTAATAGTATAAAACGTGAAGGATATTTCCCCCTTGGTGAATCTCCTTTTCTTTCTTTTAAAACAAAACAAAACAAAACAAAACAAAACAAAACAAACTCTTTAAAAGAAAATCATGCGATTTGCTATTGTACTAAATCGCGCTGAAATAATGCTACTTATTAAGCAGAGAGACGAAATATTGATCTTTCCATGTATTTCCTTAAATATTATCTCATTAATGTTATTATATCCCCTTTAATAAATCTTAGGATTGTGTATGTATGTACATATATATATATATATATATATATATATATATATATATATATATATATATATATATATATATATATATATATATACACACACACACACACACACACACACACACACACACACACACACACACACACACAATCTTAAGATTTCTCCCTTTTACTATTCCTATTTTTACCTATCATAGTTAGGTGTCTGTTCCAACGTTTATCGTGATTTCTGTGTTTAAACTACTTGCCTGCGTGTGTGTAAGTATATGGGTACACACAAACAAACACACTCGCACATGGTGCCCGGTATAAAGGATTTAAGCCAAAAGCAGTGATATCAATGTACCAAGTTATTGGCTTTTATACCAATCGCAGAACAATAATTTTGACTTCAGTCTTTTGTGCGAAGAAGTGTACTTTTGTATACAAAATTGGTAGACTTAACCCTTTTTATACAAGTTTAAAGATTTTTTTTTTCTAACAATACTAACACATATCTAAAAATCACTTTCTGTCTTAAGCTCTTTATACCAGGCACCATATATATATATATATATACCAGTTCCGTAACTGACTCACTGACATACAACGCACAGACCAAACCGCTGGACCTAAAGAGCTGAAAATTTGCATGGCGATTCTTCTTATAGTGCAGGGGTGCACTAAGGAAGATTTTTGAAAAAAATTTCTTAGATTTTTTTAAAATTAAATTTATAAGCAGTTTTAGTAACTTTTTTTAAGTTTGCATTTAAAATAATAATTTGGGGGTTATAAAATTTATATCACGAGAGAGATCGTAAAAATTCCTTTAAAATGAGATCTTTTTCGAATCTTTACCTCCATTTTCTGATTTTTGGTGATTTTTTAAAGATTAATTTTTAGAATTTAATTTATTAAATGCTGATCACGTGATTTCTTTTTCTGGTACTTTAAATAAATTTATCGTCACGTGCATAACAACTAAATAGACAAAAAATTTTTTTTCCTTCTTGCTAATGCGGCAGACGATTGGACATTATCCAAAAAAATATTGAAATACAGTAAACGATATTATGCTCCTCAAACTGTACTATATTAACTGTACTAGATTCTTTAATATTTCCTATTACATTTAATTTGAATATTTTCTTCTACATTATTTTGTCTATAAAAATATCTCTTACGATTTTTATATATATATATATATATATATATATATATATATATATATATATATATATATATATATATATATATATATATATATATTTTTTTTTTTTGCATCAATTGTATACATTGATCATCGTATTTATTATATATATATATATATATATATATATATATATATATATATATATATATATATTGGCATTAATTGCATACATTGACCGTTGTATTTAATTTGAATGTACTCCTTAACGAAGTACGGGTTTTCAGCTAGTGTATATATATATATATATATATATATATATAATATGTAGTAAAACCTATTTATAATGGCCACTCATGATTTTGAAAAAGAGGCCGTTTTGAAGGGGGGGGGGGTGTTGAAAAGAGGTTTATTCCATAGCATTGGCTCTATAGAGTCTTTAATCGGTTCTAAACAAAATATGTCCGTTTAGAGTCCTCCTAGAGAAGTTTCAACTGTGTGTGTGTGTATGTGTATGTATATATATATATAAATAATAATGTAAGATAGAGGGTAGACAGACAACAAACTTTTTGCTTACACATGTCATATTTTTAAAAGTGATCACAGAAATGCAAAAGTATCTCTTGCTAACGGTTTTAGTCTTCTGGTAAAATGTTTTAAAAACTTTCAAAGGCAGAAATCCTTTCTCTCGCTCTTCTTCTCCCCCCCCCCCCCTTCTTCTAGAGTTTTACTTTTTGCTGTATACCTTTGGCCGATCACATTTAAAAAAAAAGAAAAGAAAAAAAATGAAGCCTAGTGCAGAATGTATTCAGGGTTTGTTGTTATTTTGTGAGTTATAGGTATATGACACCTCGTAATTGAGCATAACATACATTTCTTTTTTCCTGCATATAAGCTCCTTTTGGCTCTTTCCGTGTTAAGGAAACCTTAAAATTCTCGCGAAAAGAATTTTTCTCGTGTTACCCGCGTCAAAAGAACGGATAAAAAAGACAAGAAAAATCTGTTTTTTCGAAACTATTACGTAAAGTAATGAAGTTTAAAAGTTTTCCGCCCACCTCTTGTAGAAATTTTTTCCCCCTTCAATCTTTTCTTCTTCTGTTCTTTTTTAAATTTTTTTCTTTTGAAGGGGATATCCGTTGGTGAAATTTCTACGGTGTTCCGTACTCTAAATATAATATATCAGTGGCAAAAGTTCGAGAATGTCTGAATTCTTCCGGGAAAATATTTGGGAATTTTTGCCCCCCAGCCGTTTCTTTTGCGCAAGAGTATGCTCGTCAATTTTGCGTTGCACTAGGGGCAACGATACCCTTTCATCCTATTTTTAATTTACATAATATATTATATAAATGAACATATTACGGATAATTACATTGTATTAATTTTAATAAAAATTGGTTAACGCCTAAATAAAATTTTTATCACTTTTTTTGTATTTTGAGGGTCGTATAACACGCAACCGAGGAAATTATCTTCCATGCAGCGTGCTTATTGGCTATGTCTTGCTGTGGAGCACATAACTTGGGCGAAACTCAGGTCTATGACTGCTGGTTACGGTGAAATCGTTTTAACGTAGAATTACGTTCCTCAGTAACGGTCCTCCGGAGAGAGAAAAAAAATTGTCCGTCATCGCGAGTTTTAATTTTGGCAGCGAGCTAAACCCAGTAGCAGTAAACAGTTAAACAGACAAAAAAAAAAATGCGTTAAGAAGAAAAGAGGTAAGCAACGATAAGTAATCCGGCATTAATAACCCATGGTAGTTTCGTTAGAAGAGACTACCTGAAATATATTTCTTTTTAAGTTTCGGCTATGTGAGAGTTGTTAAACTCAGTTTTGTTTCAAAATGATGGGATGTATTTCGTTGCGTAATGTAAAGGTAATGCGAAGTAATACCATTTGAAAGTTATCTCCGATTTTCAGGGTTCATTAATTTTTATTGGTTGTATTCTTAGCTCTTTTTTTTGTTTTAGAGTATTTTAAACTTTCTGTAAGTTATTTGTAAGTTGTTTTATTTTGTGGGTTCCTAAAGTTTATAGTATTTTATTTTAATTTCTCGTTTTGTGTTAGATTTTAATCCGCAAGTTTTGTTTCCTGTTTTGTGCTTGTTTTTAAATCATATTAAATGATTTCTATTTCATTTTTCAATTTGTGCTTTTATCGTTACTATTATTATTACTAGATGGTACCCGTCAAAACTTGACGGTTATTAAGTAAACATTCCAATAAAAAAAAGGGTTCATAACCTTATTAAAATATTAGAAATTCATATGAAAGCCACGTGTGCTGGTAATTTAGAAATATTCAATAAAACACTTCAAAAAAATGTAAGAATATTTTGCGGTTATATTAGGTATTCCCTTTGAAAAGAACGCTACCGTACAGACACTTTTGAACATATCACTATCCATGCGCCGAGTTTGCAACTTTCCGAAAATACAAAATTTGATATTATTGTAATATCTGGTTAAAATAATCCCTATATATAAAACGCGTAGGTATGCGGCACAAAAATCTACGATATTTCTACACTTCGAATGGCAACGGCTGCAACTACCGGATGTAAACAGCGGCTGTCCGCAATTTAAAACCGCGTGTGTGTAGTGGCCGTATAAGTTACAACCGCTGATCTTTTGACAATACATGTTTAGACCTATCAAATCCAGTGTTTAACCATGGACAGTTGTATGTAGGTTTATCTAGAATCCATTCTTTTGATTCTGTCGCTTTAGTATCTCCTACTTTTGAAATACTCAAATCTGTATATCAAGAAGTTTTATGAATATCATAGTTGAAATCCACACTATATTTTAAATACTTGCTGAATTTTTGCTCCATTTTATAAGTGAGGAAATTTTCCCAAGAATTTATTATTTAATATGATTAAGTGTAGATATCTGAATTGTGAACAGTAATACATACAGAGAGTGATGTAATCAACACTGTATTTAAAATTTCCCCCCAACAATTTCTTATTTCTTGTAATGGTAAAGTGTAGATATCATAATTTTGAAAAATTGCTGAATATTTGCTCCATTTTATAAATGAAGAAATTTTTCCAGCAATTTATTATTTAATATGATTAAGTGTAGATATCTGAATTGTTAACAGTAATTCATACAGAGAGTGATGTAATCAACACTATATTTAAAATTTTCCCCCTGCAATTTCTTATTTGTTGTAATGATAAAGTATAGATATCTTAATTTTGAAAAATAGTACATACAAAGAGGGATGTAATTTTTAAAATCATTGATGTGGGCTTTCTCAGTCTTATCTTTAACTCTGTTCTAAGGTAATGGAAATTCACATTTTTTGATCACGATGTTTTAGAATCAGCTTAATAGAGAATACCCCTTAACAACATATATTTATGATGACAGGTAATTGTAACATTCCTTACATATGTCACTTTCAGTTGCGTTGTTTTGCAAAAGGAAATTTAAAACTAAAAGTGACCATGCTGGTCACGCAGCGGCTAGTATGGTTAAAATATAAATATATATATATATATAAAAAAAAAGATGAATGAATGACTAACTTCATGTTTACATTTTCATGTCCCGAATATATAAAATGAATACTTGTTATTAATTTAATTGAAACGCTATGAAAACGTGAAAGGTATTGGAAAATTTACAGACTTTTAAAAATTTAAGAAAATTTTGCCGTTATGTTAGGTATTCGCTCTGAAAAGCATACTACTATACAGTACATACCGTAGACAGTACCTGTCAAAACTTGATGGTAAGTAATTGAACAGTTCCAATAAAAAAAAGATTCATAACCTTGTTAAAATATAAAAAATTTTTACAGAATATTAGAAAATAATATTCTGTAAAAATGTAAACATGAATTAATGTAAACATGAAGTTAGTCATTCATTCATCTTATAAAAAAAAAAAGATGAATGAATGACTAACTTCATGTTTACATTTTCATGTCCCGAATATATAAAATGAATACTTGTTATTAATTTAATTGAAACGCTATGAAAACGTGAAAGGTATCGGAAAATTACAGACTTTTAAAAATTTAAGAAAATTTTGCTGTTATGTTAGGTATTCGCTCTGAAAAGCACACTACTATACAGTACATACCGTAGATAGTACATGTAAAAAGGTGAATATTAGAAAATAATATACTGTTTTGCAACCTGATGTGTTGCAATTTAGAACATTGAAATTTACTTGAATGTTTGCTGTCTGATTTGTTAATTTTAAATTGTTTTCTAATTTGAAGGTGAAATTTTTTAATACTTTTTTTTATTAGATCTGAAAAATAAAGTAATATAATTCAAGAAAATGGCACAAAACAAAATAATAAAATGTCCCCTTATAATCACCTGAAATATTGTTTTAAGGTGACTGCCTACATTTGGGGCCAATTTTTTAAAAAAATCATTTTTTAAAGATTTTTTTGTTTTTTATCGTAAAATAGCACTTGAAAATTAAAAAATAAACAAAAACTTGCCAGTAAATACCATACTTTTTTATAAATTGGTCAATTTGAAGTAATTTTCAATGAAAATTAGCTAAAATGCGACACATCTGACAGTTATCTTAAATGACCCACAATCTAAGAGAAATTTTAAAATGCAAAAATGTTGCAATATGAAAATTTCCCCCAATTCATCATTCCTCTCCTTATAAAAACAGCCCCAAACACAGTGGCGTATGCAGGGGAGGGGTTGATGGGGGTTAACCCCCCCCCCCCATTTTTTCTGATTACATATATTACTTAAATAGGTTCAAGCTCTGCACTGATTGCTGAAAACTACTTTTTCATAGTAACCCCCCCCCCTACCCACTTTTGAAAATTTCGGCGTATGCTGCTGCCCAAACAAAAACTATTTAACTATTTATTATTATGCATCAATTATTGAGCGTCATTTCATTAACAATAGCATCTAAAACATTTCCCGAAAATTTTATCAAATTATATGTATTATTGTGTGAAATATCATGATAACGGTAAAGATTTGTGCTAAAAACATAATTCTGAGAAAAACTCAGTTCAAGTTGTTTGCCACTTCAATTTTGTAGCAGACATTTTTTAAAATAGCTATAACTCTGCTTCTAATTGATGTAGAATGAAAATCAAAACGGTTTTGAAAAGAGAAAAGATTGAATTGCACGATTCCTGGAAAAAATAAAATTGACCAAAATAGTCAAAAAATGAAATTTTCAACGTAGGCAGTCACCTTAAAAGATACACCATCATCGCAATAGAATGCTTTACTAAAAATTATTACAGTGAGGTATTTTTAAAAAAATATTGAAGTTTATAATTAAAAAACGTTCTTGGAAAAAAAAACCATGCTTGCAGCTGATTTTAAAATCCGACTTGTACAGTCTAACTAATGCAGCCAGATATTTAGAAACAATACTGCTAATTCAATCTATTTCAATGTAATATAAATATTTTATATAATCATGTATTATGCTATATATATGTATAAATATATTAAACAAAAATAAAATATATAAATAAAATCAGATTAAAATATCATGCAAATTATTCACGTGCAAATAATTTTTGCATGTGTATTTCAATTTAATGTACATATATTATATCTTATGCTATATATATGTATAAATAGGCTAAGTATAAATATATTAAGCAAAAATACAATATATAAAGAAAATCAGATTAAAATATCATGCAAATTATTCACGTGCAAAAAATTTTTGCACGTGTATTTCAATTTAATGTACATATATTATATATTATGCTATATATATGTATAAATAGGCTATGTATAAATATATTAAGCAAAAATAAAATATATAAGGAAAATCAGAGTAAAATATCATGCAAATTATTCACGTGCAAAAAATTTTTGCATGTGTATTTCAATTTAATGTACATATATTATATCTTATGCTATATATATGTATAAATATATTAAGCAAAAATAAAATATATAAAGAAAATCAGATTAAAATATCATGCAAATTATTCACGTGCAAAAAATTTTTGCACGTGTATTTCAATTTAATATACATATATTATATCTTATGCTATATATATGTATAAATAGGCTAAGTATAAATATATTAAGCAAAAATAAAATATATAAAGAAAATCAGATTAAAATATCATGCAAATTATTCACGTGCAAAAAATTTTTGCACGTGTATTTCAATTTAATGTACATATATTATATATTATGCTATATATATGTATAAATAGGCTATGTATAAATATATTAAGCAAAAATAAAATATATAAAGAAAATCAGATTAAAATATCATGCAAATTATTCACATGCAAAAAATTTTTGCATGTGTATTTCAATTTAATGTACATATATTATATCTTATGCCATATATATGTATAAATAGGCTATGTATAAATATATTAAGCAAAAATAAAGTATATAAAGAAAATCAGATTAAAATATCATGCAAATTATTCACGTGCAAAAAATTTTTGCATGTGTATTTCAATTTAATGTACATATATTATATCTTATGCTATATATATGTATAAATAGGCTATGTATAAATATATTAAGCAAAAATAAAATATATAAAGAAAATCAGATTAAAATATCATACAAATTATTCACGTGCTAAAAATTTTTGCATGTGTATTTCAATTTAATGTACATATATTATATATTGTTAAATATATATATATATATATATATATATGTATTATATATATGTATATGTATATGTATATATATATATATGTATATATAAATATATGTATAAATATATATTAAGCAAAAATAATATATATAAACTAAAGAAATTCTGATTAAAAATCATACAAAGTTATTGAATCGTTACTAAACACGTATTAGATGTGGAATATATAGAATTCCATGTGTTGTAAATGCAAAAAATCTGTATACTGAAGATTTTGCCTTTTGAACCGGCTAGCTTTTGTGACGTACAGTTTGGAACATATCACTGCGCATGCGTCAAGTTTGCAACTAAATTCGACATTATTGTAATATTAAATTGTAATACTGTATTGTAATATATATTATATATTATGTATTAAAAAATATATAGTTTATATTAAAATATATATATTATATATGGTTAAAATAATGAAAACCTGTTTTACTGTGAAAAAAATTCTGATTCAATTTTTCTTAAATTAACGAATCACGGTGAATGAATGACTCACTTGTGTTTACATTTTCAAGTTCTGAGAAACACTATGATAACGCGAAAGGTGGCGGAAAAGAGATAATTCTCTAATGAAGAGATAATTTTGAAATAAAATTGATCGAAATAAAGTTGATTTGTGTCGATATTACGCTGTTTTAATTACAATTATTTGGGTTTAGTTGGCAAATAATCTTTTTGAACTTTACTTTTAACTTGTTAAGCCTAACTCATAAAACAAAATGGATGCCAAATGGATGGATATGAGGTGGTCGCTCCGGACGCGTTACGGACAGAGTCGACTACAGAACACGGCAACTATTATAAGGATTACTATTATTATTATTCTCGATTCCGCGTATCTCTACAATCTCATATTTTAACTCGTTTAAAATCATTTTTCAAACTTGGTGTTTACGCCAGTTCGAGCGATTCAGATGGCGTTAAAAAAATCGCCAAATAATTATAATCTGTATATTGGGAAATAACCCTTTCCTTTCTTCTCTATCTCTGCAGTGACCAAGTACATCCGTATCGGCATCGGCGACAAGAACGACAACCCTCCCTACTTCGAGCAGGCTTTGTACGAAGCCGAGGTCAACGAGGATGAGGACGTCCAGCACACCGTCATCACAGTCACCGCGAACGACAAGGACGAATGTGAGTGGGACTCCTTTTTTTATAAGGCATAACTTACCTCTAAATCCTCCAATAAGGTATAGCGTTCAACACTCTGCCCTTGTCTCAGAAAGAGATCTTATGCATTCACAGCAGTATCAAAATCATAACACAATGGGAGGCTTTGAGCCAAAAGGAGGTTCGATGAATAACTTGCCTCTAAATCCTTCCGTAAGGCACAGCGTTGAACTTTCTGGTTTTGTCCCCGGAAAAGATTTTATGCATCCACAACAGCCAAAAACTTATAACACACTGAAAGGCTTCTAACAGACAGGTTTAACGAATCCTTGATTAGAAGATTCACGACCGTCTTATACTTGAAAATATCGCTCACGTGACAGGACTCTTCTATAACTGTTTCATGTCTGATAACATTTCTCTCGCAAAGATAAAATGAAAAGAGTTAAAGGCGTCAGGGCCCCTTATCAAGGGATTATCATCCCCTTACGAAGACACTATCATCCAAGATCCATTTCGGTGAATTTGGACTTAAACCCTTCATAATTCGGCCTTTCATTAGGTTAATGAAATCTATGGAAGTACCGCGTGTTTCCTACGTCCGCTCATGAAAGTGTCAGATTGCTCTCTCGGGCTCATGCGTTGTATTGTATTGTATTGCACAAACATGAAGGTCGCGCTTCATGTACGTTCACTTTAGCGACTGGTAGATTTTATGTGATCATGCATTGTAAATGATTCAACACACTGGACGCCGTCATCGGAATGTTAACAGCGCATCGTTGATCTGAATGAACCCAGGCTGGACAATTGAGCTGGATGAGTTACCTATGTCCTGGTCTACGAAACTGGGTGTTTGAATCCCGTGGTGGGCACGGATATCGGTTGTCGTTCTCAGTTGGCATGGCTGACATTAACGGAGTCGTCTCCGTTTATTTAAGCTGACATTCGGTGCCAGAGTCTGTAGTTTCAAGTCGTACTGTTAAAATGGATGATAGTTGCTGTTCAAAATTGGCTTTACATTCTAGGTCCCAGTCTAATTAAGGCACAGTAACTCTGTTGAGTCTCATCGTCGGTACATTCGTTCTGTTTCAGTACAAGGTACATCACGAGAAGTATGAAATCGTGAATTATGTGCGCTGGCCATATGACTGTAATGGGTCAAATTAGACGGCGCAGGGAAATTTTCTTATGTCCCTCTGTGCGCGCGCCCTTACAGCTGTTACTAGTCTTATGGGTTCGTAGTGGTAGCTTACAGCTAGCATTGTTGATTATGAACCCGTCAGTGGCGCACCCAGGGGGGGGCCCAGGGGGCCCTGGCCCCCCCAAAGAAGTAGAAATATAGATTTTGCATTATAAATATTTTTATTCATTCATCTCGGCCCCCCCCCCAATGCATTATAAATATTTTTATCCATTCATCTCGGCCCCCCCCAAGAAAAAATCCTGGGTGCGCCACTGGAACCCGTAGTGTAATGGATATGAATACGTGTGATGTGATAGTATGTAAACTCAGTCTGGCATTAGTAGGAATGCAATGCTTCTCTTAAAATACACGATTTAAAAAAAATGGCTGTTAAGACCAGAACGAATTTGGTAAAGGCTGAATTCAGATTTTTCTAGAGTGAATTTGAATTACGTCCGTGATTCCGTCAAGTAGATGGCAGCACCATTCAGACCACTGTAGTGGTTATGTAACTCTGGATTGCCCTTCAGCGCTGCTATGCTACGGGGAATTAAAAGTAAAAACAGAGAGCCCGGAAACGTGTTGACGAAAGGATGAATGTTGCGGGCTGAGAGATGGAACAAAATGACAAAAAAACAAAAAAAAAAAAAAAAAAAAACACTTAATTGAGCTGATGTCTGTTAAAATAAAATAAAATGATTGTGAAACTATGACCTTTCATTCCCCACCTTCAGTTATACGCAAGAGAGACGTTGCGTTACGGTAAATATATATATATATATATATATATATATATATATATATATAATCGTGTATCCGCGTGGGAGCGTGAAGAAATAAAGAAAAAAGATTAAAATTGTTGAAAATGAAAATTTTTGCCCTCTACAGTTTAAAAATAATTTGTACTATGTGTTTTTAAGTGATATGGTTAAAAAACATTTCGAAACTATTAAAGGTGGATGTTAAATTTATTTTTACCTTTTACAGCTTCTCGCATCCGGTACGAAATTACTTCGGGTAACATAGGAGGGGCCTTTGCGGTGAAAAACGAGACTGGAGCAATTTACGTGGCCAGTCCTCTCGACTACGAAACGAGGAAGTCGGTAAGTGGACTTCAAATGACTCTTTTTGTCGCATTTCGTGCTAGGTTTTGTTTTTTGTTTTGTTTTGTTTTGTTGTAATGTTCTGGGTCGCAATCGTCTTGTAATTTCCACCTTTTCTTATTTAAAAATATTTAGCTTATAGTATTGTCTAGCTCATGACTATAATTTAAAGATATTTCACTCGTTAAGTATGAGGCGGGGTTTGTCGGGCCCGAATAACCTTTTCTTTGTGTACCTGTGTTGGTAGCGCAATTTTACAGAATTGAAATCTGCTTAATTTTGGTTACAGGGGAAGGGAGGGTCTAAAATGACCAAATATGTGTATATGTAATATTTGAACGGACCCTATGTGCGTGCTTGTGTGTATAAAATAAATAAATAAATATATATATACATACATACATACATACATATATGTATATATATATATATATATATATATATATATATATATATATATATATATATATATATACATACACACACACACACACACACACACACACACACATACATACACACACACGCACAGGGTGATTTTTATTAAACTGACACTACTCAGGGCCATCTATAGCGTGATTTATCAGCCAGAATTCCACCAAAATGGATAGAGGGACTAAGGACGACATAGGAAAGAGTTTACGTGGGGGGGGGGGGGATTGTTCCAAAAGACGCCCATAGGGGAAGATATGGTGCTGGGTGCTGTTTTGTCGGCGCGCTCGAGAATTAAAACGCAATCAAAACATCAAAATGCAAATTCATGGCTACGTAGTCGACAGTAGCGCCAGTATTTTGGGCTATAAAAATCGGTGCGGAATCTCTTGCGCCATCGCTTTACAGAAAGGATCATCAGTGGCTTTTTTCACTTGCATGACCATCTCGCTCCCCGGACCTAACCCATGTTACTTCTTTCTGTGGTTTTTTTTTTTTTTTAAGTCCAAGGTGTATATTGGAGGAGTCTCGAACTTGGCGACCCTAAGGGACAACATATCCCGGATTTTGATTAACATTCCTGGTGAAATGTTACGTTCGGCTGTTGAGAACGTAGTGTTCAGGATGCAATGTGTCGTCAACCAGGACGGTGGTCACATTGAAGGAAGGAGAAGTGAATTTGCTGAATAAAGCGGTGTTGCAGTGATATTTCTTTGTTATTCATTTGTCTGCTTATTACAACTTTTTCGGTATTCACCACTTATCTTTATAGCCCGAAGTACTAGCTCTGCTGTCGGTTACGTAGTCGTGAATTTTCATTTTGATGTTTTACTTGCGTTTTATGCAAATTCTTACGTGCGCCGACAACTACAGCGGCATATCTTCCCCTATCGGCGACATTTGGATTCCCCCCCCCCCCTTCCCCTTTTACGGAAACTTTCCCATATCATCTTTAGTCCCTCTATCAATTTTGATGGATTCTGGCTGATAGATCACGCCAGATGGCTCTGAGTAGTGTCAGTTTAGTAAAAATCACCATATATATATATATATATATATATATATATATATTATGCATACACGATGTGTGTGAATGTTACGAATAAATTTTGTAATATTAACCGCTAAATTCTTAATCATAAAGTCGAAAGTGTGCCGTAGCAACACCGTATAGTGAAATATATTTAGTTTTATATTTCTAGTTAAATAGTTTTCTACATTGTGAAAACTTGAAACGGATCTTTATATTTTGGATGCAGGATTTTTCTCTCTTCTCCCCCCCCCCCCCCCCCCTCCCTCAAACCTTCAAAATTCTCATGATATTGATTGACATTTGACTGATAAGTTTTCATTTTTTGCAGTATTCCTCACGTTTGATCGCATTCATGAACTGAAGGAACTTCCGAATTTTTATTTACACTGAATTAATTTTTTTTTCTCGAATGATCAGAGTACCAAACGGTTTCCAAAAATCCCATGAGAAGTTTTGGAATTTCATTTAAAATTTCCATCGCGTTGGAAAGTATTGGAGTTCCAAGTTCTGGAAAAGAACTCCTTAACTTGCAGAATATTCCCCCCTTTTAGAATAACTGGAAACGGTAACTTTTACTTAATTTTGTTACGTTTTTCCCTCTGCGAGAAAATCGAACCAATTGCGTGGAGCATATTGTTGTGTTGCGTTACTTTTTTGCGCTTAGTTTCCTTTTAGGCGGTAATTGAAATAGAGGAAATAGACATTGTTCTTGAAACTTTATCCCTCTATCTCTCTTTTTTAAAAAAGAGAACGTGAGTTTAATTTAAAGTATACTAGAAATCCGCCATTAGTTGGGTCACCTATTCTTTATTGGTTCTGATGAATTATAGCTAGCACCAATATTAAGGTTTTTTTTTTTTCGAGATCAATTTATTGGATATTTCGCTGCGTTAGTGTTTGCTTTTCATAATTCAAGAGTAGAAATTATTTATTGATCATTATTTTGAGGTGGTAAACAAAGGAAGCTTGTGACGAAACAAGGTTTTGTAGGTTTTGCCGTCTTTAAAAAATGTTCAAATATTTTAAGTGATGGTAACAGTGAAATTTTTAAATGAGACCGTCATATATT